>JBAJFG010000086.1:600000-978810 GCA_037903475.1 Ancylostoma caninum
AGGTGGTGCAGTGATCGTCATCTTCGCAGGGTTGACCCTCTTCCCATAGTAGTTCTGCCTTGACTCCGCTAAATATTGAAAATATCGTCATCACTTGAAAGGAGCTTTTATATCTGATTAGAGATCTTATTTGCGTTATTGTTACAAGGTAATAAAAGCTTACCATTTGTCGTACAGGCAGGCGAAGAGGAAGTCGTCGCCACATCTCTTGAAGGAACATCCAACCTTGGTGGTGTTAGCGTGTACCATCTTGAAACGCATTTTTTGTGTCATGTCATTACAAAATTCTTAGAAATACTCACATTGGCGAATTGGCAGTGCATGCCGTCGTACTTGTTGGTGGGCACTTGCTTGCCGAAGAATTTCACCGGAGCGACCCAGGTATCCAAAGCAATCGTCATGTAGTCGGTGTCGCCGAGGGTGCCACCGTTCAACCTGAAGTAGATTTTGGGCGACATTTCCAAGGTACGAGATGGGGTTGCATCCGAGTCTTACAGAATCATGTTGCGGCCGGCGTCAACCTTCTCGTTCAGTGTGCATTGAGCCAGAGATTCCTCTGCCTTCTTCTCCAGATCGCAGTCCCAGTCCTGGAAACAATAGCCTGATACTCAAATCCATACCAGCTTTAAGACCAATCCTCATTCTTTGGATGATATTCCTTCGAATAGTATTATATTAGCGAAGAAAGACTTCAGAAGCAGTTGGCCAATTAGTGTAAAGAGATATACATATGTAATTCTGGACTTTAAGGAAAAATCTCGCGTTTCCCACCAAGCTCCTACAAAGAGCAGCAAAAATAAAATTTCACTTACAAGAGCATACATGTTCTTGGCAGGACCAAGAGGTGGAAGTCCCTCCTTGTTCTCCAGCTCACCAAACGCGATTTTCCTTCGGATTTCGTTGTGGCCTTCGAGAAGCAGCTTTCTCTGGTCCTCTGATAGGGCTTTGGTGTCGCAGTTGTAATCTAAACCATTAATAGATTTCCCTCAAGAATAACTCCATAGGTTCAATGCTGAATCCTGGGAAAACACACCAGCTGCCACAAATCCGAGGAGAACCTGAAAAATAGATTATTTTCTCTTGAATGGCAATTTTACATGTTACTGGTAAACTTACCAAGAAAACGAACATTTTGCTTGCTGTTGAGCGTATGTGACTACGAGATGTCATGGGTCATATTTATACGAAACTCTCGGAGTGCGTGTTCAAATTTGGGCAGATGTAAGGCTATTAAGTCAACAATAATACACATCCCAGATTTCAAAATCAGTTCAAAAAAGCACTTGCCCTTTCTGACGTTATTTGAAAAAAAAGTGTTAGCTCAGACGAAGCGGCAGCGTTACCGCCCACATGTTGTTACAAATGTAGATATCGTGAAAAATTACAATTACACATCGATTTCATCCTCTAGCCTCTTGATCATCTGCAAACACCCATATACATAGTGTCATTGATGAATATTGTTCCAGGAATGGGTCCAATTCCATTATTCCAGGTAGTTCCAAAGTTTGTGAAAAGCAGGTGCGGACTGTTCTCGTTCATACTTTGTGTTTGCAGTCAAACAGGTGTTAATGGTGCTACTATTGATTTGCCTCGACAGAGCAAAAAAAATTATATACACTTAGGGCTTACATGTTTGCCTCGTTGAAGTTCAAAGATCTGAATGATTCCGGATCTCATATTCATTCTCATTTTTTTGAGAGGAGTCGTGGATGTGTCTCTTTGTCGGGAGGTCAATATCGGATGTCAACATAGCGAAACCACTTGGTTCTGAATACGCGTGGGAGGATGAGGACCGCTAGGTGAGCTTCACACATCAAGAATATACAGGTTAGACTAAAAGAAAAAGAGGCCCAAGACGCTTAGTGAAGTCATTGACCGTGCGCGAATGATCAGGATTCAACACATTCAATATTTTTGGAGTGCTTCGCCAATTGATCCGGATTCTGGGGAGGTCTAGAACACGCCTAGACCTCGCGTATCATCAGAATCTACTAATCCTACTGACTGAGATATGAGCAATTGGGTGGCCACTCGATGAAGCCAATTGGACTCAGGATATTTTATATATTAGGTGGTCCGAAAAGTAACTGGACAAATCTAACAAGTTGCAATTTTGTTGATAATTTTATTTGAACTCACTATCAATCAATCTTGTAATCTCCATTGTGTTCGACCACATAGCGCCATCTATCTGGAAGAGAGCGGATGCAGCAGGCGAAGAAGTCAGAGGATTTTAAACTCAAGAAATCCTCGACTCCTCTTTTTACCTCGGCTCTGTCCTTGAATTTTTTTCCCACAAAAAAGGACTGGAGCAAAATCTGGTAGGCGCTTGGTGCTACGTCAGGCGAATATGGACGCAGATCGATCCCGAGAACTACCGGTTTGTTTTAAGCTCTTCTTGGAAATGTATGGTCTTGCAATGTCCGTAAGGAGAAGAGTTTTTTCTCTTCCGGGATGGCGACTTCGCAGGATTTTGGCTACTTTCTCCAGTTGACTACAAAACAAATCAGAGTCCACCATGGAGCCAGCTGGACCAGCTCCCAAAAGACCGCACCACTGATGTCACGGACACTGATGTCCCCCAGAAAGAAAGCAGCTCTTTCCTGTCAAGGTTTTTCCGCTTCGGCTATGGTTTTGGTCGGTCCTCAAAATCGACCCAGTGTTTGCGGCGTACAGTATTGTCGTAGGTGCAGTACTTCTCATCCATGGTGATCAATGAATCGTTCTAACCAAATGAGCGAGGGCAGCTGAGGAGAAAAGTACACATGTACAGTACACACCTCTTCTTGTCATGGCATTTGCTCAGGACGAGAGGTAGAACTCGATAAAGCTTCGAAACCTTGCCAGAAGTCCGAAGGATGTCGAGCACGGTGGATTTCGGAGTTTGTGCAAGGCCTGCTTTGTCGCACATAAAAGGATTAAGCTGGGCTTCACATGTGGCAACTACGACCCTCCTTTTCTGCGTGAGTGGTCTTCCTATACCAGGGGACTTTGCCGAGTGATTCTTCATCTTTGAACTTACGTTATCAGATGAAGCACGTCTCTTGGGAGGGTCATGGAATTCAGCAGAAAGCGGTAGGTCCCGTCTGCTGTAAGACCGCTACGGTACTGTAGAAGAAGATTTGCTCGGTAAACTTTTTTCTTCAGATCCATTGTTGATGAATGGTTCTCTGCTCCGTACAGCTGCTTCTATGATGAATGAGCTGTAGTAACCTCTGCCAAGTGATACATTACCATGTGAATTTCCGCTGATACACCTTCGCAAGTGACCGAGATATGGCATTCGAAACTTGCCATACCAATTTGTCTAATTATTTTTTTTTCGGACAACCTGATATTAGAGTGTACAACTATTTCATAAATGCGAGTTTATGGGGCAAACAAGAATTATTTTAAAAATGGTGGTACGACACCCCAGTCTATGATGCATTCGTGGTAGGTATCAGTGACTGTTCTGCCCAGAAAACAAGTGCCTTCTTGAACGAGCTCGCTGCGCCATGGAACAAAATAGCGACTCGTCCAAGTTCCAACCTCGGCACGATTTTTAAACTTTTTCTCTTCCAAGGAAAAGCTGCTTGGACATAAGCAAGTGGTAGCTTGACAGCGCCAACAAGGAGACGGAGACGATTCTAGGCTAGAAGATGAGGGCAATCAAAATTTCGACAGGTATTCGAAATTTCGTGTCTGTTACCCAATGTTGGGGTATTTTAGAGGAATCGGTTTTCACAAAGGTTTGACCCACGAAGAAAACAAATATCCTGTAAATGTTTAAAATGGAGTGGTGCGCGGTTCTGATTTGTCTTTCTCTGTTTAAAGTCGTATAACACACGAGTGGGAGATATATGATTTTGGTTGATCACTTCCTAATCTTTTTTTTTGAAAACCGACCTCAGCAATTGGACTGCCAGGCAGGCGGGATGGGGATAAGATCATCGTTATTGTTCACTCTATCGAGAGGTTGATGCTTGCTTAAAAATTCGGGCAACCTAAAAATTCGTGTGGAATCTTTGGAACTGGTAGCACAGCTAGTGTGTCTTTCCCTGGAAAGAATTCCCAGTTAATCAGGAAAACAAATGAAAATTAATGTTGATAGCATGTCGTCAATGAAATCATTTAGGCTTTTTCGACCAAAATAATCCTCTCATCATTACCGCTTCATGCAACAGACGGCATCATGTAGAAGCGACAGTGACGGAAATCCTTTTTTTCTTGAATATCGAATGTGTTCGTCGGATCTACAGCGGTGTCTGTTCACACAATAAAAAAAAGGATCCATAGATATGTAGTTGCGAATCAATGGTACGTAGCTGCGACTAAAGCCCTCTCTGAACACGAACATGTCATGAGGATGGAGATGCTGGACCTCACAGAAAAGCCTCAAGGTGCACTAAAGCCTTCGGGCAAGCATTACCGCTCGCTAAAACACCAAGACGGGTTAGCTCTATAAAACTACTGCTTATTATTCGTTCACAATTCAGATGTGAACCCCTGAGTACCATTTCCAAATTTGAAGGTACTTGTCGTGATAGCGGCCGGGTTTGCGAAAGTGGAGAAATCAAGTCGGCTCAGGCGCGCAGGTAATCTTTACCATCACTCCTCTAATTATTTGCGAAGAGGCTCCAAATTATAGTGCAATGTAGCGGAAACCCTCTACTATAAAATCCAGAAGAACGTATGGAAAATTCAGCGAACGAGGCGAGCATCAGCAGAATGATCGCTTGTTCTCCTTGCTGTGGTCCTCATAGATCCAGAAATCGCACTGTAATCGTTACTTTCCCTCCTTTTAGCTTAACTTCATGTCGATTTTTTTTTCGTTAAGACCTCATACCTATGCTCTTTCTAAGCAGCTATACACCTATTATTTTGCAATTTACGGAATGACCTTGTATGTTCATGCAAAGGATGTCTTCGTTATTCTTTGCAACTGCTTAATAAAATCTTCTCTTCATATAGATCTCCTCTCAAATGAGATGTCAAGAATGAAATCTTGGCTTTAAATGACACTTTTTCCGCTAATAGCGCCACCTCTAGAAAAGAAAAAGGCTCTCCAGGAAATGCCTCGTTTCGCTGAAGTCTTAATGTAATTCGGTATTGCTAGACTGTTTCTTGTTCCACAACAAACAGGCCGTTGATAAGATAGTGACAGGAAGAAGGCCAGTGCTTTCTTGATTCTTTGAATGAACCCCGCAAAAAACTTGTTTTTGCCTGACGACTTACTGGTAATTGATGTCAATAATTCGCGCTCATCAAACAGTACTTTGTGTGTACTTTTTTGGCTATGTTATTACCTCAGGTCGTCGACGCATATCGATCTCGATTGCCCTAGTTTGTGGATACTATCGATTACTCTTTTGTATAGTCATCAACCTATGGGGTCATCTGTGTTGCTGTCACATGGAATTATTCTGATTTTTCTGGAAAAAACCTCCCCTGAACCTGCTGTAGAAATGCTCCATTTACTCACATGTTTTACAGCCTTTTCGTTTTCGCATTTAGCTACCATTTGTCCATTTCAAAAGTAAAAAAGCTCATCTCGCTACTAACGATCCTTTTGCAATGCTTTTTTTGCCTTATTCCCACGTGCTCATCCACCCGGATTTTCAGCGCTTCATCTTATGTATGCGGATTTCATCGCCGGCTGGGCGGCAGGTATGGACTTCTCTTTTTTCACAGAAACCGTAGAACTACTCTTAGCTATGTCGGCTACTTCCAAAATTTCCAAAATGAGGAGAAAAGTGTGGATCGTTGTTCTGGTTATCAGTGCTTCGCTAGTTTCTAAGAGCGGAAGAAAATGTTCTATCTCTGAAATGTTCCCTCGTAATGGATTTCTATCACAAGTCTCACCTTCAATGAGCAAGGGTAGAATTTAAAGAAAGAAATGAGTATTCCAATATTCTCTGAATTCCCTCAAATGTTAATTTGAGGTGAAAATAGTTATCTATTAGATTGGGCAATGAGTTCGTGCGGTTTTTCTGAGCATTCAGTGTATTCTCACAAAGTACCTTTAAGATCTGTGATTTCATTTTTTACTTTTATTGTTTTATTAATTTGTTGTTTTGGTGGTTATTTTACTTATCTTCTTGTCCTTGTAGTATAGTAGAATTTACTTTTATTTATGCTATAGTTGCTTGAATAACTACGTTGTTAACTTTTGTTTCTAGGGAAAAATTTCCAATTTACATGAGAAAAAAGTCATACATTTTTAAAAACGTTTAGAATGTTGTTAGTTGAAATAATAAGGAGTTTTCTAATTGAACTTAAGTTTTTCTGAAAGTTAATATGCGCAGTACTTCTTCGTCACATCTAGAGCAAATCCTTGCGTAAAATCTTCTCGTAACTCTGCGAACTGTGCGTACAGAACAAGGTGCATGTTCCAGCCCAAACTCGACTTTTCTGAAGCAGACATCCACGTCTGCGGTGTCTCTTCAACAGTTATGGTTCCCATTTGGACAATCTGATATCCCTAGCAGCTTGAGCTGCATTTGATCCGCTACTGTAGTCGAACAGTTGGAGGTGTCGGAGATATTTGCTCTTGTGGAATCGGAAGGTTACATTTCATGCGACAGAAAACAAGACGTAGCAGATATTTAGAAAATTGCCTATAATATTCGTAAAGAGCAGAACGAGAACTACAGGATGACCTATGATAGGCTATCGGAGCACATTTACCCATCGTTAACATGGGCGTCGACACGTTCACCCTGGGTAATTTCAGTGGTGCATCCAGGCCATGGTGACGAAGGAGCACTTGCCCGACTGACCCCACTTGACATGTGAATCCACTCGTTTTCCCACAGAATAACTTCATTCGGTTGATAATCGGGTGATAACAATCCATTAGCTACATCGCCACCATTTTACATTGTGTTAAAAAGCATAGAATTTCCAACGCATAGAATTTGCTTTAGGTAATGAGCATGTGAACGGATAAATTATACTGGATAACAGAGTGAATAAAGACCTGTGGGGGAGGATTTATAAACTCACATGCCTTTCCTCTACAGCCAAATATCTGTATATATAAAAGTGAAAGTTTGTTTGTGTGTTTGTGTGTGTGTGTGTTCCGAATAGAAATCGCGGAGGATGAACCGATCCGGACCAAATTTTGCAGGTAGACTCTCCACTAGACGGCGGAGGTTATAGGCTATTTTGCAGCTGGGACGTTTATCGATTATATCGATTTTATTGATTTTTCGCTCTTCTTGACCAGGAACTAGCGAGAACATGCCTACTGCGGTACCTCAATGCGCTGAACACGAATATGACAACCATTTTGCGCCAATTTATCGATTTATTGATTTTATTGATTTTTCGCTCTTCTTGACCAGGGACTAGCGAGAACATGCCTACTGGGGTACCTCAATGCGCTGAACACGAATATGACAGCCATTTTGCGCCAATTTATCGATTTATTGATTTTATTGATTTTTCGCTCTTCTTGACCAGAGACTAGCGAGAACATGCCTACTGGGGTACCTCAATGCGCTGAACACGAATATGACAGCCATTTTGTGCCAATTTATCGATTTATTGATTTTATTGATTTTTCGCTACTCTTGATCATGGGGCGGTAAAGACATGTCTACTGGGGGGAACTCAATGCGCTGAACACGAATATGACAACCATTCTGCGCGAAATATTGATTTATTGATTTTATTGGTTTTTCGCTACTCTTGATCATGGGGTGGTAAAAACATGTCTACTGGGGTTCCTCAATACGCTAAATAAGAATGACAACCATTTTGCGCGAAATATTGACTTATTGATTTTATCGATTTTCCCCATTTTCGCTCGGGGACAGACAAAGACATGTCTTCTTGGGTTTCTCAATACGCTGAATAGGAATATGACAAACATTTTGCATGAAATATCGGTTTTTCGATTTTATTGACTTTCGGCTCTTCCGCTCAATGGAGCGGTGAAGACATCTCTCCTGGGGTTCCTCGATATGCTGAGTATGAATATGACAACCACTTTGTACGAATACGTCGATTCAATGTCACCGAAATAGCTTTGCTAACTTTTCGCCCACAATTCGATGGGAAACGTCACCTGGGCCTCGCTAACATGCTGATCACCAAAATTATGGAGATTTTAATGAATTTGTCGATGACAGTTCCTCAGCGGTATGATGTAGCCAAGGTAATAAAACACCCGAGCGAAGCCGGGTACGGCAGCTAGTATTCTGTAAAGGTGAAATTATTTGTTACCATGGCAATCACGGGTCATCGACTGTTCAAGGTCCGTATTCGGATAAATGTGCACTGATGAATATGTAGTTCTCATTTCGATATTCCACTATCCAATAAAAACTTATTCGTGGATAAATACGTGGGTCCACTCATTTCAATGTGTGCGCATGATCAATTATCATAACCAGCCGTGACTTCATGCACAATAGTAAATAAATGTTGTATCACTTGGTGCCGCTGTTATCTCCTACTGAGTGACATATTTTCCTATCATCTGCAGGACTAATATTCAAGTAATGGTGAGGTTTGAAATGCAAAGTTAAGGGGAAAGAATAGGAGGGAAATATAAGGAAAATTTGAAGTACAAAAATCAGGGGTTGTGCTATTATTGTCATCACTAGGAGTAGCTGTTATACCTGTTCGATGGCCACATGATCAAATAAACCTACGCCAGATCCAAAGCTGTTCACAATTTTGCACAGACCTACCCCTCTTCCTCCCCATCAATTTGTTGTGTTATAATACAACATTAGGTGCATGTCACTTTAACAGTACTAGTAGTTCAAAAAAAAAACAGAGCCTTCTTGGGGGTTAACTTATAATAACTGCATAAGTTTACCGTCTTTCTGCCTGAGGCTCTGCGCCCCCATGTTCGTGATTTTCTTTCACGAATGCTGGTGTACATACTAGAAACTGTGTTTATAAAAACTGATGAATCTTCGGAACTCCTTCACTCGTGGAGAATTTGAGTGCCCAATTTAAGGCTGAGACAGCTGCCACTGGGCAGTGCAGCTGTTGATACCGATCGATGACACTCAGCGTTGTCATGTGGCAGTTGTCTCGACAAGAAATTGGGTAATATGGAGGGCACCTAAATAAAGTCGATAATTGGCCTGTCCTACACGTTCTTACTTGTTAGCTGACACGTTCAAAACGCTCTTACTTGTTAGCTTTCCTAACGTAGAGTAGTTGCCTAAAATGTCAACAAGCCAGAACGTGTAGGACAGGTCATATTATCGATCAATTCCAAGAGCCTACCCCCCTCCCCTCCTCCCCAACTCCATTTTACCCAAGAAATTCTCCACAAAGTAAGGGACTGAAATACTGACTCATACCTACCATTGTGATGAGCACTGTCTGGCGATTCTTTTGATGTGAAAATCTCAAAATTGATTCTGAGGTGAAACACTGCCTCCGAGCGGGTGAAGGTTTCCAACTAATAAAAGTAAAGGTACCAGATATGACTTTAGAATTTAAATACTCCTAATCAGGAGCAATTGTTAGTAACCCAAATAAGACCGGAATCGTTTCCAACCAGATTTCCAACTTTTCTCTTTCCCACGATTTTTATGTTGGTCCCTCGTTTACGCTTTTCGTGTTTTTATCCATTGATTCAGCGCGTAACATGAGCTCCCCTAATTGATCGAATTTTGACCTACGCATTTTAATCAATTTTTAGGATCAGTTTCGTCCTACGGATTTGGATCTCCTAATTATCTTCAATTTCTCTCACGCGAATTGCTATGGAGGCTAAACAGCTAAATCTGAGTCGCTGTAAATCGAAAACACAAAAACAAACAGATGTTTCTGACCAAAATGGCGTAATGATCACAAATTTGACCTGTTCATGTCACTTTCAATCGATGTGTGGGGGACGTGACACACAATAATTAAAGAGATGAGAAATTAAAGAGATGAGAAAGGGACCAACATAAAAATAGTTGTGTCGAAAGGAAAAAAAAGAGATAGTACTAGAGTAATAGGAGGTCTTGATTTCTTATACATATAAAGATGACGAGTATATACTAACTAAAATTGAGGACTTTCCTCTTCAGGGCGTGATCTTTTTCATCTTTTTTATTTTTCACTTCCATTTTCTATTTTTTCGTTTTTTCCCTGTCAGATTTCGTAGCATTCCTAACAATAAAGCCAGTCTAAGAAGGAGCAGTGGATATAAGAAAAAAAAACCGAAAATAAAACCTTAAATATCTGTGTACATACAGGTGGAGCGGGTCTTATTGTCGGGCACCCCCTCGACACCGTGAAAGCCCGCCTTCAAACTATGAACGCTTACAAGGGAATCATTGACTGTGCTGTCAAAACGGCGAAACAAGAGACGGTAGGACAGAATGGAATTTTCAGCATATTTTCTTCCAAACGAATCCACAAAATGCAAAGAAATTATTGGGATTTTAAGTAATTATTTAGGAACCACGAATTAAAAATTACTTTACGATTCGGCACAGGTGTTTCTTCCAGCTATACGGCCTCTACAAAGGAATGTGGGTGCCATTTCTTTCAACCGGAGCACTACACTCATTACTTTTTGCCGGCTACGGTACTGCACTGCGGATCCTACATCCTGGCGAGTCAAATGTGGAGGCAAGGAAGGACCTACCCATGTCTGAGGTTAGCACCAATAGAAAAATTCCTGTTGTAATTAATGAAAATAAATAACACAAGACACTTAACTAACTAATGTAACATTACATGAGTTTGCCTCGATTAAGTTGCACAGTTATTGATGGAACAAAAGTCATTGATGATCTTTCAGATATTGATTGCCTCCATATGTGGTACGTTGGCACAAGTTATACCAGTTATCCCTGTGGAACTTCTCAAGACTCGCCTGCAGGTGGGAGCTTTGTGGCAGATACAGTTACTTCTTATTTCCCCTTTGATCGGAACCAAAACTTTATGGAAAATGCCCATGCACTTGCGGAAAAATTCTGGTGTTACGTCAACGTAAATTTCTATGCATAGTCTGTTAGCTCATGAAGCGCTATAGGGGGACTATGGTCGAAACCATGGCAAGTACTAGGGTTTCTCTGCATGGATAGTAATTTTGGCCTCATTTTCACTGTTTCCTTGCTTTCGCTTATTTTCTTGCCGTTTGTAGAATCAGATAGGAAAGGAAGCAAAACTAAGCGACGGCGAAGAAACAATGGAAATGAGACAAAAGTCATTATCTATGCACAGCGATTTCTAATGCAAAAATTATGAAAAAAAAACCAGTGATAAATCAAGAAAGTCGTGAAAAAACCGGAGAACCGTGCCCACATTGTGTCTGCGTGATTGCGGCCAAACTCCCCTCATCGGCCCTCTCTGAGCTAACAGAACGTACTTGGTGGAAACGATGTACTTTCCCCTTTGATACAGGTACAACGTGAGAATGTCTCACGTTACTCACAACATTCGTCGAAGCTTTACTCTGGACCGGTGGAATGTGCAAAACGTATTGTAGAAACGGAAGGAATCGGCGGTTTGTTTAAGGTGAAATGTCCTGAATTAACTTTTCCTTCACTGGAAAGCTTCGGATTTTTAGAAGGAAAACAAAGACCATTTTCAGGGTGGAAAAGTGATCTTCATTCGTGATAATATTGGCTACCTCTTCTATATTCCTGTTTATGAATTGATATTACGATTTATGCGGAATAGAAAAGTCAACGAAACGGGTGCACAGGTAATGATTAATTACAAATCGATGTTACAACGTAATGGACGGAAAAGAAGTCCGAGAATGGGAAAGGAGGAAGAAGAGAGAAGCTAGGAAAGGTAGATAAGTTGTAGCTAAGCTTGCTGCTACACTCTTTGGGGAGTATAGCGCTTTCAGCCGCAACAGCGGCAGCGCTAGCAGTTTTGGTGCATATCGATTGTGGGTGGCGCATCCCTGTCATTGGTCTGCAATCGATCTGTATCAAAATTGTCGTCGCAGCGACTGAAGTGCTGGTACCCTCGAGATGTAAAGCAGCAGCCCAATTTGCAGTTATTCGCCGGTGGCTGTGCAGGAGTCTCTGGATGGCTTTCGGTGTGCCCCCTGGAGGTCATCAAAAATCGGATACAGGCCGAGAATAGCGCTAGAAAAATGTGAGTTTTATCATCATATTTTCCAAAAACAGGTAGCTGAAACAACTATTTGGGAATCAAAAAACAGTAAAAAATCATTTTCCAGGACAGCGACTGAAGTGGCACGACGGATATGGAACCACGAGGGCGCATCTGCCTTCTATCGTGGCGGACTTGCTATGTCTATCCGAGGGTTTATCGTTAACGCTGTAGTGTTTCTCGTCTATGAGAACATTTTCTCGCTGGTAGATGCTGCTCCAGAGCTCGCCTTGAGCTCTTCATGATCTCTGCCCTGTTCCTCATTATTTCTGTATCCGTGCTCTGCTGATTTATTAAAGGCAGCACTCACGGAAATTTCTGGGTTGGAGATTTCGTGGCATATTTTCAAGGACGACGAACTCATTAACAACGATGAAGTAGCGCGAAACACGCGAAAAAAAAAAACAGAAAATGGTGGCGGTATTTTATGTGTGTCCAGAGCGCGGACGAGTGTTCTTTGATGGGTCCCGCCACGGAACCCTGCAAATGGTACGAATTTCATAAACAAGCCTCCGCTAAACCACATGCGCACACCCTGTCAACGGCGTTAGTTGGCGCGACGGAACCACAATGTCCAGAGCGGCAGATGTGTCCACGGCAGTATCTTCGCAAGTAGGCGGCCATTCAAGGTGCTCAACTTACTGTTGCGATTGTCCAGCGGCCGGCTACATGGTAAGCAAATCATTTCAGAAGCGAAAATTTCCGTGAGTGCTGCCTTTAATGAGTGACGGAAAATCGATCAATAAAATCGATGTTTTTCACGACAAAACTATCAAGGGCCTTCCTGTTGACACAGCTTTTAATTTTGGTGCCCGCTAGGTATGCATTTCCTTGATGCCTGGGTAGTGATCGGCATAACCGGAGTCTGAGTGGATAGAATGGAATTCTGTAAGTGGTTGATAGTGAGTCTGTATGGCTACGCCTTTATACACATTATGGTCTTATGAAGTTGTTCAATCATGTGTGGTTTCACCTCAATAGAAAAAGACTGGTCTAAATGCAATTCCCTGCATGGAGTATAGCATCTTAGATATTGCCTCATGGCGTTACCGATTCCCATAGTTATCGATTATCAGTAGGCATTAATGTGCTGGAGACGGCATCATTACGATCCATAAGCATCCCAACCATTGTAGCCTGAGCGACATCAACGCTAGGTGCTATTCTTCATGTAGAATATGTCGGTAGCTCCACAGTTTGATACATTTAATACCTTACCTCGACGGCTTTTGCGGGAAGTATATGAAATATCGTTATTCCTAGTCGATGTTGATAAAAATGGAATAAAATTTGTTACTTCAATGTGTTACATCCAGAACAAGGCTAGCAGTATAATGAGGAATCGCTGGAAGGTTGCAGCACAGAGCCAGTTGTTGGTTTCTTATCAGACTTCCCAGCTGGAATTATTGCAATACTGTTTTAAAGATTAATTTTTTCCCAAACAGCAATAACTTCTCAACTTGTTCAACGCCAATACATTCTATATTATCTGGAGAGGAATTCATAGGTAAGTACTATTCTGTAAACCTCAAAATTCCAGCATGTATAATCTGTTTCACTGGAGAAGATAGTTGGAGGAACGCCACAGAGAAGAAGAGCGGGAAGGAGCGCAGAGATTGGAGAGGGTGGTAAGAAAAACAGGTGTTGTGCACGAATACTCAACTATCGTCGCATTTGAAACAGAGTATAAGATGTTGTCCAAATTAGTTGAATCCAGGCAAAGACAGTCTATTATATTACTTCTTCTACCTACACTTACCCCCCCCCCCGCACGCGCACCTCTCAGGCCGTCTTGCCTTGTTTTTGGGAAGAAACAGTCAAAAAATGGTTAAAATTAAAGAAAGTGCAAAAACTCATTCTAGCACCGTATTGCTCACCTTAGATCAAAAATGATCTGTTCTTCCTGGGAATGAACCAGTGGCGGACGCAGAAAGTGGGCGTGAGGGGGGGGCGTGGGAAAAAAATGGGGTCTCCGCCGTTTTGGGGACCCGGACGGAAAATAAAATTGATAAAAACCACAATTATAATAATAAATAATTAATACAAATTATATTAAAAATAATATTAAAAATAAACAATTAAAAAAAAGCTAATTCAAGATTTTTATTTGTGCTGTAAAGTATGTAATTTCGAAAATTTGCCGATCCATTCTCGGGGGTGGGGCGCCCCCCCCTCCCCCCATGCGTCCGCCACTGCTTCACAACTATGTCCCCCATATATAAAAAATGAAATATTATATAAATGAAATAATAAATAATGATGAAAAAATAACAAAACTAAATACGCTATACTCATTAGATGGGATCAAGAGCTGACCCACCTATCATTAACGCTATTATACCCAAATACAGTGATTCTCGAAAGCCAGAATGATTGTTCGGGCCTAAATAAAAACGAAACAAGGGCCTAAACAATTTTTCTTCCAAGGTTTTCTTCTCCAAAGATTTTATTGCTGGTCCCTCACTTGCATTTGTGGCGTTTTTCAACATCGATTAGTCATGGCACGTAGGATGATCAATTGATTGATGTTTGACTTACCTCTCTCTGAAGTTGATCTCTGAGCACAATTTGTGCCCCTAATTTTCCTTTGATAAGAAATTTGGTCATTACAGCGTTATTCGAACTTCTGTGAAGAACCAAATCTCGAGAAAGATTTTTTTCACAAAATTCGCCAAAGAGACAGGTGGTTGCGTATGTCGGTCACAAATTTGACTTCTATTCGTCGTCATCAATCGATGGGCGGCGCGAGAGAATTACCGAGAGCAATGAGAAGGGCATAAGGAGTGAAGCACGAGAGCAACGAATAGTGGGCAGTATAAAGACGGAGATATTGCCGCGACGCGTGTGAGATGCGTCGCATGCACTGGTCCTTTGCAACTGTCTCAATAAGTGCAAGGATTCTGAAAGACGCTATCAGGATAAAATGAGTATCAGAATTTTTTTCCAGACTTCAGATACAACAAAGAATCCTTTATGTACATTTTTAATCATTGAAGAAGTGCTTTTTAGCTGTGACCATCAAACCAATACACTATACAGTGTGTTTTTCCGGGAGTAAACATCGCGCGCGATCTGATCCATTCCAATGGATCAAATTCTCAGTCGAAAGACCACGTGAAAACGGAGGTTCCAGCAATTCGCACGTAGCCTTTGTACTGGGTCCGCAATTGCACCGATTTTACTCCCGGCAAAACACCCTGTACAACTCAGGGAACTTAAAACCGTGTTTTGCATGAGATTGAAAATCTCACGATTAAGACATGCGCACTCATGCTTTTTTTTGAACACATGCACACCCATGGATATGCATGGGTTTTGTATGGGATTTGCATGTATTTTGTATGGGTATGCATCTGTTTTTCGTGAGTTCTGTATCGAATTTGCATAGGATTTTTTGAGACAAATGGGCTCCGCATAGGAATGCATGGGTTTTGCATGGTTGTGCATGGGTTTTTTTAATGTCCTAATCCTGGGATTTGCATCCTTCACCTTGGGATTCTTTTTTTTCTGAGGTATACTTTCCAGAATATAGAACATTCACCACTGGAATAGTGTGAAAAAGTGATCAAGCCGGTGTACTTCCAGGCCTATTCATGCTGGGAAAATGGGTTATTAACTGTATCAATCCTCTTAAAATCGGTGTGGAATGGATGAAAGTGCTATATTCTGACCAAGCTTCTACAAGTCACATGCCCCCTGACATAATGTAGGAGCAAACATCGTCACTGGGCCTGTCCTGCCGCTGAAGCAGCACGTTTATCCAGAAGCGCGGACCGCGAACTGGTTCGCAGCTGTAAAGCGCAAGTGCGTATAGTCTTCTGGATTTACGCTTATGCCTTGAATGTTTTCCCAGGAAATGCATATTTTTCTTTGTTTTTGCTTCAGATTTGTAATTTTTGATACCCTCATTCGCGAAAATCTAATTCGGTCATGAAAGTTCTTTCATATACTGCTTTTTAATCTAGGAAAAAACTGTGAGCAACGTTGTATAGTTGGTCGCGCATTAATGCGTGCTTTCTTTTGTAGGAATCAAAAGCAGTACTGCAGTCATAAAAAGCACGCCATTAGCCACGAGTTCACGAGATAATTGCCATTATTCCCGCTGCAGCAAGAAAAATTCATGCTTACCCCTACGCCTGTAAGCGTTGGAGTAGCTGAACACGTGCAGTGAAAACTTCAATAGGTTTAGATCAGCTAGCCGTCCCTGATTGTCTGCACATCTGCACATTTCATTATTGCCGCAATTATCATTCTCGATCAATACTGTGGTGTTTTATTAATTTATTTTGAAATGTGAACCAGTTTCACACATACAATTTAATCAGTAAACACCACCTCGTGTGCCGTAGACATGAAGTGGTATGGACCTTCCTCTGGGTCGCTGTAATATAAAAGATCCTGTTCCTCAAATAATTCTTTTTTGTTCCTTTTATTACTGTTTCACAGACATAACTCATAATAATGTTCGATTCCTTGATTCTGGTGCTATAAGAAGGACCTTTTTAATAATTTATAGGTTTCCTCGCAGCCTATTCGTCAAACTAACGGGTTATTCGGAAAGTTCTGTGAACACGTCCACCACCTTCATATAAAATCATACCTCCCTGCAGGATCTGAATCTTACCCCATGTGTCGATCATAGGTATTCACGACGAATGCCCATCTATCGAGATACTTCCCGCTTACTCTTCGCCGCAATTAGGTGGCTTCATGTCGTAGGAATGGGACCTTTTATTTTTGAGTTTATGGGCTTTGGTGATCGTGCTCTGTATTGCAAGGATGATTCTTGAACGCTAGCGAGCACTATGGCCAGAGTAGACCTCCCCAGCTAGGATCCTGCATTTTCAATTGGAGTTTTTTTTTTGGAATTTTGGTCGAGCATTGTTAGCTGGTAATATTGGTCGCTTTCTGGGGGCGAGAGAGACAGGGGCAAATGCCAAGTATTCGAGCAGTCAACCACCCTATCAATGGCCCATTGGAGGCGGAGAACATCATCCGACCCTGACAGCACTCTATAGATTTCTGTGCATAGTTCACGTACAGGACCCAACAATCCTCCTTTGTAAAAAAATTTTTACAGAGTCATTGCTTCACTGATGGAGAAGCAGCAACTCGACCCTACTCAGCATACAGTACTTGTAGCAGTTGTTGAGGTCCTGAGGTTCTCAAGTCAATTGCGCTTAGAAAGTAAGAGAAATACCTATTCTTATGTGAAGGGTACGTGCTAGCCGAAGGAACGCCTCACGTTGCAATTATGCGGATCCTCATCCATCACATATTTTAGAAATGTAGGAAAAACTCGTTGCATAACTTTCTGACCAGCCCAATATCACACTATTTCCTGGTGATACTCCTAGTAATGCATCGTCCAGCAGAATTTGACGAGCAAACCGGTTGTTCTCGCTAGCGACTGGGTTCACCTTTTGAAAGCGACGAGTACTTACTTGCAGTTCTCATGCCAGTGTCTCTAGTCACTTTTTCTGTGCCGCATCCACTCCAAGTAGCGTTTTTACCGAGCTAGCATTGCTGTAGAGCGCGATTATTTGCACTATGGTTGTTGTGTTGGCGTTTGTTCTATCGCCACAAGCCTTGTAATCAGCTAATCATCTCGATGTTTACTTTCATACTAGCTACGTATCACGCCCCGCATAATACGCAGTCAACATGCGTGGTTACGCAAACATCTGCGAAATACCATCTCAATCGACATTGATGCATAGCGGGCTTCTTGCCTCTTAGCTTAGCGAGATTCTGTTTGGCAGCCGGCCAGCTGCTGGCTGTGACCGGCTTTGAGCTACTCTCTAAATATTTATTGAAGTAATACTGGTTGTTCAAATACAATGTCGTGTCGGACGTGAGAAAACATCAATGAATCGGCTTCTTCTCCAAGATTTCAGATGTTTTCATGGGATTCCAGTCATGCTGGAGTACCTCCTCGGATTTCAACAATAGTACCTAGGATTTCATCCTTTGGGCTTTCAATTCCCGTAAGTCACGGGGTGTCGCCGCTCAAATTCGATTTGCTTATCGATGCTTTCCTAAAAGATGGGTTTGAAGATTCTATCAATTAGAAACTTTAATTTTGGATTCTTCCATAGTCGAAAATATTGAGTCGACGGCGGTGCGTTTTTCGCGGACACAGGAAGCAAGCAGCGCAGCCGCGTCGCTCGCTCAAGAATCGCCGCCATGGTGGCAAATCAGAGTTGTTCATGATTTTGTTCTTGATCCTGCTATTTCGAATCCTACCCTTTATTTCAATTCTTATCAATTCCAAACACCCTACACTAAGGAGGCAATTCCTTCAAAATACGTTTCTGCACATACAATAAGCGTCGATGGGAGAGCGTTTTCCACGGACTTTGGAAGCACGTGCTGCGGTCGAACAGCTTTTCCCGTGATAGAAACCATAGTGTTTTTCAAACAGTCAGTCACCTTTTTTAGGGTTAGCATCAAATCGAATGAAAAGCCATCAAGAAAATCATAATTTGCTAATATGACGGCGATTCCAGTGCGAGCGGTGCGGTGGCTTCGCGTGCTTCTCGAGTCCGAGAAAAACGCACGTCCGTCGACGTTCACTGTGAGAGACTATCATTTATGAATAATCATGGTGTGTTTCTTTGATTTTACGAAACCGCACCCGGGTTTGCTGGCACTATTTTGCTGTGTGTAGACTTCGCTTTGCGTTTTCTAAAGCGAAACCCATTTACCTGGATTGTCATTAGTTCCTCGTTCACTTCCCTGAAGACCTTGCTGTTCATGTCGTAACTGACCACTAAATATTGAAATATTGGAGTGATGTCTATCATTTTTCTGCCGTACGGTCATGCTAATAGTTTGCAGGAGTGAAGCGTGTATTTTTCTCCGATTTGGGATTTCTTATATTTCAGTAGCGGCAGTAGCGCTCTCCCATTCCATCACATTCCACTAATTTATCGCCTAGCAGTAGATCCGTTCCATTACAGAGACCCTGTTTACCGTGAATTTTCTCTGCTCGTTCTAAGAATCTGCACTATGTACAGTGCACTGGTACTCTCCTTATCAGCGGCAAGATGTACCGCTAATACATCTATATTCTGCCACTTTTGTTTGCTTAGCGGCTTTTCCTTGTATGGTGGACGTCGTAAAACACTGCCATATATATGTTGATTGATAAGAGCCGCGGTGGTCTTGTCGGTCAGGTGCTTTACTACCTAGTAGCCAGGGAACTATTTGCTCTCTTAGGCTAGCAAGAACGTGATGCTTATCTCCAACAATGTTTTTTCGCTATATGATCGCTGTCACACCTTTCTACATACCTTAGTATCTGTACTGCTGTTCCCCGTGAGCTATATGGCAATGAACGAATAGCGGCAGAAGCACTTTTGGCTGCAAAAATACCCAACAAATGTAAAGTGTTAACTCATTGATGACCGCTCCATGTTTGGGCATTCGCACATTTTCTCGAATTCTGGCTACTTTTTCTGCCTCAAAGTTTCCACAGAAAGCCTAATGTAGATTTTTATAATCATGACCAGACCTAGAAGTATTACAGGATGGTTACACTATGATTTGTAGGAACAGCTAGGCCGTCAGTCAAGCTTAGGTTTACCACCCAATTACATTTTTTGTGTTGGCTTGGCGCGCATGTTGTGCTAATGTGTAAAATTTTA
Source organism: Ancylostoma caninum (assembly GCA_037903475.1). Lineage (NCBI taxonomy): Eukaryota > Metazoa > Nematoda > Chromadorea > Rhabditida > Ancylostomatidae > Ancylostoma > Ancylostoma caninum. The sequence continues at coordinate 619,731 of JBAJFG010000086.1, forward strand.
CAAGAGGCACACTAAGCAGTACATCAAAAAATACAAGGTGTGGGAAACAGAAAAACGTTAAAGTCATTGTGAATGACCACCTACCTTGGTTATGAGATCCAGAATTTCGTGCGGATGCATCGAAATTCAACGCAGGCTGAGGGTGCTTCTCAATTCCGATCACCATCATTAAATGTATTATGAGGGAAATACTTCTCAGAACTTTGGGAATGGTAGTTGATGAGCCTAACGGTTCCATTCCCCTCCCTAAACAGTGAAAAAAGAACCAGAAACAGCCCTAAACTACGTTTTTGCTCTGTTTTTACACAGGAAGTCATGTCCACATCCTTATAGATCTTATTCACAGTATTCATTCGAGCAGATTTCTCGTTATGATATTCGTTCGAGGACAAAAACTGACTTAATTATCATAAAAATTGTTTAATACTTGGAGCAAACGCTTTTAGAAAGGGCAGGTTATCTAGGAAGACTGCACTTCCGCGCCACAGCAGGCGACTAGTTCGAATTCTTCATGTGTTTTCTTGCAGGTGGTAGGAGAAATCGTGAGATGTGATGGCAGATTTTGTTCATTGTAGAGTGAAAATATCATACTGGAAACAAAATTGCCAACTCGTTTTTCAACGTTAGATATGAACCTTTCAGTGTGTCTCCGTAATTTTGGACCACGCTGTATTATGTTGTCATCTGAGAGGACCTCCGAGCTTATCAAGCCTTAACGATTCCTCGAAGAAAACCATATATATAAGGAGCTGTCAACCACTGAGCCGAGCAGGTTAACAGTTTCTCCTCTTAGAAATTGTGCTAAATTTGAATTTAGAGTAGATGCATATAATTTCAAATTTCAATTCTAACTTCCAAATTCGAACGAACTTTCAACGAAACACTGCTGCAATCATCTGAAATATCAAGAATGAGTCTGAATCACTGTTAAAGAAGCACCCCTAAGAATCTTCCGATGTGAATCACACCTTGGATTTTACACTTCGTAGGAAAAATGCACCGTGACATCACTTTAAAAAAACTGATGATTATTCAGCTGTATGATCTTCCTTGTTTGTAATGCCTTGTCATGAATCCGAAAATGAGTCGAAAAACCTAGTAGAGCTTCAGTTGTAATTTTCTGAAACATTTATATCTGTTTGTAGTATCCGAACCTTTTGATAGGAGAGTTTTTTTTTGTGAATCAAGAATCAGAAACCGTCAATGATCTTGAGTAAGGAACTAAAAAAATCTCAATGGATGACGTTTTAGCTCAAAAAAGAGAGGCAAGCAGGGGGAACGGCGCAAAACAGCGGGTTGTGGGTAGACAAAAAACCTGTGCTGTGTTCCCATTCTGGAAGCTTTTCAAGGGAAAAGAAGTTTCGTTGTTACACGAATACTTTCGTTACGTTACGTATTGCTGACAAGTTCCTAAGAAGAGTTTTTCCTAACAAGCGTTTCGTCAGAAACAGCTGAGAACATCGAGCGGAAGAACTGATGGCGCAATAAAAACCGTGAACTTCGCTGTAAAGCTATCAGCTGCTGCTACACTCCCTGGTCATTTCCAGTTCTCCCCTCGTGTTTTGTTCTCATTCACAAGAATGCGCCAGCGGTTAGGCTTAAAAAATCACTGTTGCTTCAATTTTTCTTTGATGGATAAGAGAAAGCACCTTCTTCACTGTTACTGAACGAGATTCTCCATCACCATCTTCTCTTTTTTCCTTCGCTATCGGAGCCGTTTTTCCGTTTTTTTCTCACCAAACGCAGAGAATCTGAGCAAACCGTATAGTTCCTTGACCCCTTTATAGCTACTATCGCTCTCTAATTGTCGATTTACTTCACCGCAACCTACACTTCGTTCAGCCACAGTTTCACTTCGATAAGATTTCTATTGATTGTCACAGTTGCTACGAGTCTACAATAAAAAAGGAAACTTTTTTCTTCCGGTACACTATGGCCCTTCCTTTGTTTTTTGCGCTTTTTTCTGCTCAGCAAAAAAAAATGTCGTGAATTCCGCAGAACCTGCTTCGGAAGTTGAACTATCAGCGCAAGTCTTCAAATCTGATGCTGGCAATTGTTACATGTATATTCATCTTTTTCTGCCCCTATTTTACTATTAGACTTTATTTCATTTTCATATCTTATTCCAATTTCACTTTCAAAGTCTCTGAAAATTAGCAAAGCAAAAAAAAAAAACAAATTCAGATTCTATTAGGTACTGAATAAACAAAAAGTACTCACATTTTTTCCATTAATTTAGTAGTGGAGACTCAAAGTCTATGTGAGAGAGACGTCAGAGAGGGAAAGAACTCGTGAAAGCGTGCAACGGATCGAGAAGGCGACGAGAAGAACAGAAATTATGCACAAATACTCCTATGATAGCGTTTGAAACAGGGTATATACAAAGGTTTCGGTGAAAAAAAAGGAGAGGGGGATGCCTTTTCGTGAGTAAAGAAAGGATTAAAAATGAAATCAGATGTTATAAGTAATAAAGATAAAAATTAATAAGGCATAAAAATTAAAGAAAAGTCTGACGTATGGTGGAAGAAGTAGAAGGCGTAAGCGTAGTGCAGTACTCTGCGAATAGCGACGCATTTTATAAATTTTTTCTTCCAAAAAAGGAATCGTGTAGAACATTCTATATGCTCTAAGAGAAGTTATTTTCTCTTTTTGCCGACTCTTTCTGGATTTTCACAGTTTAATTCTGTTGTTGATTCCATTGTTGATTCACGAAATATTCTTCTATTTACAAATTTTTATGAGCTCGGGGTCCAATTTGTTTCCAGGGCTCAGATGCATCACTGAAGCATGGGTAATCTCATACCCATGGGTAGCAGCTAGATTTAAACAACGTATCTTGAGTGTAGACATGTTGGCGGGTGCTAGTGAAAGGGTAAATTTGGGTACGTCAACACGTTCACCATGGGTAAACTCAGTGATGCATCCGACCACAACAACCTTTAGGAAACAATTTCTGCCATACTAACTGTACACCACTGATTTTTTGTCAGCAGTACAAAATCTGAAGAAGCAGCCATCAAAAATAGAAAACAGGTGGTGGTTATAGTCAAGTATTGTTGTATTGTTGAGTTTCTGAAAAAAAAATTAGGCGTTGCGGCTGAATTACATCGTTGAATGAAAAAGTTGTCAAGAAAAGCGAATGGCGGAACTGGTTCCCGAGGTGAACCTGACGGTTCAACAGACGCAGTGGAATGTTGATGCACTTCTTCTTGAAAGCTAAATTCTCGAGCTTGTTCAATATTACTGCCGAGCTAGCAGCTGGCACTGCCACCCAAAAAAATTGCTTCAAACCTCGTTGCAACATCCCAAACACCTCTCGTTGCTACTTTTCCCAGAAAAACTACCCTTGAAGTGATTTTTCATGGAAAAAGAACCGCGATCACTCATTTATGTGAAAATAGGTATTATGATAGCAACAATTCTCTCCCTTGTTGTTGTTTACCAGATTCAGAATTTCTGGATATGAAATTAATTATACCTGTCTATTACCTTATTCGTCGAAGCTAATTGGACCCAATATTCCGTCTACCACCATCCCACGCAATTGTATGACTGTACGATGTACTGTGTAATTCGTAATAATACTCGTCAGAAATAGAAGTTACATTTTCCAGGGGATGCTGCGGTTGTTGCTCCTATTCGTTGGTACTGTTACTGCTCTGGAGAATGGATTAGCAAGGTACCACTGTTTTAAGAAGTTCTTCACCGATTGATCCTTAGTACCGGTATCTCCTTCAGAAAATGCTCTGTTTTCTCTGATAAATCTCTGGATTGCGTTGTCGATAGACTGTTCCGAATTTTTACAGCTCTTTCTACAGATTTGCTCTGAAAATTTCATTAACTATATATCTATGAGGAGTGTTTTCTGAACCACAGATGCTCTGCTGTGGAATAATCAACTCTTTTTTTTTGATTTTCATCTTCTTGGTATAAGGTCCTAGCTCTTAAACACATCCTGCGAAGGTGGAACTATTCGAAGAGGCTACAGTGTAACAGAGCGCTTGTGGAAGTTTAACCTTAATGTAATCTTGTTCAGAATCAAAGTCCATTTTGCGTTTTTCTTCGAAGGAACTGGGAACTGCCCTCCAATTTAATTTTGTTTCATTTTTTATCTACTACTATGTGTGTTCATGAAAGTGCGTAAAAACACCTATCCAGATTTTTGTTACTAATCTAAAACGGTAAACACTGAATAGGAGAGACCATGTATTGAAAATTTGAGCAATTAAAACTTCACCTCTCAAATGGATGTGGTCAACCAACTGGTCCAAAGAAAGTCTCCACGGGTATGTGCTCCTCAAAAGTTTTTTGGCTCAAGGATTTGCCCTCATTTCCTTTTTAGAAAGCAAGGCGGCAGTGAATTGGTGTGAAAAAAATCAGGCAAAAATCGCCCTATGAAAAGATTTGAGATCTTCTATTGATAAAAAATCAGAGTCTTAGGCGAGAAGTGATTACGTTTGAGTTTTCTAACTGACCAACTAGTAGTAATAATTCTGTTACTAACTTATAAAAGCACACATCATTCTCTTCTGCATCTAAACATACAGGGTGGTCCAAAAATCTTTGGCCGATGTTCATGGGGACTCACGACCATGACGTTTTTGAGCAACAACATCTGCTTCTCAGCGTTCACGTCTAACATCCGCCTGACATCCGAAGACTCCAGAGGATCAAATGCTTTTACAGCGCTCATCCCATCGTTTAAATTGGCGACCATTTCGTAGCCTAAATTCAGATTCCCAGGCTGAAGTATATACGTAACAGAATTCCGGAAGCTGAGGTCCTGTACTTGCGATACTAGCTAGCATCTAGAGTAGATCACTGAGAACTCTCTTGAAAAAAAAGAAAGAGTAGATCACTGAGAACTGTCTTGAAAGAAAAAGAACCTGAAAAAAAAAACTAGTGGCGAAGAGTCGATGTCCACGTGTAAGTCTGCTGTGGGACGTTTTCGCTCTGATAATACCAACAACGGAGAGAATTTTGGTGCGAAATTTTGGGGCAATAGCAAATTTTTATTATCAGCCCCTTCAAACCGCTGTTGTAATATGGCTGTTATTCCTCCTTCCCTCATTACTATCCTGGTGGGTTGCCCCAACAGGCGTACAGTCGGGTCCGGCAGCCACTGCAAATGGGCGCCGGCGGGCGCCGGCCGCCGCCACCCTCCGGCGCCCCGGTATTAATGATCACTCGAGCTTGGGAGAAAGCGAAGAAAAATACAATTTTAGTCCATAGTAGACAGAGTGCAGTGGATATGTTAAGGCTATAAAGCAGGGGACCATTTTCACAACTTTCACGCTTTTTCATTTTTGTGATTTTCATGGGGAAAGATTTCTGAATACACAATAAGCGAAGCGAACTCTTCCATTTTCTGCTTTAGTACACTGCTTCGCGAATACAAAAATGGCCGTTATTCTTCTATGGATGGACATAGTACTTCAGTTGTCCCATCTGAATAATAAAGCTCATCCAATTCGGGATCCTCAGAAATAATTGAAATCCGTATGAATTGTTCCATATCCATTGCGAAGTAGTTCTACCGCTGTCATTTATCTTTCGTGGAGCAGTCCTTTACGGCAGAGCTGCTCTCTCCCGGTTTCAATCAACTTTGAAAAAGTGGTTTTTCACTATTACTTACACTATTACTGTTACTTACACTTACACTTATCGTAGTTTATCTTCGAAATTTATGCAAAACGTTGCCGGATGCCTTCCTGGACTACCCGAAGGAGATCACGGGGGACGTTCCAAGCAGTGAACCCCAAACACTGCGATACTTAACTCTGGATCTCCAACGGAGTGGAACCAGCGATAGGGACAGATTGCAATCTGCCACTCAAACCACTGAGCCATCCGGGCTGCTTTTTATGTTGGAGTTTGTTAGATAACTGCAGCAGTCGTAGGCAGCATACTATATGTCTTTGCAAAACGGGGCACAGGGCAGGATTCGATCCCCTGACCACCACAACGTCGATCACTCGCTCAACCCACTGAGCTATGCGCACACGCGATGCAACATACAAATGGTGCCCACTATTACTTACACTTAAACTTATCGTAGTTTATCTTAGAAATTTAGGTGAAAAGGGAGTTGGGTGGGACCACTCCTGTGAAGCCTAAGCCTAAGCCTTAAACCGATTCTTAAGTACAGGGTTAGGCTTATCTACCCTGTCTTCTATGGACTAAAATTGTATTTTTCTTCGCTTTCTCCCAAGCTCGAGTGATTTACAGCTCATTAATACCGGGGCGCCGGAGGGTGGCGGCGGCCGACGCCCGCCGGCGCCCATTTGCAGTGGCTGCCGGACCGGACTGTAGTTGGATCTGGCTTGGAGCCAGACCAAGAAAAATCGATAAAATCGATCCACAGATTGATATGCGGATGGACAGCATCCAGCGAAGAATATCCCACACCCTCTGCTGGATTCGGATGGCGTCCCATAATTCCGAGCTCCTTTCTTCGTCACCTTGGTTGGAGATATCTCCCCATAGTTTGAACTTGGCGCCACGCGGGTTGCCCAAATTAAAAAAAAAACACTGTCTCACGGGTTGCAATGTTTTATGAACAGATGTGGATTTTGAAGCACTTGAATACCGTTCGGAGACGTTTGGGTCACCCTGTACAGATAATGTGAGCAAAGATAATAATAAGTAATAATAAATAAGCTAATAAATAAATAAACAAATAATTTAATAAATAAGCGAAGCAGAGCTTTTTCACTGTCTATAAATCGATTGTCCTTGAAGTAGTGACTAGAATTGCAGTCAGAAATAGCCATCATTATTCTGAAGCTATATTAGATTTCATGCCTAGAAATGTTAATCATTTTAAGGACCCCTCCGATGGGATGGATGTCATGGACTGCGTTCTACTGTGAAATTGACTGTGTGAAGCATCCGAAAGGATGCATTAATGAGATTTTGTACATGGAAATGGCCGATGAACTTGGTGAGTTTTCGCATTTCAAGGAGAAACTTCGCCTTTGCCATACATTTACTAACTTTGTGTTTGAGAAAAATAACTTCACGTTGCACATATAGGAGTAAAAGGAATAATCAGGAACGCTGAGAAGGCTATCCTTTTTACCTTCAGTGAAGGGAGGTTATCGAGATGCCGGCTACGTAAACGTACATGTAGATGACTGCTGGATGGCCAGACAACGTGACAGAGCATCTGGACGACTCCTTGCTGACCCTACGCGCTTCCCGAGTGGGATCCAAAATCTGTCGAGATATGTGAGAACCACCTATTGCTGAGGCTTCCTCTCATCACTAAGTGGTGCTCTAAGTGTAGGAATTTAGATGCACGCAAGAGGTCTGAACTTCGGCATTTACGAAGACTTCGGCACCCACACATGTGCAGGATATCCGGGAAGTAAAGATCATCTCAAGGTTAGAAGGCTGCTTTACTACTTTTTGCTACAGATAATGGCTCTTCTGGAAGGAAGAATATTCCCAGGTTGATGCAGACACATTTGCCGAGTGGGAAGTGGACTACCTGAAGTTGGATGGTTGCAATGTAGAGCTAGATCTCATGCCTAAAGGTGATTTTGCTCAGGAATTGTTTCTTTTCTGGCGCCACCCTTGATTGAACAGAGTAGGGAAGATGAAGGAAGTTTGAGTTACTCATTTTTCTAGGATAAAAGCATAACTTTGTGGAAAAAATCATATCCGCGATACGTTCATGATGGATTTTGCCCATGCTCCGGTTCTTATGATAATTTTACACACTAACATTTTATTTTTTCTTAACATTTCATTCTTCAAAATGCATTCCATTCGGCAATATTTTATACATTCTGTGCATTTATTTACTTATTTATCTTATTTATATAAAATGCGACGAGGATGTGCTGTACCATTTTCCTAGACGAAATGGTCGAAAAAAAAATCATACTCATCAAAGCAATCTGAGCGATAATAATGTCTTTAAGCCTAAGATTACTTGCAAATGTTCCATCTCAATGTCAGTTCTATTTTCAACACTTTCAGTTTTATTTTTCACTTTTTTGTTACGTATTTTTTGTGTACGAGCTTGAGTAGATGAAGCTAAAACCACCGGAAGTAATGCTCTAAAACACCAGACTATGGATGTCGGTGTGATGACTTCCTGGCCCTAGGCTTTTGGCCTCACTGTAAAACGGATACCAAACAGCTGCTCAGCAACCTCCCGAGGTTTCGAATGGTCTTGAGGGGTCAACAACTGTTGCCTATTGAATTTCGAGGTCCACCAAACGTCGAGAATTCATTTTCGTCGAATCCATTTGTGCTCAAATCATCTGTAAAGAGACGGTGAAAGACTTCACAATAGGAAGTACTGCGGTGGATGGTTTGAAAAGTTGTACTTGTATGGAACTGTGTAACCAAGCTCTGTGACTGGCTAGTAGAATTGGCCAATGGCAGAGGTCGATTGCGCCGTACTTCTCCCTGGTATAACGTTCCGTACTCAAAAAAATTATCATCTATCTGCAAAAACACTGCACCCGGAAGGGTTTACAATGGATAACAACTTATCCATCGAATGCAATGTTCAGAAGAGAGGCTTTATGGTTTAGATCATAAACTCATATGGACTGGCCCATTTTCAAACCTTCGTAAAGTCTTGCTGGTGAAACGTTGTTCAGTAAAAAGACTTCCATGCCAGTCAGTACAGCACAGCAATTGAAGTAATACATTTAATCCTGAGTAATTCCTCAGCTTGGAAAATAATAAGGCATCTTCTGAGCTACTGCCGATTTGCCCTATTGCTTTCATGGATATTAAGGATATCGCAGTTTTTTCCAATAGGCTATGCTGACATGGAAAGAGCGTTGAATGCTACCGGAAGGCCAATAGTTTACTCATGCAGCTGGCCAGCCTACCTGATAGACCAACCGGATAAGGTATCGATCTGGAATTGTAAATCTAATTCTTAAGAAAGGTTCTTCTTGGGATTCAGGTGGACTACAATCTGATTGCGAAAAGTTGCAATCTTTGGAGGAACTTCGATGACATTAACAGTTCTTGGAAATCAATAATAAGCATTATTGATTACTACGATCACAATCAGAACAAGCACATACCTACACACGGACCTGGACACTGGCACGATCCTGATATGGTTAGTTTGGATACCTTTTGGTCTATAGTTCCTCAATATGCGGAGCTCCTCAGGGCACAAAATTATAAGTTCAGTCCGGTGAACAGGCGGTGTTACCGTAATTTTCAAGGTTCAAACTACCCTTTCTCAACTCAAAATCAGCACTGATAGGTGATTTGACGTTCGTTAAAGCCTGATAAACTAGCAGGTAGTCTTCAATGTGGTGGTTACGAACCACATTTTATTTTACGCCTGAAAATTACGGTAAGACCATCAGCTAGCCGGACTGAACTTTTCATTTTGTCCTCAGTGCCCGCACCCCAGATTCATTAATCATTATGTCAGCTCGTCATCGGAAATCCTGGGATCACTGTCAACATGGCCATAGCGCAGATGACAATTTGGTGAGTTTCCAGTCTCCTTCCATTTTTTGTTTTCATCCCTCTGCTCAATTTTCATTCAGGTCAATTTGGTCTGCTCCACTGATCATGTCCAACGATCTTCGAATCATTGCTCCTGAGTTCAGATCGATTCTACTCAATAAGGATGTCATAGCAATTGATCAAGATCCCATGGGTAGGATGGGTCGATTGGTCGCTAATGTGAGTGGAACTATTTCAACCACATATATGTAGAATTATTGGCACTATTTGGGTAATCCGCCCCAAAATTTCGAGGAAGATTTTTTCTTGCTCAAATTTCGCATAGGGGGATTATTTGAGGTGCCGAACACGAATGCCTTATCCATTTTGTACCGTAACTCTGTTTTTGTAAGGTTACAAAAGGTACACTGTAGCTACGGTATCTGACAGAACAAGAGCTACAAAATTGTTTCTGATATGCTGTCAAGGAAAGTTCAAATCACAGCGAAAAAACCGCACGGACTTATTCCCCAACCCAATATATTCCGAAGGTTTACTTGTAGAATGTGACGATCAGAGTGATTGTGCAGCAAAAAAAATGTACTAAAACTCAAGAGTCTAGCCATTGGATACTCCACTTCATCCTGATATGTCCTCACCTTCAGGTTTCTGGAGTAGGTGCATACGTGAAGCCGATTACCCCCGTCTACGACGGAGACACCTCATTCGCGCTTGGCTTCTTGAACCGTAATAACAAAGCCAATGTGAGTTAACCTGGATTTTCGTCACCTTCTCGTATCAGGACATTGTAGCTGCAAAAAAACATATACGTCTTTCGTCATTTTACCTTTGTTCTCTTGCTTCACTCCACTTCTTTGCTTGCTGATAAAAACAATGTCCTTTACTTCTATGTACATATTTGATTAGGCCATGTATAATTCCATATTGTTCGGTATATTTAGGAAGTAGAGTTCAAGCTGAAAAACATGGGCCTCGTCAATCCTCGTGGATACGTGGTGAAGGATCTGTGGAACAACTCGCCAGCTATGCAGCTGTATCCGGACCATGCCCTGCGAATAATTGTTCCAGCAACTGGGGCGGCGATGTTCCACGCCGAACTGATCAGGCCAAACCGATATGTTGAGAAGAACCAGATGGTCGATTTGCTCACTAACAGGGTCCCTGCAGGATTTTGATTCATTGAATATACGGGTGAATTTTCGTGCAAATAACATACGAACATTGTATTGAGTAGGATTTTGAATTGCATTTTGATGTTAAATTCGAGAATATATGTATGTATACATATTGATATTTTTTCAAAGGCACGAAACAATAATTAAACATCAAGCAATTACTTGTTTTCCCACAATGATGATAGGAGACACTCACTAATTTGGCGGTTGTTCTGTGAAAAATGCTGGCTTTAATTCGTTAATGAGAACACTGCTCCGCTTCTCCGAAGCGGACGAAAAATTTGCAGGAAATGAGCAATAGCGTGTGTTCGCTAATTTCCTAGGAAGGATGCGGAGCGGCTGCAATCCATTTAGACTTTTTGAAGGGTTCTTTGGAGAACAAACAGGCAAAAAAAAGTGCCACAAAAAATCGTCATTTTATGCATTATACATAGGTGAAATCTGTAAATTTAGTGTGCAGAAATGCTCGAAATTGTACTGCACCAGAAGGACCTTAAATTATAGATGGGGATTTCTGAGTGCATAATTACAGGGTACGTCATAAATACGGGTAAATACATGTGTTAATAAATACATGTGTTACAGTGTAGGTAACACAGAAAAGCATATACAGAAAAAGCATTTGTACTCAATTTGAAACTTGCAGGATCTATGTTTACTAGGTCACATCTAAAACATAAGGCAACCCTTCACCTCGGGATGTCCCATTCCGGTAGAGGTCCTAACATGCTGAACGAAGTCGTTGACCGTGACGCACAAGTGGTGGTGGTTCAGCTCAGCCAACATTTTTTTAGAGTGCTTACTCATCTGATCCATGTTCTGGAGGGCTTATTAACCCTACTGGTTGAGACCCAAACAAATGGGAGGTCAATAGATGAAGCCAATAGGACCTAAAATATATTTCTGGCTAAGTATTGAGTCAAACATGACGTGTGAGCTGGAGCACTGTTCCGGTAAAACGTTACGAATGGGCATCCCAACTGGCTTTAACTTCGAGGTGAAACAATTTTCTTCGGAGGAGAAGCGAGCGTCGTTATCGTATTTATAGCCCACCCTGTAAAGCGGCTTTTCTCGCGACTTTTTCCGTTGAAAACTCACGTTTTGCAAGATGTTTTTACCCTGAAATAATCCTTTTTCCCATTTAGTAAACATGCTATCAGAAATCGTATCCACACTTGCCAGATAAGCTCCACCAGTTCGGGAAAAATTGAGATGCAGCACAGTCATATAGCGATCTCAACGAGCTTTTTGGCGGAGGAACAATCAGCAAGGGGAGGCCGGAAAACGTTCATATAGTTAAAAAATGCGACAGAGGCTTAATGGTTGAATAGGGAGGAGATTAACAATCAAATCTCAACGACCAGAAACCTTTGATAGCCGTAGAAGAAAGGCTAGTTCAGAAGTGGTTCTTCAGGAGTGGAGTTCGCCCGCTTCGCTGCAAGGAAAATGTCGCGGAAAAAAACAAATGCATTATGCACCATCCTTTGTAAAATATTAAAAATAAAAATAAAAAATAGAATTATTGGGACTATTGTTTTGGGTTCGATCAGCTCGAAGTATAGGCTATGAAGTTCACGTGCGCGCTGCTTGTAAATTAATATATTGCATTAGCGTCCCATGAGGACAGCAACGATTGAATTTCTTTTAAAGAATCAGCTTAATTCAATATTCAATTCAAATTCAATTTAATTACAGTATAGTACGGCAACAGTTCTGTTCACTCAGAACATCATTAGTACCACACTCGTAGAAAAGGCTGCTTCACTTCCGGACGCCGTTCAGGTCTCCTTAGTGGCACACATCCCAGCTTATTTTCTCACGCTACACTGTTCGGTGAGCGTTCGCCGCTGGTGAGTAGGCAGGGAGAATCACACATTATGCTGTCTGCGGAATTAAATGGAGGTTTGTGCGCATGGAGGGTTCTACTACAGTGTCTGCCAATCATTGATGTTGCAAACCGCTCGTCTGGTCTGCCGCGCCGCACCACCTAAGTGACGCGACAGACCAGCTGGGAACTGTGTTTGTAGTGCGTTGCACTGATATTTTGCTTGTTTTCTGCAATGAAGTCGACACCTAGCAGCTCAGGCAATCCATTACTCGTTAACTTCGGCTCCTCTGTGTCTTGTTTACTTTTGTCGTCTATAATCTACAATGCTTTTGTGCTGTTCATCTATTCAGTTACTATGTTGTACGTCCACACCGCGAACGTGATCTCGTCATTCTGGGATTCGACTCGACGGCGTGCACTGGATACCTCTCTTATTGCTATTTATCTGTTTACAGTTTCTGGGATAAACTTCAGAAGATGTCGTCCTTCAAACTATAGACAACGATATAAGTAGAAACGGTGGAAAATTTAAGAAAACATCAATGCCGGCCACTTCCCATAACCAGAGCCGCGCCGCGTAGGTGGTACGGCGCGGCAGACCAGAATGTCGTAGTCTGTGGTACAGGACCAAGAGGTCGATCCGTAGTGCAGACATTCACATGGCCCATGCTCTCACCATATCTTTCGTTTGGATCCTTCCATGCTCCTAGAACGGCAACATTATAGAGCCAGGCACATCAACCAATCCGCCCATTAATCCGACGCTGACTGTGCGCAATTGTACGGCTTGTAGAAATCTCGTCTTTAATCTGCACTGGTCGTCGAAAATGATAAATATTGTTGGGAAAAATTGAAAATGTCCAAGGTGCAAGTCCCCTTCATGCCCTATTATCCCCAGTTCCGACGGAGTCTTGCTGACCGATTGCTGATGATAACAGATTAGCCTGAATATCACGAGCGTCTATTCTTGAGCACTTTATAAAAGGCACCCTAAGGGCATTACGTAAACGCGAGGAAGGAACACAGGAACTTGCCCAAAGTATCACCGTGCTGGGACGTGCTGTGTGAAAGAGAAAGAACCACGTCATTCAAACAACACATGACGTTCAGCATTACATGAGGTGTCATTATTTAGCCAGGGTAAAAGTGGTAACGCCCTTGTTAAAGACCGGTAATTGGTATGGTGCTGGCGCGTTTATCCTGGGTAACCTCAGTGATGCATAAGGCGTTTGGGGGCACTGAGAGATGCAAACCCCTTAACATTTCGCTTATCAGTCTGGTGCATTTCCCACTAGTCCATTGCTTCGTGCTTAATGCATGAACTCCTAAAGTTTTGTGGTAAAAGCCTCTGGGCCCGTGAATAAATACAAAAAAAAACAGAAAAAACCGCTGCAGTATTTTGTTGTGCAAGGCTTCATACCAAGACTAAGCTACATGAACGGACAACCAAGCTAAACCAGGGGCCTGCATGCATTCATTAAGATTACTCAGGGTAATTGTGTTAATACCACACGAATTTACCTTACCGTGAAAACTAGCGTCAACGCATTCACCCTGGCTAATCTCAATTATGCATTCGTTCTCAGGTTTGTAAGCCAATTTTTAGGTCTTGTGTCGCCTAACTTTAGGTTGTCGATGGGTTAACCAGTCAGGCGAACCATCGTTCGTTTGCGTGGTTAGCGTCTTAACAGTGCCTCTACAAGAGGCTGAAAAATTAAAGGCAGCACTTAGCGGAAACTTTTATGCCTGAGATTTTGATACTTGCGGAACCTAACAGTTGTCCCAACAATTCTACAAAAGCACAGCTTGAAAAACCCAACCGTTTCTAAGATACAGCAATGGACTGTTTCTGCCAGCTGATCAGGTGGTCAGCCATATCTTTTCTTTTGGGATTACGAAGCTCCTTCTTACTCTTTAGCTCCACTTTTTCTATTGCCTACGACAGGAAAATTTGCTACTTGTTATTCTGCTACAAATCCAACTGCTTAATTCTTTAGATAGCTAATCATCGTATTGGGATCATTTTGGAACTCGCTAGTGTTTTTGGGGCATCTTGACTGGTTATACGATCTTATACAAAATTTGTTTTCCTTCGTCAGCCCCAGAAACACTGCAGAACAGTGCAAAAGACCGATTTTACCGACAAAACAGCTGAAGAAGAATGCAGCGATATCGACTTTTTTGAATCGGTCCACATCGAGCTCGCGTAACTCGTCCCAAGGGCTCAAAAGCGATGAGACAAGATGTTATAGAAAAGGGTATTTTGAGGGTTTCGACTGTCTTTAGCATTGTAGCAGTGTTCGACGCACACGGTTACCCCAATTGCGCCGAAATCTCGAGGTCGAAAATCTCCGTGGGTGCTGCCTTTAAAGGTCCTTTTTCGAAAACTCGAGTTTTCGGTTCGGTCGCTGAATTATTATAATCCGAGGTGGTTGCCGATCTTAGGTTCGAAATTAGCAGGGGGCTTTTTTTGCAAGCCTTGCTTTTAGAAGGTAAGCAATGTTGCAGAGATTTCGTTGTATTAACTCGACCTGAAACATTTTGTTATGCAAAATTCAATTATGTCATTAAATATGTACATATAAGGTCTCCTCTAATCGTTTGATCCACTTAGTGAGGCTTTTCTGGAATTGCCACTTGTCCTTGATAGCCTAATGAGATTCGCATTTATTCCTGATTAACAGTATTGAAGTGATGATTTAATGACGGTGCTACAGATGGACACTTCAAAGCTTTTTACCCTGCTACTCTTGAGACCATTCACTCTACCTTCAGGTCATACCTTTGCTCTTATTATTTATTTGTTTATTAATCTGTACATACGTAAGTGTTCTCTATAGTGTTGAAGCAAAAACACAAAGAAGTAAATAAGAAACTTTCCAAATCCTATTAATATTTCTGAACCTGCATATGCATCAGATATGTGACACCGTGAGCTGGCAGAGGAACCCCAGTGCCACCACGACACTATGGCTGCCCATCTATATCGCTTCGGAAAGACATGGACGTTTGGATACCTCATGATCTGAGTAGGCATCAACTTCACGTATGAAGGGCTGCATGCATCAACTTTTTAACATTTCGACGAACTTTCGCCTGGTTCGACAATCTGGTCACCGGTGGCGAGAAATGGGATGCCTACGTGAACGACAGGCGGAAACGCCAGTGGCTCAATAGTAGGGATCCTAGGGTTCCAACACCAAAAACATCCCCAGTATGCTCAATGTTTGGTGGAATTGCAAGGGGGTTATTCATTGGGAATCTCTACCACCGAATTCCACTGTTACAGCCGAACTCTACTGTAGACAATTGGGTCACGTCGCTGCAGCTCTACGTGGAAAACAGGACAAAGTTTATTTTCTCCACGACAACGCTAGGCCACACGTTGGGAGGGGGACGCAGCAAAAGCTTCAAAGCCTGGGGTGGCATGTCCTGCCCCACTCATTGTACGCATCAAACATGGCTCCAACAGGTTGCCATCTGTTCCTGTCCCTGTTCAGTCAAATGCAAGGGCAAATATTTGACAATATGGACCAACTCAAAAAGTGACTCACAGAGTTTTATGGCTCAAAACCCCAAGATTTCACAAGCGGGATCCGAAAATTACCTGATAAATGCGAATATGTTGTCGAATATGATGGTGCAATTAATTGTTAATTGTTGATTGCATTAAGGAAGAAAAATAAATTTGAATGAAAGATGAAAAATGGCGGGAAACATTTCCGACAACCTAATACATTTATTACATGCCGTGTTTATTGCCGTTGCCACTAGTGAGCAATTGCCACTAGTACGCAAGTGCAAGTGGCCCTATGGTCGTACTACATTTAGCCAATTACAATTCTAACTTCGTACTTCATTTAACCAATCACAATTCTAAATGTTACGCTATTAAATTAGCCACTGCTTTGAACTTTTGTAGTTTTATCCATTTATCTTTCGTCACATCCAAAACACTCATGTCAATGTCACAATTGATAAATCTCTCTCAACTTCATGTTAGCCGAATCTATCACAGTTAATGGCTCTTGCAAACGTGTTTTACCTTCGATCGATTTAACCCTTTCATTCTGTGCTTGCCATACGTGTAGCGTTGGGTGGTTGACCAATGGGGCTAAGTGAGCCTCCGATTGGCGACACCGAATCATGCACCGTCCATCAAATCTGTACGTGTGAAAACTATGCTAGGAGGATTTTAGATTGGAGAGTCTAGTCAGATGCAGATGCAGAACAGTAGCGTGTCGACAGATGACGTCGACCAGAGTTCTTTTTGTGGCGATTCTTCTGCATCTGATTATCCATGGCAGTGTTTTTGCAAGTTTGTCGAAATTGAACGGCTACAGATATAATTGAAACAGAAACTGGAACACCTTAAGATTCCTGCTATTTGCCTAATCATAGCTATCTGTTTTTACCCATTTAGTTGATGGCGTATCCGTATGGGAGATAAGTTAAAGTTAATGCTTCACAAATATGCGAAATACATAAGTAGCTGGCTTAGAGCAACAGCAAAATCGTAAAATTTGAAGCCGGGTTCACGTGGCGCTTTTAGTAATTTTTTATTTAGAGAAGTTTTTGTCAAATGCTGGTTTCTCAGGATTGTTTTCATTCTATCTAGTGTTAGCGGGACCCTTTCATAACACCTGAGTTGGGCCGCGAGCAGATAACGTCATATGGCTCGATTTCCGTCCGATTTCCATAATTTTATGAGTAATATTCTACTATATACGTACTTATAAAGCATGAGAGTTTAAGAACTGCTAGAGGTGAGCTCGTAGTTCGTCTTGGTTATATGCCTAAATCTCATTTGAGACTAACAGTTCACAAGTGCAGTCTGGACAATCATATTATTCAAGTTGGACTTTGTTTTCATAGTCTTGTATGATATTTATATTATTTGAGCGAAAATTATTCAGCAATATTCACAAGTCAATAGATGTTATGATACACTAACGAGCAGGGTTTTTTCCTTCACGAGTCATGCACTACTACAAATTCAATTATGCATTAAACTACCCTAACCATTGCGAGTTGGCAATATCCCAGTTCATTCATAATTTTTCTGAAGCTGGCCTTTTACCTTAGGCATCTTTGATGATTCGAACTTATTCAACAGTGCGATAAAAACCTATTGTAAAACGAGGAAACAGCAAGAGTCACGTAATCATATTGAACAACCTCAGTAATCGTATTTTATCTTTGTAATAAAGTTCTTATTGGGTTCTTCGTAATGTGGTGATTGACAGGTTATATTACCACGGTACAACACATTAGCCCATTCCAGACGTTGCTGCTGACGTCGTTTATTTCCCGCTGCTTTCAACTCTCGGAATTGTTTCGTAAGTTTGAAAGCTGTGCATCCACCCTATGACTATGATATGTAAAATTATCTATGGCAAGAAAAATCCTCCGATAAATAAGTTTTATAGGTTATCCCCTTCCTGCACAAGGGGTGGCCCACAAGGAATAGAAATTTTCCACAGTGAAAAACAGGTCATGATCCAGCTTTTTTACACGAAGAGCTAGGTCGATTTTTTTTTGAAAATTTGCAAGAAATCCATTCTGTCATGTTCACTAAGAAAATATAAGAGACATTTAGATAAGCATTGTCCCTTATGCAATGTATTTGTCTTCTTGAAATTATACTGATACATAGCGTGGTATAACCGCGTACCTATAAAAAAATAGACAAATAATTAGGCTTCTGCAGGGTGCTTCCTGCTGTGCGTACTTTGATTCCTCTGACATTTGCCAACTTATAAACTCTGCACCGAAAAAAAATGGTGATTAGTCTCAATGAATTCACATATGCAGAAGCCCATGTGGGTGTGTGACAACCATTAAGTAAAACTCGAAAAAAAATTATTGTAGGCTACACGACGTGTTATGGGCACTAGCATTATCCACGTTGCCGTTAGATATGATGAGTACTAGGAAAAAACGTGAGAAAATGTTCCGAGACAAGAAAATTGTGTTTTGTTCTGCAACGAAATAGAGGAAAATGTATGCGTTGCATGGACCGTATCCTGGGAATTTATGCTACTGCTCAACGCCTTTTCCATTGCAGAGCCTCGCGCAATGTGCCAAAATGGTCAAACTTCATGTTTCTAACTTTAATTCCATGTATGCTTAGCGTATTATGTGTTTAATGAGAGCACAAGTAATGCTGTCGAGATCCAAGCACTTCATAAATTTTGGAAGCGGTTGGATATTGGCAGGATTAGTCGGGCACATTTTTGCATGACGAGCACGGGTGGTTGAGTGGCATTTCTTCTTGATAATGCACCATAGGCAGTCTTCACTGTGCTGCGCCGGTGAGCCGTTCACCATTCTCCATCCCGCTTTCATGTAACATTACCAGTACGGTAAGAAATTCCCACCCAACACGCAGCGGGACAGCTTGAAGCGTATGCCCACTCCTTCTGCGGATCGCCTACATCTCTGCCGTTGTTCGATCAAGTTTAGCTTCAGCATGGAGCGAATGCTCCGTCACTTCAGTGAATAATGTAGATTTTGATGTCGTCGGTACGTCTGAACCGATGATTTGAGAGAGATAAGCTTGAGAGTGGTGGCGTGACCAAGCAGAGGATCACAGAGGAAGATCCGAGCACGCAGTGTCGTACTTGACGAAACGGATATATGGAGAGATCGAAAGAACCGCTAAATTCTCTCCAAATGTGTTACGATTCTTCGATCCGTTGCGATGTGGAGAATATAGGAATGAAAAATGCACCATGGACACCAATTGATCATAGGACAACGGTTTTTTTGGATCTGGAGATCACATTTCGAGAGGTGCAACAGGAGCTTTCACGTAAAATCTGTACTAAATCCACCCAAAAATTAAAACCCATATAACCGAATTTATTTCAATTATTATCTATAAATTTAAAATTTTTAACTTGTAGAAGCCCCAACTACAGCTAGAATGTTATTAGCTGGGCTAATACTAAAATTAGGTACTGCTGGTTACTTACGTATTTTAAGGTTCAATAAATTCCGTGTATAATAATTTTTGGATTGTTATTTCATTGTTGGGTTAGCCATACAGGACGAAAGCTCATGATGCACCGTGTACATCACGCTAACACTTTGAACTGTTGCTAGAGGTGGATGGCAACTTGCTCAGGAATAGCGTGGAGCGTGTTTAGTAAGGTCTATCCACTATCTATCCTAAACAACATCTCTAATAGCTGTACTCCGAACGTTAGTGGGCCAGACATGCATCCACATCCCTCGCTGTCTCAATTCTTTGAGCGACTAGATGTTTTCATTTTACATAATTCAGTCAAACATAGTAGACCACACTTAACTCTGAAAGTACTGTTCAAGAGTTTGGCAGGACACTTGGTAATGGGGCTGGCTGACCCCTAAATACGAACATGATGGTAGAACGACGTTCAATTTTTTTTCTGCTGGAAACCATAAAACGCTGCGGATCAAAATGAACTATGATTGGTTCGAG
Organism: Ancylostoma caninum; assembly: GCA_037903475.1. NCBI lineage: Eukaryota > Metazoa > Nematoda > Chromadorea > Rhabditida > Ancylostomatidae > Ancylostoma > Ancylostoma caninum. The sequence goes on from JBAJFG010000086.1 coordinate 639,655, forward strand.
ACAGTTCAAGGAGAACAAAACTATGAGTTGTTCATACAAAACAGAACTATTTCTGTACAATTTTTTGTTGTTTAGTCTCGAGTATTCGGAAAAGCCTTTGATTTTGTGGCGAATGCTTCCCTTTTTCAATTACAGTATAAACATCCTCGCCATTCTCAGCCGGGAATTGTTTCTTTGGTGTGTTGACGTGTAGAAATGTAGAATACGAAGATGGATGCATTTTTCCAACAATTTTGACTTCTTGTGAACCTTACTCATCAGTGTTGGTTCGAATAGATCTGTTTTTGATAGAGATGGGAAGCTAAAGGCCTCTTTGTACACTAAACCTAAGTCGAGATGAAGCAAAAGTTTATAGTTTCACGAAAGAAAAAAAAACAAGGAAAGTATCGGATGTGGTCTGGTTCTATCCATCTACCTAGGTTCCCAAAGTGAATACAGGGTTATTATTATTTCAGAACCCGCTCCTTATTGTTAACCAGAAAAATCTGGTATTTCAAGAATTTGGAAGCTCACCATTGTCAGATAACAATATTCAAGTGGGGAAATTGAAAAAAAGGACATTGCCATGTGCTGCCATTATAGTCTATGCGTAGATGAACTCATTGTTTTGAAAGGAAACAATCAGTGCAGTTTGTTACTATTCTCAAGTCACAAAACTTCCTCGTAGGTTTCTGTAGCATTGCCGCCGTCAATTTCCTGGCAGGCTCTATTTTTATCCTTGTTTCCAATGTCTTTTCCTCAGTTCTAGTAACTCCATGTGAGTGATTTCAGTCTTCTGGACAGTTTTTAATCAGCCACCTGAGTTATGGTAGAGAATATGCATCATTTCCTACTTGTCTCATGTTACGTTGAAGTACCCCGACTATGTTTCTGATTAGTGTCTCAACACATGAGCGTTTTATTTGTAAACGCCCTGCTGGCGCAACTAGTAAGTAATTGAATAAATAAATAAATGAATAGATAAAATTCTCCCTGAGCATAACGTCCAGAAATTCTCTTCCTGCTGCTGTGGAATGCATGCCTTGCAGAATCGTTGTCCTTCCCCACCCCCCGTAAAATACAAGATTCTTTTGGAGCGCTTGGATCGTCCCCCATCATAGAAAGGCTTGAGAAATTTTTCAGTCCAACAAAATCGCACTACACACGACCTAGTGCAAATGACGCCTATGTACATAGGTGTAGTTGCTGGGAACGAGAAACTCCCATTATCACAATTAATTAACATGTTAATGGATAACTCGCTTGTAGGTGTTTTGTGCTGTCTACAGAGCTGGCCCTGCAAGCTGGCCCTAACTCAGGGATTTCGTGGCCATAAAGGCTTTTCATCTACATACACTGATGCAAAGACCGATGCCGGAAATGGCACAGTCGTCTGTTTTGGTTGACATCCGCATCACACCAGGAGATCCACATGTGTGTGTGCTTATTCATTTATCTATATTTATTTGTTTGAAGGGGCGAACAAATGCTCTCGCTGTAGACAATGCAATGCTCGTTAACTCGTGTGAAGTGTCATATACATCGTAAATATAATATTGGGTTGAGTCGAAAGTTCTTGGACTGTTGGTGATGATTTCTAGACATCATGATTCAGCAGAGAGCTAAGGAAAATGGACGCGCTAGCGGCCATTCGATAGAGCATAAAAGGCTCTTCAAACATTGACAAACATACTGAACTAGTTCCTTTTCTGCCACCTGCTGCGCAATTTCATGCTGTCGCCACTTCACCTCTGCAACTTTTTCTTTTCTTCACCTTTTCTATCTATCTGCTCTCAAGCGTACCCACACGTGGAGTGAGCACTTAATCACCAAGGATGAGAAATAGATTCTCTGTTCCAAAGTTCACCGGCACAGAGGTGCGAGCACAGAAGACGTCCCTAAATCCAACGTAAACGCGAAACAGTTTATGCTCTGCGTCTGGTGAAGCGTACACGGCGTCGAATACTGAGAGCCACTCGCCGAGGGATCTGTAGTGACCGCAGACTGCTACGTTGAGCAATCGAGGAATTTAAAGGCAAATTTCGAAAATGCGCGCCCGCAGCAGCACAAAGTCTACTATAAGCGTGACAACGCTCGGCTGCACATTGCAAGAACGACCAAGGTTGAACGGACGAAGTTCGGCTGGGCCATTTTTCCATGCCTACCATATTCTTCAGACCAGGTTCCCTCGGATTATCACTTTCTTTCCCTGCAACGTCATCTGGATGGTAAAGACTTCCACCAATCGAAAAGACACTCGAGCCGTTCTTAAAGGAGTAGTCCCCAACTTCCTAAGTGAGGTCATCTACGATCTGCCTGAACATTGGCAGGAGTCCATTGACTCCATTGATGCCAATGGGGCACACTTCAAATAGTCCACAGTTATCGTCTTGAAATTGCAAGATAAATAAAAATGTTATCAAAATGTCCAAGAACTTTCGACTCGATTCAGTACATACAGGATACTATGCAGTAGTTAGGTGTTTTGACTCTAAGAAGCCAGTGAGCAAGTTCTTTTCTTTCATTTCATTTCATCTCATCATTTTCGTTCGTCTAGATCTCAAAATGCTTTTTTTCAAGCGAAGACTTCGAATTTGTAAACACATTGCCTTCGAATTTCGACGGATTGCGAAATCGTGCTAATAAATCGAACAGGGAACTTTTAACTTCTCCTCTTTCCTTTTGCTCATGAATTCAAAAGTTTAGTGCTGTGTTTTGTTCTAAACGGAAAATGACGACATTCTCTCGAATCCTCTTAGCGGTGAATCACCAAGCGACAGACAGACACTTTTGGAACATGTCCTAGCGTCTTATTATGTGGTAGGATTACTAAACAGTAGGATTATTATGTAGTAGAATGTCTGAAAAACTTTTTTTTAGTACCAAAGTGCAGTTAGGGCTTCCTCACATTCATGTAAGAGACAGGCTCCGCGTCTACTTCTTATATATAGAGAGATTAGTTCAAACTCACAATCAGGAACTATAGTCCAAGCTCTGTAAATTTTCTTTTTTTTCTAGGAGAACACTAAACTCTGCTAATGAATTCCTGGCCTTCATGCCTTTCTGTGAGCTGTTGATCTTTATTTTATCATTGTTACTCTCACTAAAACACCATATTGGGTGTTTGATGATATGTGACGGTCACGAATAGGCGCAGACGAGAACCTACGGTAATTTGGCCAAAACTGCCATCTCAACCTAAGGTCTAAGTCCCAATTTCGCGACCAGTGTTTAGTATTCGAAATTCCACTTGACATGTGGCGATTACACAAAAATTTTCTCCGGCAATCGTGAGTCGCACTTAGCTTCTGTCTAAAGTTGTCTATTAACTGCTAACTTCGAGCAAATTACTATAACCTCTGGTGAGTCGGTGGACTTTATGGTACATAATTTCCCTGCCAGGAGATTTCCGAATGGGCCTAGGACATTAACCGTGACTTCCCAAGAAGGATAAGGGGTTTGGCGGGCTAGAACATAATTGTATCATTTGAGCCATTTTCAGGCTCCTGAATAAGAGAACATCGGAACGTTTGGCCGCTGGAAAACCAAAACTTTCACCTTTCAACCTGGACTGTGCATAAGCAAAGTATCGGTAACCAGACTTTGCGTTATTTTGCAGCGTCACTAGCCTAGAACTAATTCCAGAGAGTTCTTGGAAAGCCATAAAATGGCGCTATGGAAATGCAATGAGGCAGAGGAGAAAAAAACCTCAAATAGATCCTATTTTTGATTAAATCTTGTGGGTGAGAACTACCTTGTACGTACACCTAATGTGCGTTTTTTTATTAGTTATTGGTATGACATTCTCTACCCTCATCGTTCCATGGTTATTGTTAGTTTGAGCTTTCCTGTCTCTGCATCATTGTACGGCGCTGTCTTAGCTGTTATCCCAGTGACGATGAGAACAAGGAAGAACGACTACTCTTTGTCTGCGTCTGTTGGCATTTCCTACGCTCGATGCCTCGGAGACTAAGAAGATCTCATCGTTCTCCACTTGATCTTTTTCGAATTAGATAAAACAATGCAGGAACTTCCGTAATTAGACGTGTGTATTAGGCTGAGGAGAAAGTAATCGAAGAAACGGCATCCGAGTCAGATTTTCAGTTCTAACGTTTGAGAAGGTTTTCCTCAGTGAATTGAGTACACATCTTACATTACTGCAGTGCATGGATAGAACGGTGTCTCTCTCTTCTCAGAATCGCGCAGCCTGCGGCTGGTCATACAAAGGGACTCCCGTGCGAAAATGGTCAAAATCAACGTGCTCTTCTTCGCCGAACAAGAACCTGAGGGGAGGGATGAGACAGTGATCAGAGAGTGACAAGCCAGGAAAATAAAAATAGTGGGTTACTAGAAAGGAGGAAATTCCCGCTTGTTTGGGACAGGAAAAACGTGGGAAAATTGGCATGTAAAAAATGTGGCGTGGAGCAGGGTTTTTCGTTTTTGTCGTTTTTCTCCGGCGGTCCCCCTCAGTTTTCCGACCTGATGAGCCCATATGGTAGCCCTGTCTCTCTTACCTTGTGCGAGCAACTCGAATCAGAGCAATCCCTTCGCGTTGTGAGGTGAGACCGTCCGAAGCATGGCTCCTTATAAAAGCCTATGTCTCCAGATTCGAAGTAAGTGGGACAGTCCCGTACTGTGAAATATTTGGTATCCTTGATTGCATTGCTGTTGGTGCCCCAGTGTTTGACAAATTGTTGCAGAGCAGCTCATATAGTTTCTGTCATCTATCCATTCATGCATGAGAAGGCCATTTTTCCTCATTTCGACGCCTTGAATTTTATGTTTAAACAAATGCACTGATTACAAAAGTCAAATAAATACCTAGGATTTTCGCTTCAGAGTAGAGGTTGGTGCAAAACCACCCTTTCGCAATTGAAGGCGTAACTGTAGCAATAAGCACTCCCTGGCCCTTCCATAACCACAGGGTAATAAGTTGGGGAATATCCTACTATGTCTGCAGGCCATGCCTGATGGAACCATCAGCAATAAGGGATATGAAAGTTTTGAAAAATTTCTTCCATTACTTCCTCCTCAACCTAATATAAGCAGTGATTAGATTAGGAGTTATTGTCCAGCATTTCCGAATAGGAACCTTATTTAGCAGAGTGCTAAACACTGGTTACTACTGTACTTCCGCAACAATCGCAACAGGTAACATGCGTCGTAGGTTTTTATGTGAAATGGTTGCAAAATTCCAGAAAAAGCACAGCTGCTAGGAGATACGTTTCGTTAATGATTCCATGTGACTCTGCGCCGTTCTGGGCACCGCACAAAAGCTCATGGGATCTATGGGAAAAAGTTCCCGATATTCGCAGGATTTCTCTATCAGCGGATATGAGTTTCCGTGGGATTATCAAGGTGCAGATTAAAACGCTGAGAGCGTTCACTTCGAATTTCCTCTGAAAACGGCGTCAAAATCCCCTCCTCATGCCCTATTCAACAGTACTCTAGTGTTTTCGGTTTTTCGGGCAATGCACTCTGCGAATGCATTTAATCAAAGCTACTCAATTAAGCTACTTGTCCCTGTCACTGTCTTGCTTTTTTGGCTCTCAGTCGAGCAACTGTAAATCTCACACAATTTTTTTCCACATAATATTGTGCACTTATCAAAAGGTATAATAAAATGAGAAGAAACCTACGCTTTGTTGCACTTGAGGACGTGTGAACAGCATAGTTCTGATTCGAAGTATAGATGTAAAGTGGATTGTCGTTTACTATGACTTCGATACGGTAGCTACGGTTACTTATCTCATTATGGAGAGTTTATTTTCTAAGAAAAATCGCTGAAGCAGCTTATTAGTACACATGTTGTCTTGTTGTTGATGACTTGAGGACGGTAGCTCTCTGAAGCGCACCTCAGTTTAGCTTCTTCATTGTGCAGCATTTAAAACTTCATTTAAAACTCTTCCTACATAAGATACAGGCCGTGACGTGTGTGCACTCGTGACATTATCGTTGCAGAGTTTTAATGCCATCTTCTAGATTTTTCTCATGCGTATGCACATTCACACAGCTGTTGAATAGTGTGTCCATGAACTTTTACAATGATTACGAAAAATTCGACCTCCTTGATTTCGTTGCAGTCGGTTGCTGGCCGTTCCCCAGCAAGTCGCTTTGAGCTACAGTGCTTTTGAAACTATGGCACCTTTGGCTAACTTACAACTCCTTTGGATTCAATCACATAGAAACATTAGTGCCTGAACCCTTCAAATCCTTCGAATCTGCGTCGTTTCTTCCAAGTGCAATTGAGTCTCTTAATATATTTCAACACATCACGGACAACACGAACCACCTACATACACCTATACCTACCTGTATCTATTTTACCTTTACTTCTTCGATGGAATTTCCCCAAAATCTTTCCACAAGGATTATTCCACACGTTGATCACGAATATGTCATCTAAATTGTGCTGTAAGGAAAGTGACATCTAACTTGTACTGTAAGGTAGTAATGTGAGGGTAATGGAAGCGAACTGTAGGTACTGCAGATGTATTTTCTTCCAGAATCTAATGAAACTCTATGCTCAGGAACACTAGGAACCCTATTTTGCATGAGGTTGGAGGATGCTGAACCCTCTATTAAGACATGTATGCTCGTGCAAAACACGGTTTTTTTTTTCAAAGTAAATACTTCTATATCAGCAATGGTCAGATCCGTGAAAGGCCTTGCCTTATCCATACAGAACGCATGCGTCTCCAGATCCGATGCGGATCCGGTGCAAAACCAGCGATTTTCTCAATCCCAATGCAGAAATCATGTGAACCGATTCAAAGCACGGTTTTAGTAGTTATTTGACACGGTAAAAAATAAAAATATGATGGCTTCCATTCTTTTCATTCATACATAACGCATTTCCACAGGGTTACCGCAGGTGTGCCATAAATACAGTTTTTCTTCCAAAACTCATCGAACCCTTCTGGAGAGAGGTTATTCCGTATAGCAGTTATAGCATCCGATTTTATCCAAATTCACAATTCATCCTTGAAAGTTTCAGGGCAGAGTTAGCTTAATGTGTGATAGTCCTCCACAATTCGACTGACGCTGTACCCGTACCGTAACTCCTCAGAAGTGCATTTTGGTGCAAAATGCATGTCATATTCTCGTGATCAGCAAGTGAAGTAACCTCACTTTGCAAATCTCAGCCAGATTCTGAGGAAGATGGCTAGCTACAGTTGCTAGATTGAAGATACCCTGGCCCTACAGAAAAGCTTCAATGTGCTGGGCAGACTTCGTATACCCTTTTCGGATCACCAAGTATGCCCTTTCTACAGCTATTTCTATGAAAATTAAACACAATTTCACAGTTTGTCCGAGTTGGCTTATAGCGTAAGAGCGAAATTGTCGCCAATGTGCTAATAAATGTGGTTCCATGGGAAAACCGTACCAGTGTATGCAGCATTCACCACTACTTCAAGTTGTTTGATATCGTTCTCTACATGAAAAAAAAACTAGGTGATTTCAGCAGAAATTTCCAGCCCGACATTTGAACTTACATTGTTTGGGTCCTAAAAGCGAATTTTTGTTATCTTCAGATAGGCACTACTTGTACAAAAGCTAAATAATCTCGCTCTAACGCTGCTTTTTGACCGAATGGGAAATTTTGGATGGATTTCCTGTCGTACGAGATAAAATACTTATTAAGAATATCGTCGTTCCACTTGAGCTTAGTGAGTGCAAAATTTTATGGACCTTAAGACGTCAAATCTCGAATATCTGTCCCTGATAGGTACAGAAAGCTTCCTATCCTACTGAGAAAGTTACGTAGGTGTTGCGGAAATATGACTCAACAGGGCAGGACTACAGGACTACATATGTCGTAGTTGATTACATTAACGTTAAGGAATGTCGACGCGAAGCGGGGCCGCTGATTACTGTAATGAGTTCCCGCATTTTCCAAACGAATGCTTTTCAGGCAAGCGCCTTGTGGCCACTTGATTTTTTTTGTTGGCTGGGGAAAGCAAGAGTTTTTCTTGGATGTAAACGGATCTTGTGAGTGGACTCACATTTCGATTAGCCTCTGACTCTATTATATCACTATTACTTACTATATTACTATTACTCTTAGTTACTATTATATTATTATACTCTATCTCTATTATATGAAGTAGTATTTGTCATGATCATTCACTACACTACATTTATGAAGTTTACCATCTCTTTAAGATATTGAAAATTGTAAAAGAATTCATAGTAGGATGTATTCACTGCCTGCCCTTAGAATTTGGAAAAGTTGCCGGGAAAAAATCCGAAAAAATGCTGTTGGATCTGAAAACATGTGAAAAAAGGCTAGTGTTCTCAGCATTCTTGCTCTTTCTCATAGACTACTAAGGCTAACCACATTTTTATCAGCCCCTGGCTCGCCAATTCTGGAAGAAGGAGACTCAATCCTTTGGGAAAATAAAATTCCTGAGAGATTGGGCAAGGGAAGCAGTAATATTAAGTGAGAAGATCGTGGCTCATACAGGGTGGCTTGGTTGAGCTCGTTTCATGAAGTAAGCTGCCGCTCAACTGTAAAAGAGACGGATTTCAAGAGCGACACCTCAGGTTTAATTGATATAAATGCCCATGTTCTCGGGAAAAATTTCTTTTTCTGCCATTTGCCTTTTCTTAATGTCCTTTTTCCTCTTTTCATCTCTCTTTAATTTTATTAGAATGATCCATAATGTTGATATCATATCTTTTGCTATACAATCGCCCGTTAGCCATTAGCGAAATTTGTGGACGCTTCGGGAACATTCCAGCCTTCCCGCTCCCTCAGAATGGGCGAGTTTCTCATCTTGTCACCGCTGACTGAGACAGATGGCTTGGGGAGCGTACATTTAAATTTGTTTGAAAAATTTGGGCAATTCTTGGTACCGTTAAGTAAAAATTTGTCTCGGAGCGTCCACAAATTCTGTCTCAGGGCTCCTTGCGTGGTCATGGATTTCTTGTCATTCACTTACTCAAATATTTAGGTTTCCTCTTTAAACTATGGATGTCGACGTCATTTGCATTGAAATAAATATGAGCGAACCTTTGCGAATAGCAGTTGCTGTTGAGACGTTGCTCATCTGCATTGTCTCTTTTGCAGCTCAGCTAATGATAATACGGGTGAGTTGGTCGTATAATTACCTTCAACAACCCCTCAGTACCAGTTCCATGCCTAACAATTCCAGGCAACGGGAAAATTTGCCGGATGGCAGTCTGATTTCTCATACACCGTTCTGAGATGGATGTCAGTACTTGCAGTTCAGCTGTACTTTGGCGAGATAATTTCCCACTTGCGATTCGCCTTGGGATCTAACTCTCATGCAATAGACCAGGTACAGTTTTTTTTAGCGTTGAGACCATAGTGATCGTGTGGAAGTTCTCATCTTTCCGCGGGAAAAAACATTGAAAAATATAGCGAAACTCTGAAAACGGAGCTTCCCTGAGAAATGCAGGAGGCACCGTACTGTCTGCTCCATTTCCTGGGTTGCAGCTAAAGAATATGCAGAGAAGTAAAAACTTCTCAGGGCGCAATTGCATCCGGAGAGGCAAGAAATTCAATCAGCACAGCTCTTGTGATAGACTGGGAACACAAGATTACTACGGACTTTACTTCCTTCCAAGAATCCAATGGGAAAATGTTCAACGTTTTTTGGTGTCGGTGGAACTTGCCCGTTCAGAGTTCGTGGAATAATAAAAAACGTATTTTTATAAAAAGTAGTTTTTCTAATGAGATTTTGCTCATGTGTCTGGTTAACAACATTGTTTCAATTATGGCACCTTGTAAAGGGTAACGAAAAAAATACGCAATCAAACCTCAGGGAGAAAAAAAAACTTGTTCAACCCTTATTTGAAGATTCAGAAAAGTTACAGGATTTCGCCAGTTATTCGAGGTCATCTTCAAGAGAGAGGGTCATGCTACAGTAATAGCTGAGCTCTACCAAGCTGTAATTCCAGCTTATTAGGTCCTGAAGCATATCTCCTCGCATCTGAAGGGTGGCGAATCTTTTCCCCCTGGCAGGCAATGGTGAATTTCATGGCTGAGCAGTTACATTATGCTCATATTAACTTACCCCAATCTTTCTCCGATGCCTATAATCAGCAAAAGCTTCCTTAAGCGACCCTTCTTCACCCCTCGCCCTTCCCTCAAAAAATGGGGTGAACTTGCTTGACTGGTCAATAAATCCTTCTAAAATGCTTGCCTTACCCGAGCTTAGCGTTTCAGAAAATCCCAGAATGCACGTTTCCACCAACCCGTGTGCAAGAAAGTCGAAAAATCAATAAAGTCAATAGACCGATAATTTGGCGCAAAATGGTTGTCATATTCGTGTTCAGCGTATTGAGATACCTCAGCAGATATGTTCTCGCTAGTCCCTGGCCAAGAAGAGCGAAAAATCAATAAAATCGATATAATCGATAGACTAATCGATAGTACCAGGTGCAAACTTTCACTTTTATATATACAGAAGGTTTGCTGATTCCGAAATCCATCGGAATACAGTCATTATCCATTCGGATATAAAATCTGTTTCAGCGCTCTCACTAATTCGATTGTTATAAGTCCATCAGTGAATTTGGTTATGATGCCTCCTCCGCTATTTTGGGCTCATGTAAGATATCATTAAGTATGTATGTGAGAAAGTTCCTGCCCTCCAGCAGTAAATAGTTGTAATAATTAGTTACCCCTGCAAATGCTTTGTAAATGCTGCTAGATTTTGTTGATTGACATATGTCAGTAATATTCAGTACATATTTGTTTTGATTTTCATCATCATCGTTGTTTTACAGCGATAATCATGTCGAATTTGAGCCAAATAAGCATTATTTCTCACAGCAACCCTACCGTAACCACAAAGACGGGTCCCGGTACAAAATGGATACGATATTCGTGTTCAGCACCTCAAATAACTCCCCTGCACAAAGTTTTAGCTTTTAGCAGTTCCAATGTGTAGTGCCTTTTTGGGATATGCCACTAAAGCCGTCAATGAAACGCTCGGAGCACTTGGCTGGGATGTGGCACCTAGTGCGGCTTATTCACACTACCGCGCCCCGCCAGATGACCATCTACTTCGGTCGATGTCCCACGTGCTTTCCGAGCAGAGCTTCCAATCTTTCGAAGATGCCAAAAAATGGGTGAGGGAATAGATGGAGTCGAAAGTCTTTCTGGGAATAGAGGTATTCCACCACAGCTGCATCCCTCTCCTCCCAGAAAGAGGGGAAATGGTTATAGCAAACGATGGCCAGTACTTTGCTTGATGTATCTGTATTGTTTCTTTTTCAATAAATACTCAATTTTGTTCAAAAAAAAAGAGCGGAAACTTTTTCACATACCTAATATTTACTTCATTGAAAAGGGTGTCAACTGGAAATTTTGTTGTATAGTAAGTTCAAATTGTATCTGAAAACGCTGTCAGCCTCGCAATAAGATGCGGACGCCATGCTAATGAAATACACACGTTTTTGCAAAAAAAAAAGAGAGAAAAAAGTGAGAACAGTGGAAAATGCGAACCTAGAAGTCTCTCCCTCAACACATGATGGGCAAAGCGACTCAGCAGAAGTTCGTAAATCGTGTTTTCCGCAACTATTTTTGCACAGTGAGGTCATGTCAAATTTTTCACCTGATTGTAATTTCACACCCATGTCGTAGACATTACACCCACATTTTACCGTAGTGCAGAACATTAGGGACTCAGAAGGGATTTCGTAGACGCTCTCGCTATATTTGCACTAGAATCCAGTGTAACTTTAGACAGTAGGCTTATTTTACGGCGAACATGACTGCCGTTCCCAAATGATAGCTCAAGGCTTAGTACAGTTTCCATCAGTATGAATATTGCAGTCGTGTAGTAGTGAAAATGACCTCATATTCGTTATCTTTACACCAAATATGTCCCTACCACCAAATATGCAACACCCACCTCTGTTACAATGAGACAAATTTGCATTGGTTCGGAGAGATCTAGGACCTGCCTCGCCGTGGATGCGCTGAAATTCGTTTTCGTGAACTTTTCCATGGTTGAATAGTAGATAGTTGTTTGTGCGGGTATACCTGTCGATCAGTGGCGGAGGCAGGGGCGGGGGGGGGGCGGGGGTGGGGCTCTTCCCCGAGAATGGGTCGGCAAATTTTTGAAATTACTTTACAATACATATAAAAATCTTGTATTAGTTTATTTTTACTTCTTTATTTTTGTTATTATTTCATATATAATTTTGGTAAATATTTATTATTATAATTAATGTCTTTATTAATTTTATTTTCCGTCTGGGTCCCCAAAACGCCGGAGGCCCCACTTTTTTCCCACGCCCCCCTTCCGCCCACTTTCTGCGTACGCCACTGCTGTCTATCTAATAATAACTTCGAGATTAGTACATACCCTAGTTACCCTTTACTAGCTCATTTGACTTGCGCCATGAGGTTCCAGGGACGTCCTCGTTAAAAGACTGACTTTGAAAGAGATCTGTTCTGGTAAGTGAGTGTTATTCCCTCCCACTCACACCTCTAGGGCTTTCCATGAGCTCGTTTCAATGAATTAACAGTGGTTCTTCTTGTCTTTTTTATCTGGGTAGGGGTAGTTACCACTAATTGGTCTAACAATGAATGCCAACAAACACTGGGTTGGAAAAGTGCATTTCTTTCATGGTCACTGCACGTGACTAGTCATTTGTGTTGAAACGACATGTAACTGGAACCGCAAGAGGGTAATCAGATGATGTACATATAAGCCTAAATGATTAGCCATGTGTAGCCGTGTGACAGCGATGCTGAGAAGAAATTTTTTCCATGGAGCAAGTCTACATTACATCCAGGAGATTACGCGAGTGAATGAGCTCGTACTGAGTTATTTCAACGTGAAAGGGTAAGGTTGGTAGGGTAGAATGAGAAGTATTTAAAGAACCGTATTGGGTGCCCGCTGCTATTCATGGTGATTACCGTATTCTCACTAATGACCAGCATGTTACGGCCACGGTTAAGCTGTCTTGATGGTAAAACAATGGAAAAAGTAGATCCGCAAGCAGATGTATGCGTCTGGCTCACATATCTAGTAAAAATTGCTTTGGAAAAATCTGTGTAAAGGCTCTTGGCGTCATTTCATCTTAAGGTTTTACAAATTTTTGCAGAGGACGTGCATCTAAGTTCTTGTCCTTGTCACTGTTTATAGATACTCTGATAACTGTGCAGCACGAACGCAGCCCGAACGGCGTAATGGTTCGGTTAGAAACGCTAGCAGCAACGGTTCCTAGTTGCTGCCATCCTCCCCTTGATTGCCGCCGTCTTTCAGCAGTTGCTGCCAAAGGGCCGACAGCTTGAGCAGCAATCAAGGGGAGGATGGCAGCAACTGGGAACCGTTGCTGCTAGCGTTACTAACCGAACCATTACGCCGTTCGGGCTGCGTTCGTGGTGCACCGTTACCAGAGCATGTAGACAACGCCACATCAGTATATATGTAGCACAGAAGAGTTTATCTTGCTCTACAACTATGTAACCACATTTAGATGTTATGCTATTTTCAAACAAAATTACCTGGTTCCGGGAAAAAATGCGTCGTTTCTTCTGTACCAACCTACGTAATACATGTAATATTTGTAGGCAAATTATTACATTAACGATGTAGGCAACGCTCAAACATCATCTGCTAATCTTATATCACAAAGAAGCACATGTGAGATGATTGCTATTTAGCTAATAAGGGCAGCAGACAGCTATTATGCCCTTAACTAACTGTTGTGCAGCTTTGCTTCCTGGAATAGAATTGTGAGATGCAGAATTAGTCAAAGGACAAGGGAAAATTTCATTGACCAATGTAACCAATGTAGCTCGGCTATTTCTGAAAAAGGAAGGCGGAAGAGACTGGTAACAGCTCGAAATTATAATTGAAGACTATACAATACTATAGAATACAACAAGTTAGAAGCAAAATTGAAAAAAAAAAAACGTTTTTCAGATCCTCGGGGCCAGCTTCATCACATCATTTCTCACCGATACCATCCTCGGTGTCACTCTAATCCTACATCGAGTAGCCTACACACTTTATCCGCACAAAGCTGCGAAGATTCTTACAAGCAAGGTCCTAAAGGTAAGAAATTTCGCAAGTGGCAGCCTTTGGTGTGCTCGTATGAGTTATTTTTTCAGTGTCATCTGCTCGCAATCCTAATATTCCATGTGGCGCTGTTTGGTTTGATGCTTACTCCATATGTTGGCTACCAGTTTTGTCCAAAAAGTTTGCAGCGATTCCCTGTCGAAGGAATCGCAACGCCTATAGTGCTTTGGTAAGTCAGTCAAATTCAAATAGATGTTCAATCCGTCTTTCCAAATTCTTCTCCAAATACAGGAAAATTTCTTGATTTTCAGGATGAACACTGTTTGCAACTACATGGTCGGTGTAACAGCACTCACTGCGTACTCTACCATATGTATTTTTCTTTTCCTGCGTGGAAATCTCACACTAAAGAGCAATGCAGAAGTCCGCCTGACGTTGCAGGTGTCGTTTGTTTTCTAACCAGTTCAAGTTGTGCAAGTTGCTAGTTCTTCGTAACTTTTCCCTTGGAAAAATTTCACAGTTTCACATTTTCAAATGTCTGCACGGAGGTTTTGCTGGTACCTTTCGGGAAATTTCCGAGGAAATCATATGATGTTGCAGATTGAAATATCTTTTTACTTGGCTCATTAACTTGATGGAATTTTCCTCGCTAATATGTATTACAGTATTCGCAGATTAACTAATGTTCGACTCTCTATGGATTAGAAAAGTGTGATTATGAGATCGCTGAGCTTAACTGGGGGAGGGGGGGGGGGGAGGGATGGTCACAAAAGCTGACGTGTCGACCACTTAAAGGATTCAGATCAGTTTCAACTTTAGATAAATAAAAATTATTTTTTGAAAAAAACCTGATCAAAAAGATGCCAAAATTGCAAGTCTTCATCCATCCAGTCGCATTGTGACTTTTCACGATGTATAAAATAAACAAATAAATAAATAACTCTTGAAGTACTAGTTTTGAAAAACCAGACGATCGGTTACCGTTGAAATTAGGGGGGGGGGTAGAGTAGAGGGAAGGAGGGATGTATTTACACATTTGAACCATCGCTCAAACATGCGAAGGCACCGAATTGCAATTTTTTTTCATGAAAAATTGGAATGGAATGTCGAAGACTGCCACTTCCATACTCGGAAGGAATTTTGAAAAGTGAAGATTCCGACTTTAATATTTCACCAATTTAGTAGAGATTACTCTTTACACGAGTCCTCAGAGAACTTCCACTTTCGAAAGTTCGAGTCTGCAAACCTTTATCAACGAAAGGAGAACTCCATGACGTACAGTACTTTTCTTAAAAGTGCTTCATTGAGAACGGACTAAAGCCGAATCTCGAGGATAAGGGGCACGTTGTGAAGTATATGCTGCTCAGGATGATGGCCAATCACAACCTGGCTGTGAAATCTAATGGTGTTATGATTGCTTGCGATGCGTTTTTTCCACGAATATTGGGCGCGGCGGGTTTTTCGGATTGAAGGTATACGTCTCGGTCCCTTGCCATTTTTTCTGGATATGAGCAAGGTTGATTGAAAGGTTAACTCTCGATGCTACCTGCTATATGTCTGTGATTGAGTGCAGTCGAAGTGGCTTGACTTGATCCACTTGTCAAAGAAAAAGTCTTCGTCAGATCGAATTGACATTTATAGTCAACTAGCTGCTGTACCCGGCTCCGCTCGGGTGTTTTACTACCTTGAGTACATCACACTGCTGAGGCCAATTACTATCACCGATAAATTCATTAACATCTCCATAATTTTGGTGATCAGCATGTTAGCGAAGCCCAGGTGACCTTTCCCATCGACTTGTGGGCGAAAAGTTAGCAAAGTTATTTCGTTGACATTGAATCGATGTATTCGTACAGTGGTTTTCATATTCATACTCAGCGTATTGAGGAACCCCAAGAGACATGTCTTTGTCCGTCCCCGAGCGAAAACGGAAAAAATCGATAAGATCATTAAATCAATATTTCGTGCGAAATGGTTATCATATTCGTACTCAGCGTACTGAGGATCCCCAGGGGACATGTCTTTGTCCGTCCCCGAGCGAAAATGGAAAAAATCGATGAAATCAATAAATCAATATTTCATGCGAAATGGTTGTCATATTCGTATTCAGCGTATCAAAGAACCCCAGTAGACATGTCCTCACCGACCTCCGCGCAAAAATTGCGAAAAATCGATAAAATCGATACAATCGATGGATCAATCGATAATCCCAGGTGCAAAGTAGCCTATAACCTCCGCCGGCCCCCGAGGAACCTACACGCAAAATTTGGTCCCGATCGGTTCATCCTCCGCGATTTCTATAAGGAACACACAAACACACACACAAACAAACTTTCACTTTTATATATACAGATTCACTTAAAGGACTCCTCAACAGAATCGCAGGGAAATCTTCGAGGAAGAACAACTCCTTGGTGGTCATTCCAGAAACTTTTCAAACCGCCCTCGTACATTATAGTGCATCGGAGTCCGATCCGGTCGGATATTGAACCTCGTTATCCGAGGATCGATGCGTATCATTCGTTATCCGAACGGATCGCACTCCGATGAACTATAAACGTTGCTTTTGGATCCAGCGAATCATTCCGTAATAATTTTCACAGTGCTGACAGTTTAGTTGTGGTTCAAGGTGATCGGCCCATATTCTACCGTCTTCAGTGGTGCAGGCCATATTACTGTACGATGGAACTTTGTGCAGGTGCGGTGCAGAAATCCTCGGGAATTGCGTATTATGGAAAAAGTTTGTAACAAGCGCAATTTCCGTACTCGACATACTCTTTTTTCAGGATTCTAGTGAGGGAATTGCAAGCGCTTATCCTCACAGATAAAAATGAAAATTACACGACGTAAAGCTGTACTTATTGTTAGCAAGATGCTACAGTGTGTCGAGGCTCATACATAAACTTTCATAGCTCCTACGACAGTGTGGCGAAATTCTCATAGAAAGCTGGTATTCAAAAATGCTCTACTGGCTGAACTTGCGTCCGATAGAAAACCAGCACTATGGCTTAGGATTTTCTTTCTAGTTTCATTGGCCATGTAGCGCACAAATCCAAGCCTGAGTGCCGCGAAGCAGTGCTTGACACGGTGAAGTAATATCTCAGGTTAATTGATTAAATTTGGGAAAATGTCACGAGGATGTTGAAAATCAGCGGCGGAACAGGTCAAGTAATTCTATTGTTGTACTTATAGTTTGTTCTATGATTTCTCTTTAAAAGCACTCAACTAAGGCGTTTAGACGGTATTATCCAATCTGTACATTATTAATGGCGAGGAAATGCTTACTCATGTGTGCATACATCGTTACCTGGCATGTCATTACAGGAATATGAGAAACCGCATTATTGGCAATTTGTACTTCTACTCTTGTAACATATTACCTTACTTTGGATAGAAAGAGGGAATTCAGAGTTTTATCATAGAATGATATCATATTGAAACGGTTAAAAGCAGTTTTTCCATGGCTGAGGGCTGAGTCGCAGCGTTCAACTTCATCCAGGGCATTTTATACTTCATGCGGGCGATCGACGCGCGTGCGTCCATATGATCAAAAATAGACCCACTCGCAGTCGTGACGCAGTTTTAACGCAGGCTTGGCGGATATGCTTCCTGCCTCGCCGCTATTCACGCCGGCTGCACGGTAGTGGTATATTGACCAGTCATCTTGCAGAGTCCTCCGCAAACTGTTACGTGCTTCCGACGCACGAATAACGTACGCACTAGGTAAAAATTGCCTTTTTGGGGACATGCCACTCATTCCGAGAAGAATGAGTGATCAGAGTTCGAGCATACTATCGATCCAACACTAATAGGTCTAACGGATTCCGGGCAATTTGATGCACATGGTGCATCATGGCCATTTATTTGCGCATGATAACGTGATGCACATGGTGCATCACTTGAAATTTCCGTGTCAAAAATCGTCCCCGTGTGGCAAGTGGTTCACACGCTGCTTTATTCAGAAAATATCCACTAGCAACGTGCGCTCACCATTCGAAAATTTGCTTGGCGCAGAATATGTTAATGGAAGGATCCAGCAATAATCCGACAATATGCACAATGCAGGATTTTGTTCCAGCAGTTCTGAAGGGGGAGGGGGGGGGGGGCTAGTGGGCAGCAAAAGTCCAATAAGGCGACAATATCCACAATAGCGAACACAATGCTGGAGAAAGGAAGTTCAGTGAAGGTGCCAAGAAGACATCTGAAGAGCTAAAATTGACTTGCGTGTCAGTTTTTAGCGCTAAGTACTGCTCATTTATTCAAATCGCGCTGAATTTATGGTAGATCCGAGATGCCTGGATAATTCTGCAAATATCTAATTCGACAGATATCCACGGAGAATTTTTTTCGCTTTGAAGGCTCGATATTTATTCAATTTTAATGTTGATTCTAATTTTCCTCTTAATTTTTTATTTCATGTTTTGTTCGGTAATGAAATCCCTGTGCTATATTTACCAGAACTATTTTACAGGTCGTGGCAATGTGTACAGTAGGCGTCTTTTACTTTGTATATTGGGAGTGTCGCCATTTTTTGAATTTGGATGAGGTCCCATCCGTTATCATATATGAAACACTTACTTTATTTTATTACAACGCCGAATTCGCTCCGTATTTTCTTCTCAACAAGTAGGTTTCAAGCACTTTTTACTGCTTCCGGAAATATGCTCAATCGACGGTTATTCCATGAAAATGCGGAAAAGGAGTGAAGGGAAAACTATCTGGCGATATAGGATGATCCTTCTCTCCTCGCCTGATCTGGGACTCATCAAATATTAGCAAGGAAAACCAAAAATAATTTACGTAGATGGTCAGCCTTTAGAATGGATAATCTTAGTAGATATGAGACGTGAAAATTGGCCTGAATGCATCATTGAGATTACCCAGGGTAAGTGGGTGAGCAGCACACAAGCTTGCCCGTCACAAACTCACGGGCGCTTTACCCTCGGTAATCTCAGTGATCTAAGTATTTGACGACTGGGGCCGCATGCATCATTGAGATTACCCAGGGTAAACGTGTTAACACCACACAAATTTACCCATCTTTACGCGACACAATTACCCTGGGTAACCTCGATGATGCATCCAGGCTCTGGTTGCATTTGATTGTGCTTTCATGAGTCCCAGCCCTGGTGGAAAGCCAAGAAAGTAGGGAAAATGGGACATCATTGGAGTTCTACAGCAATTTGAAAGAAATAAAAAAGTCTCAGTTCTAAAAAGGACCCTTACAAAAGATTACAGTCTATTTATTAGGTTGTAACATAAGTTTCCGCTGTTTTTGCATAGGGATTTCTGAAGACCTCTAACAAATGATCAGCGATTAGATTTCGCACATATCTATTAACCGTTCCCAAGCACATGACCTTACGAACATTCAGCAATGTGAAACTGATTTTTGCATCCTATTTTGAAAATTTGATTAATTTCAGAATGAATCCTTTAAAAATGCAAAATCGGGGACTGCAGGTGCACGAATAATTATTGGACCACAACGTTGTGTGAGGCTAACCAAATTTGTATGTAGTAATCTGGGGACAATTCTCATCCTCCCCGATACTCCCCCTCGCCTTTTTATGGTCGAGCGATCTCGAGCACGAACACTGAACTTCGTAATCCAAAATTTTGATTTCGCCGTTTTTCTCTTGGAAGATGAGGCGAATTGAAGTGGGAATTCCTCCAGTACAACTAGGAACACCAACTATTTGCTGGCACTAATTGGTAGATTTCTAAAGCAAGATCCGAGCGCTCACTGGAAATCACACCATTTTGCACTACTGCAGTACGAGTACTTTTTTTGAAGGCCAAACTCTCTGGAAGCGAGAAGAGCTCACAGGGAAGTTGTAAACTGCGCATTATGTAGGGCAAATGTTACTGTACTAGATCGCCAGTTGCCCACATGTCAAAGTGAGTGACCTGCAGCGATACCCGACCCCATTCTTTGCCTCGTAGTCCATGGAATTCTAAAGCAGCGGAGTCCAGGCCCTACTGTAAAAGTAGCAGAAGACTAGCGACTACTGTAGTTCAGCCTCGATTGATCTCACTCCTGTTTGGATTTTTACAAAGAACACCCTATTTTGCCCTGTAGTATAAAAAGCGGAAACTTACGTTGCAATCTGATATTGTTCTCGCTCAGCGTAGTAATATCCTTTTCTTCTTGTAATTACCTCGTAATCACATCGCAGCCAATGTCGCGGACAATGGGGATTCAATTCTAGAACTGGCTGCAAAGAACACTCTATTTTGCCTATAATATAAGCCTGCCCTATCTTATGAGCGACACTTTATGACTTTACGTTTTCAGAACGTTCCGGAGCGAATGTCTCAGGTTTCTTCCAGACTCGAGGAAGAAGCTGCCGACGGTCTCCGTAGCCACTCGTACAGTAATACCCAACAAGACTAGGAAGGCACAGGAGTCCATATAGCAAAATTCTCTGCAGCGTATCGTGATGTATCAAGTAAAGGATAAAAGAATATATTTTCCGGAATTTTCGAATGCCTTGCATTGATACCATTTCCGTAGCTTCTGCTTGGTATCTATAATATATTTCAGTATGTCATTCTTTGATCATTTGATTGTTTAGCACCACATATTATGAAGTATGGAAACGCTAGCTTTAGAGTGATTCATTAAAAATCTACCTGGATCTTTTTTCCTTTGAAATTTCAGTTTCCCCTGTTATCCACCTATAGTTGAACGAATCAATTCATATATGGTTGTCTTTTCTTAAACTTCTACTGCATTCAACATTTCCATTGCTTGATAACTGGATTAACGTGAATATACATGGTTCAAATCGCTAGATACTGGAGACTGAGCACCAAGAATAAGAAAACACATTATTCGTGCTTCACGTTGCGGAATAGAAGTTACAGCTAAACGGTAACACCAGATAGGGAGCACTTGGACCTACCCAAAGCAAGATTTGCATGGAAGTTTGATTTCATGAACAGATCCACATCACAGTAGCTTTTCAAAGCCCTCCAAATCAAAAATGCAGCGGTGATTATTAATGCTTACAAAGCATGTTGGACCAATAATGGAGTACGGAACCACTATGTATATGTAATCCTTACAAGAAATGCTTGATTAGCATGATTGAAAAAATCAAAACAATTCCACAAGAAAGCTCATAATTAGAACTGTGAGTTCCTCAAATTTCTCATGTCAAAAAATGCCACCACCTGACAATAGGAACAAATTGTACCGCTTACAGTCACCGCATAAAAGGAGAAGACGAAATGATCTTCTCATGATGTATGAAACCTACATGATCTCTGTGGATTAAAAACTTCTGATTTTTTCGTTCTGCGTAAGTCCATCACAATAGGTAGAACATTAAAGCAACATATATCTGAGGCGAAAACAGTAATACGACAGAATTTCTTTTCTCTTAGGGCGCTCTCTGGATATTTGAAGTTCAGCAAAAACAAAGTGCCTGTAAACTTTCTCTATACAAAAAGGCGGTTGGCGAGTACCTGGACATCTAACTCAAACATATGAGATATATGAGGTTTTACTGTCCACCATATTGTAGTGTTTGCACTTAAATTGACTGTCAACTTTTCGGGATTTCGGTTAGAACTCGTATTAGTCGTTGGTTAGAGAAGACACTTCCTCTGGGAGAATTGGCTACAAGTGACATTGCTACGTTTATGGAGTGGGAGACTGACTCAGTGCAGCTGCAGATAAAGAAGTTGGTCCGTGCACAAAGAACCCGAAAAGACTCTTCATCGAGTCAGAATCCTTGTTATTAGAGTGAGTCATAGACTCTGAAAATGCAGGAATTACAGTCCGGTCCGGCAGCCACTGCAAATGGGCGCCGGCGGGCGCCGGATGCCGCCACCCTCCGGCGCCCCGGTATTAATGAGCTATAAATCACTCGAGCTTGGAGAAAGCGAAGAAAAATACAATTTTAGTCCATAGTAGACAGGTAGATAAGCCTAACCCTATGCTTAAAAATGGGTTTAAGGCTTAGGCTTAGGCTTCACAGGAGTGGTCCCACCCAACACCCTTTTCACCTAAATTTCTAAGATAAACTACGACAAGTGTAAGTGTAAGTAAGATTGGACACTATTTGTATGTTGCATCGCGTACGCACATAGCTCAGTAGGTTGAGCGAATGATCGACGTTGTGGTGGTTAGGGGATCGAATCCTGCATTGTGCCTTCGTTTTGCAAATACATATAGTATGCTACCTACGACTGCTGCAGTTATCTAACACACTCCAACATAAAAAGTAGCCCGGATGGTCTGTCCCTATCGCTGGTTCCACTCCGTTGGGGATCCAGAGTTAAGTATCGCAGTGTTTGGGGTTCACTGCTTGGAACGTCCCCCGTGATCTCCTTCGGGTAGTCCAGGAAGGCATCCGGCAACGTTTTGCATAAATTTCGAAGATAAACTACGATAAGTGTAAGTGTAAGTAATAGTGGGAAACTCTTTCGAAGATAAACTACGATAAGTGTAAGTGTAAGTTATAGTAATAGTGTAGGTAATAGTGAAAAACCACTTTTTCAAAGTTGAGGGAAACAGGGAGAGAGTAACTTCGCCGTGAAGGACTGCTCCACGAAAGACAAATGAGAGCGGTAGAACTACTTCGCAATGGATATGGAACAATTTATACGGATTTCAATTATTTCTGAAGATCCCGAATTGAATGAGCTTTATTATTCAGATGGGATAAATGGAGTACTGTGTCCATCTATAGAAGAATAACGGCCATTTTTGTATTCGCGAAGCAGTGTACTATAGCAGAAAATGGGAGAGTTGGCTCCGCTTATTGTGTACTCAGAAATCTTTCCCCATGAAAATCACAAAAATGAAAAAACGTGAAAGTTGTGAAAATGGTCCCTTGCTTCATAGCCTTAACATATCCACTGCACTCTGTCTACTATGGACTAAAATTGTATTTTTCTTCGCTTTCTCCCAAGCTCGAGTGATTTATAGCTCATTAATACAGGGGCGCCGGAGGGTGGCGGCGGCCTGCGCCCGCCGGCGCCCATTTGCAGTGGCTGCCGGACCCGATTGTATGCCTCGGAATTAAAGCATGGATACAGACCAGAGATAACGACGTGGGAGTCGTTATGCAATTATTAGATTACTTGTATTGTACTACTAATACTTGTAATATTCAAACCTGTACATTGTACTCACATGGACTTGCCATGTAATCTGTATATATAAAAGTCAAAGTTTGTGTGTGTGTGTGTTTGTTTGTATGTTTGTATGTTTGTATGTTCGGAATAGAAATCGCGGAGGTTGAACCGATCCGGACGAAATTTTGCAGGCTGCCCCTGCAGGGGACGGCGGAGGTCATAGGCTACTTTCCTCCCGGGACTATCGATTGGGTTATCGATTATATCGATTTTATTGATTTTTCTGCTTTTCTTGACCAGGGACTAGCGAGAACATGCCTGCTGGGGTACCTCAATGCGCTGAACACGAATACTACAACCATTTTGCGCGAAATATTGATTTATTGATTTTATTGATTTTTCGCTATTCTTGATCATGGGGTGGTAAGAACATGTCTACTGGGGTTCCTCAATACGCTGAATAAGAATGAAGACCATTTTGCAGGAAATATTGATTTATTGATTTTATCGATTTTCCCCATTTTCGCTCGGGGACGGACAACGACATGTCTTCTTGGGTTTCTCAATACGCTGAATAGGAATATGACAAACATTTCGCATCGGATCTTCGATTTTATTGATTTTTGGCTCTTCTGCCCAATGGAGCGGTGAAGACATCTCTCCTGGGGTTCCTCGATATGCTGAGTATGAATATGACAGCCACTTTGTACGAATACGTCAATTCAATGTCACCGAAATAGCTTTGCTTACTTTTCGCCCACAAGTCGATGGAGAAGGGTCACTTGGGCTTCGCTAACATGCCGATCACCAAAATTATGGAGATTTTAATGAATTTGTCGATGATAGTAATTGGCCTCAGCAGTATGATGTAGCCAAGGTAATAAAACACCCGAGCGAAGCCGGGTACGGCAGCTAGTAAATGTAATAAAATAAAGATAATCGCAGCGATGACGTATGGTAATATTCCATTGCTTTTCAGTGCATCTGCTTTAACTACTCCTAACTCAATTCCTTTCAAATCGCTTCTCAGCTATGGATTTTCAGTATGAATCATTTGTATAGGAATCCCTTCCCTGACATGGCCGAGTTACAGTAACAGCCACAGTTCGTCTGTTAATTAGTTACAGTTCTAGACACAGCGTAATTTATGTGTAGCAATATATAAAATATCATCTCCCCAAGGTATCGAATTACGGCATCGTTATCAGTATATACTATACTTGGCACTGAATAAAAATCGAATAACTCGGTTCGCTTAATTGTTAATTGAGGATGACTAGATCCGAAGTATTCAAATGTTTGAAAACGAAACAAGTCTAAATGCCTTCTCACTATTCCTAGGGAATTGCATTGCTCCCTCTTTTTCTAACATTCGCACTATAGGTTTAGTCAAATCTGAATTTCGGAACTCCGAACAAATCGATAGGTATCCAACAGGTTATTCGGTTCCAAGTATATCTACTTTATACACTCCTCCTCACTGTGCGTTACTTGTTCATCCAGTGAATTTTCAACCATCTTAAAGAACCCAATAGGTGACCTACGTCTTATCTCAACGACTCATTCTAAAAACGACATCGTCCATCCACACTTTCTCACCCTGACACCTCTCCATGCAGCACTGGCGAGATAGCATAGGACAATGATCGCGTAGTCCATAGACAAATCGGATCCTCTAAGACGAAGATTTAACGGACTGTGCATTCCCATTCCTCAAACCTTAGCGCGGTTTTATAACTGCTTCGAGCATCCCGAGCTCACATTATCAGCTGAGGACGGGACGGGATCTCTTCTATTAGAAAAGTCACAGCACCTCAAATCATTTAGTATTGAGACGACTGAATCCGTAGTCGTCAATGGCAACTCTTAGAGGGAACTCCGAAAGGTGGACGGAACACCGAAAGGACGGAACTCCGATACGAAAGGTGCGGGATCCCCGCTCCTGCCATTTCGGAATCACTAACCGAGAAGTTTCTTATTCATTGTTATCTGTTCCGCTTCCTAACCGACAGCGTGTTCTATTTATTGCCACGTGATTTTGCACCTTTCTGTTCGGTGTGAATTCTTGAGTGACCTAAGACATTGTGGAACATTTTGCCTGATGTGCTTTTGAGTTACTTTCCTTCTGAAGATCTACTCACCGAATCACGCACCGCTTGCACTGCTATCTAGCTTAAGCTGTCGTGTGTTGCACCGCAATCTTAATTAGCGCCCATGTGGTTCCGTACGTTTTCTTCTTACAGCCAGGAAACTATTAAACCGCGCACGTATGGGCTCCCTGCGCCAGCGCTTGGGGGATGGGCGGATTTTCCCGTCCGTGCCGCGTCGACGCGCGGCCGCATCCCACGCAGCTCGTTTGGTCATTCGCCACAGTGCGCCAGGGGCTTCAGTTGGTCAGACAAGTCTCGTAGGGCTCGTCTAGTCTCCTCCACAACCGGGACGAGACGAAACTTTCAGAGCCGTCTACAGGCTCATGCACATCTCGGTTGCCACGTGGCAGTGAGGAAAAAAAAACAAGGTGCAGAAACACCTACGTTTGTCCTGCCCCATGTGTGCTTACAGCAACTTTCGCTGGTCCATGCACGCCTTCAACAACTTTTCCTGCTCCATCTGCGGCTACCTGCTAGAAGTCTGCATCGGCTGAAAGTGGGCGGGTTCATCGGAGCTCCGAACACCTGATTGCCTGAGAATGACCCGCAGATGGGCTCCAATGTAGAAATCAGAGTTTCATTCTCCCATACGGATCTCGGCAGTGGGTGATTGAATGGAGAAGGAATAGAAGATGAGCTGGAATGATAGTAGGATGGTCCGCTTGAAATCACTTTCTGCGATTGGACTGCCAAAACCACCAACGAGCCATGATTCTGAAGATGAGCTTTGACGTAATGGATAAGGCTCGTTCGGTCTATGTGTGCACATTAATCGAATACTATTACATTTGACCTTTTTTGTGGGATATTCCTAGGATGCTGAGTTTCTCTCAGGCAGTGCTGCATCGTTTTTGTGATAGTGTTCATGGTAATCTCTCATCGGGAAAACTTTGTAGCGTTTTTGCGTAGATAATGAAGAGATAGGAGAATGCATGCAGGAGCTACGACGCAATCCTAACAGAAACCATCGTGGTGCTGTTATTTCATAAGAAAGACGTCGGTGCACTTAATACGGTAGTCTTTCTCTGAATTCACCTGAGTTGCTAATTGCTATCCGGAAAACGTAAGAATATGGTGGAAACTCGGATATAATTTGATCATCTGACCCGAAAAGTGGAATGAGTTTTCCAGTTGTCCAGTTCCAAGTTGTCAGGAAGCGAACAAACATCTCCATTTGAACGAGTCATCCAGGAAGTACAATCAACGGTTCTTTCTCATTTACGGTAGCGGTGGTCGGCCAGAACGACAATTTATATTACAATTATTTGTCTGTATGAGAAGTGTAGTTGAGCTTAGAAAAAAAAACAAAGAGTGCAGAAGTAAAATACAGCAGAGTGAGAACATTTCTAAGAAAACAAATCCCAGATGTGCTCTTGAATTGGAAGATCTTTCGAGGAAAAAGATAGATGAGTACGTTTTCTTTAGTTTTCGAATGAATGAGAAACTCGTTTATGTTATCTCAAAAAAAGTGTAGCTGGGAAAAATCCACAGACTTTCAACGATAGCACTGACCGCCAATATCAGTTGAAAATTAAATGAATTCCCTTTTTCCTGACTACCGCCTTATGGGTTACTGGGAGTGATCTCCTCGAATCATTCCAAGAAAGTCTGAATTTATCAAATTTGTGATGCTGCGATGAACCCCACTCTGCATTCCATTTAATCCTTTGTAGACTTGATAAGTTGGGAGAACGGATATCGATGTCCTGCCTGAGCAGAACGTGTTGCTCATACCCCGTACGTGCTGCAATCCGCCGGTATCCCCGGGACGTGCTGCCGGTGAATTATTCCATGTTGAATTGAAGGAAATTCACCATCTTAATGTACTGCGCTCGTCAGCTGTATGTACTGTTCGGCGCAGGTCTAAGGGCTGGAGTTCGATTCGGGTGCGTAAAACACTCAAAACGCAAAATGCTAGCTATTCCATGAGCAATATCTTTACTACGAACTCACGGTGGTGTTACTGCCTGGGCTGTCCCCGAGAGTAGAACGTCGAACATCCAGCAATCTTCGCGCACATCCCAGCTAATTTCGCTTACTTTTCAGGGTGGGGGGGGGGTTCACGTAAAATAGGGTGTGTTTCGCTTACTTTCTGATAGTTGTGGTTTTTGGGTGAAATGGGGAAACATTTCAGCTAAAAATAAGCGAAATCTGGCCGAAAGCACACGTAATCTGCTCAAATCTTGTCGTCTGAACAGGTGCGAAGAAGCGGCATCCGTTTTCGGGGTCGGGGATAGCCGCGAGGGCACGTGGGGAGACGCCTGCGGTAAGTGGGGGATAAGTGCCCCTCGATTTGGGGTCCACCCCCGATAGAATTAGTGGTGGACCCATTTCCACCTGCACTCAACCCTCACGATTGCGTGAGACTATGGGAGCAATTACGATAGTTGGACTAACATTGTAGAATCTGTATTATAAAATGAGATCTTTACTCTGCTACAATCCTGCGTGTACACTTTCCATAAGGCTGAGTTCAGCTACACTTCTCATAAGGAACAATAATACGAAATGCAGTTCTGATGAATAACTGCTGTTATTATCCTGTTATCATTGTAAAGTAATTGTAGCCAGTATTTCTTTGACAACATTGATCAAGTAACGATTTCTTGTAGTCGATGGCAGTCACCGAGTTATATTCATCTACTTCTTTGAGTCAATAGAAGTTCGGCATAAGGACGTACAGAACGGACCAAAAAATCACCTTTTAGAATTTCGTTCAAATCTTCTTTCTATATAAAGGGTGCTGGTAAATAATGCAGCCACTGACAAGGAATACGCAGGATTGCTAATATCTCTGCACTATCAAGTTTCCTGAGAAAAAACTTCACTCACGAAGGGCAGAATCCATGATTTCGTAATACTCAGATTAGGCTACTGGGAACATTCAGTAGTGGAATTTTCACCAAGATCGAAGTTTCCCAGCAAATAGATTCATATCCAACGAAGTATAAGTGGACTTAAAGTGGATGAAGTGAGGATCCTGACGAGCTCACTTGACAACAGCACCTTGAAATTGATCTCCTTCCGTGAATTCAAGCGTTTTCACGCGGTGGCCCTGAGTCGAGCCTGAATCTTGTTGTGCTAAATACCTCAGCTTAAGTGAAGTGCCCAACTTTCTTGGTCTTCGACCATTTGCTACCGTTTCATATATCCTAGCCAGATGCGTCGATTTCGGAGAGGTCAACGTTCTTATCAAGTTCATGTGTTTTGACCAGTGAGAACTATGTTAGTACAAGGTGTGTTCACAAATGAGAAGTATGTTGGGACTTCATATGGGACTACATAGTTTGTACAAAAGCGCAACGATGTCTTTATGTTCCATTTCTTGCGAAGAACAGAAATCACTGCTGTTTCTAGTATCTGACATCAGTGACTGAACCATTCAACAAACTTCCTTCGAAGATGCTGAAGCAGTAAGTGAGGAAGTCGTTAGAGCTTTGTCAAGATGGTGGTGATGAATTGTATGCTTTTTCATATTGCCGCAATTCCGTGAGCTCTTGAGAGGTAAGATCCACTATAAAACATTATCAGAATTCGTTCTGTACACCCAAAATGATGAAGTCGACTTTAAGAGTCAAGACCTGAGATTCAAGTGTATAGGTTCAGGGAAGGAATGAGGTTTTGGAAATGGAGTGAATCAAAAATTGTTGTCACTCTATCTAAAACTGATGGCCCTCTATGAATGCGCCTTCTGAATTGGAATGCAATTTACGAATGCCACACAAAACGAGTGTACCTTCATTTGTTGGTGTTGTTGCTAAAGCGAACTTAGATCCAAGATTCAGCAACGCTTTCATCTCGACATCGCCCATGCTCAAGCGAAGTGCTGTACATTGTGCTAGCGGTGCATTCGCTGTTCGTATGAATGATGAACAGGTGTTCCTACGCTACATAATGTGTTGGTGCTCCTTTCTAAAATGGGTTTATCTTTCCTCGCAGAGTTGGAAGCAGGCGCATTTGTTCTGGTCCAGAAATACTTTCCCGACGGCTGGTTCCGAGGTTTACTGAAGGTGTGATCGTGTTTCGAATCCTGAAATGACCTACTTTTCGTTGAATTTATTTAGTTGTTCATTTATTCATTCAGAAGTCCGGCCGTTCTGCTGACGCCGTATTTCGAGACTCCTTGAGATACATGCTTTGCTCATTCACCCCATGCCCAAACCAATTTGACTTTTGTCCTATCAATTTTCTCAGTGGCAAAGGAATGGAAGGTGTTGCATTGTAATCGTTTCCCTTGCAGTTGCATTTCCTCGTGCTACAATGGATCATACTAGGCTTTCAGACGATTAAAATATCTGATAGTAACTACATGTGACCGATTTACTGTAGAATAATGATAGAAATGATAGTTATGCACGTTATGACAGACAAATAATAGCGGTTAGTTTGGGTATGTTATGTAGCAGAGCGGGGTATTTCTAAGCGCAAATAAGAGGAGTGAAAAACAGGAGGGGTCACGAGGTGAACAAAAACGTAGAAATAGCATACTGATATATACTCACTAGCCCGCTCCAACCACTAGTTTTTTACATTTTCGACAGGTGGGCGCCCATAGGGCTCACATGCGGTAAAAGACGAGTCTTGTAGTAATTTTTCCAACAAAGGCTCTGTTCCATCAATGAATCCCCCTCTGATGCTCGTGTGGAGGATTACTACGTGCCCATTCTTTTCACCTGCTGAACTTCACCGAACTCGTTTCTTTCCTTTCATACTATCTCATAATATAACAAATCTAGATCCCGAACAGCAAGTTTTGATTATTTTGAAGCGCAAATCACAGATTGTTCAACTAAGGTATATGGATAGAGCACCATCGTTTGATCCGTGGGAGACCTCAGCTTAAGCCATTGGCATTTACTCGTCCTGTCGGTTCCGGTATACTACCCGTGTGTCGAAGCTCCAACAGGCTCCCATCACCCCTGAAGTGGCGATATAGGGCATCGTAGCCGGCCTGATGCGGGTACTTGCTTTTGGCTTTTGCGCAGGCTTTCTATTCGGATTAAATAACTCTCTTAGCTGGATAAACTTTTCTGAGCAACAACAGTGGTTGGAGTGCATTATTGCAGAGTTCCTAAGGTGCCTTGAACATGCGTTGTCTAACGTTGTTTGGTTGTTTCGTTTTTAGTCATTTTCCTCCTTTGTGTTCCTTTTTTTTTCGTTGAATTGTATTGTTTGCGTTCTAATTTTTTTCATTCAGCAGGTTGACTGCAACGTATCAAATAAGTTAATAAATAATCGCGATCACGGTCCAATTATGGAATTTCGTTTCTCAACCACGTGGCACACAGACTACTCTGATAACTGTGCAGGACGAACGCAGCCCGAACGGCGTAATGGTTCGGTTAGAAAACCTAGCAGCAACGGTTGCCAGTTGCTGCCATCCTCCCTTCGATTGCTGCTCAATCTGTCGGCCCTTTAGCAGCAACTGCTGAGGGAGGGCAGCAATCAAGGGGAGGATGGCAGCAATTGGCAACCGTTGCTGCTAGGGTTCCTACCCGAACCATTACGCCGTTTGGTCTGCGTTCGTGCTGCACAGTTATCAGTTATCAGAGTAAGCGATTTATTATAACGAATGACATGCGCATAAGTGGGTTATGCAATGGTAGCCGACAGTTATAAAGTAGTAAACGAGAAGCTCCCCAAATACTCAAGTGGAAGCGGATTATTACGTCCTGCGATTTGGACGCCCCAGAAGACAATGTTACTTGACCATGTGTGATACCACCCACCTACATATGCTAAGTGCTTCTAATTGGGAACATGAGTGATTGAACTTACGAAAGGGCAACTCTATTGTAGAGCTATATTTATCAGTCGTAGTACTGATCTACGCACTCTTGACGTCATGCACTGTACATAATTGTTTCCGATAGTAGTCAGTTAGTTGCTCGCTTTGTGTCATAGCAGCTCAGGCTTTCGCATAGCAGGTTTTAATACCTTATGCTTAAAGAGCGAAATTTTGATACTGATAGTATGTGGATGCTTAAAAGGCTCGAATCCAAAGGTTATACGGCAGATTGGAAAGTTTGCCTACAGGACAATGTTTTTCACTTAATAATGAGCACGATTGAACTTCTTAATTCAAATTTTCTCTTCCAGCTGTGAGAAAATCCGGTAAGAAGTGGGAAAAGGCGCTCACGCCAACGCAGATATCGGTTGCTTCAAGATGACTCCACCTTTTTAAAGCATCCATTCCAAATACTAAATAATACAAAGTTTTTTGAAAGTGTGCTGTGGCTGAAAAGCCACTTTAGTGACGAATAATGAGAAACTCTTTATAATGCTTGCCCAACTTCTTTCTCACCTTTCTATCTACAGTTTTTCTCAAAAATTTTTGTCTCACGCTGAACTGCCCGTCATCTTAGCCACGTCACACGACGCATGATAATGCATAGGTGATGCGGCGCGGCTTAGCAGATGGGCGGTGAAGCTTGGGGCAAGTATTTTTGAGAAGGACTGTAAGTAATGACAAATTTCCTTCTATAAACTTTCAACTCGAATCCTTGAAGAATAACACTCCTCACAGTGCGATGGGAGATGTTTATTTTTTGCATACACAATCAGAACAAGCCTAATTTTAATGTATCTGCAACGAAGCGATCGCATCCGCGCACATGGAAGCGAGGATACCGTACTTGGTACACGAAATGTGACTGTGATATCAATTTTGCGGTATTCGCGCCTTATCGAGTGTTCGTCTTCGGGCGCGCTCAGTCTTTTGCTACCATCCACCGCCAGTGATGGCTTTCTAACTCTCAATTTGTTCATGCTCTCGCCTCTCTATTCCGTATACACGGTCCGTAAAGGTAATACAGAGCTTATTGTTAGCACATCTGAAACTCCATAGAGGTTAGTACCTCGGAGTAAACAGGTCGCTCTCGCTAAAACATGATTTACTCACTTATTAATGCTCCCACTCAGTAGTCTCATCTAGGACTCACACTTTGCGTTGAGATTAGACCTGATAAATCCTTGTTAGTTTCGTATTGACTGTGTCTCAGCATGGCTTCTTCGGTTTTTCTGATATTTTGCTCACTATTTATGCCACTTTTTCATGCTTGTGGTACGTGTGGTCTTGACTGCGCAGGCCGTAGAGGCCACTGGACCACTGATTCGCCACATGTACTTCTCTGATTTTGAAATTCATGACTACAATAGAGGTTCTCCAACTACTACAGTATTCATTTTCTGTATCACACTCTATGCGCATATCACACTCTATGCGCAGTCTGATGTATAATACTTGTCGACACCTTCGCAACACCTTGACGTTTTCATGATGCTTCCACCCTGATAGTAGTGTAGTGTATTTCAGTTGTAGAAGTATCATGGATTAATAGGTCAAGTTCTCCCAAAAACCTAATGAGTGATGGATTGTTCTAGGGAGATATTCACAATCAAATAAGAAGGTAAAACTGAAAAAATTGCCGAATCTCGGAAGAAGTAAGGGAAACATGTGGCGCGCTCTTGTCTCCCCATTTTTAGTCCACAACGTGATTAGAGAGAATGGACAATTCAATGATAAGAATGTGGTCTATTGATCAATCTTCCTGTTTTGAATGCACCTTCATTCAATTTGGTTTCGTGGTAAATTGTTGTCGATTACTGGCCACAAAGTAAAGCAGCTTAGTTCTCCTGAGCGAGGATGGATACTGGAAGTGAGCGCGGCAGAATCACCTTCGCTAACTGCCCCAAATGAATAAAGATGTAGTTGAAACAACGTATGAGGGAACTCTTCCGCTGCTGTTTTCTCTCCCTGCTTATCTGCTGTATATTAGGCTTGCGAGAACGCAATCTATTACCTTGATTGCATTTTCATTTGCCCTTGTCTAATTTCCCACATTAGCCGCACGTTACGACAACGTAATGAGAAATGCTCAGCAGTCATTTATTTACATACATTGCCTATTCTTGGCCATTATGAGGATTACGAGCACTTGTTCTCTTCTCCTCCATTTGTTCTTTCCACCTTTCATTAGCTGCTGATGCGCTATGAATACATGTAAATGGGCTAGGCAGTTCTTCACAAGTTGCACTCTAAGTGTTAAATTTTTACGTAGGAGCCATAGAATAGTGAATATAAGTACTAGCGCTTCCCCAGAAACGCTAATGCCCAGCTTTTTCTACTCCCCATCGCTTTTGAAACGCCATCTACGTAACAGTCTCTAAAGGGTGGTCCATATGAAGTGTGACGAGAAGAACTACCCATAACTTCGAGCACTTTTTACGTTCATTTGATAGTGAAGAAAATTCTACATAAGACCTCATTCATTTCATTCAAAACTACTGCCTTTAGCTTTGATACAAGCTTCCAATCTCTTCCGAAAAATTTTGAGAACGCGCGCGATCATTTTCGGCAAAATTTCGTCCCATGCTTTCAGAAGGGTTGTCTACAGTGAATCCAGTCACAAGTTTTGAAATGGCAAGCTCTTTGCTCCAGGACTAAAAATCAAAATACAGATGACTGAGATCGAGCGAGTTTGATGGGCAAAAGTCCATCGTCCAGGGACACAGAAGAACGGTCCCATACCATTCCAGTTCCTTCTCTGCGCCGTGGACCGGTGCCCGAGCTTGCTGGAAGATTCATTTAATGTCCTTAGCGGTTTCTTTAGCCTACGGTACCGTGCATCCTGAAGGACTTGCTTTCGATAGAGTTCGGCATCAATTTCAACTCCTTGTTGGAGAAAAACAAGCTTGGTCTTGGTCAGACCCGATATTCCAGCTCACACCATCGCGGACCGTGGAAAATGGTTTTTTTCGACCTTAAAGGCAGCAGGAGCTGAAATCCTCGACTCCGAGCTGAGCTGTGGGTGATGAAGTACAGACTCAGCACATCATAAATGTGAAACGAACACAGACAATGATGGCTTACCTGCAGAGAAAATGGAACATTCGTCGCGAACACGCCTGGCCGTGTTCGCGAGCGGACGAGTTTTCCCCGGGGGCAAAAGCCATTGCGGCGCGTGGTTTGGCGCAAAGGGAAAACGAAATGCATTCAATTCACAGGGTTTCATGGCGGGACTCGGCCAAAACCACGCGCCGCAATGGTTTTCGCGCGGGGGAAAACTCGTCCGCGCACGAACACGGCCAGGCGTGTTCGCGACGAATGTTCCATTTTCTCTGCAGGTAAGCCATCATTGTCTGTGTTCGTTTCACATTTATGATGTGCTGAGTCTGTACTTCACCACCCGCACCTCAGCTCGGAGTCGAGGATTTCGGCTCTTGCTGCCTTTAACAGCTCCTTTTCTGTCTATTCTGGGCATTTCCGAGAGGTTCAGCGGTAAATATCCTCTCGTCTATGAAGAGAACCTTAGCAAGCTTGTCACAGCGCGCAAGGGCCACCATCTTCCTGCGTTTTTCCAATTTCGACGGCTTTATTTCAACGGCAAGGCTTTGTGCTTTGGTGAATTCGTAAGGATACAGCTCGAAATCATCTCTGATCAGTCTTTGCATGGTTGAACGGCTTACTTTATGATCCTCAGCCAATTGTCTAATGCTTCTTCCACAATTTCGGCGGAGTTTGCCTTTGACGACTATTCGAAGGACAGTCTTTTTGAATCCCTTCGGTCTGTTCAAATGCTTCCCGACACGATGTACTTGCTCCCAATGAAGTTCGAGCGTCTTCGAAAACTCAGAAACTGGCGACCCGTGTTTGCACATGGTGACTATTGCCGATTTATCCTTAAGCGATACTGTCTTTGTTCAAAAGCAGAGAATAAGACTGGCTTTCCGAGAGTTTCTCAATACTGTGCTTAAATGATTAGTGTTGACTTGCATAAGTGAAGTCTCTGCAAATCCCCGCATCAACATTCATTCACTTCTTTACCTCGACTCCTCACGCATCAACTGCACATGACGGCAACTACTGCTAGATGTTATCTTGACATTCGCGCGTTATTCAAATGAAAGCCTGGTCATGAAAAAAGTTATCCTCCGTCCTTTCGCTAATGTATTCACCATGTGAGAGAAATTAAACGCGTGACATCCGATCCTCTGATCTTTTATTTTGTGCACGTGGGACCGAATGAGAACCTAACGATTCGGTTGAGTTTTTCTGGTGGTTCAGAGAGTGAGTTGATAAACAGACGACTTCTTAGACGTCTGACGACGTGAGTTAAAAATGATTGGCCGAACTAAGGTGTCTTCGCAACAGCTTGTATGACAGGCAGAGTGCCCTGTGTGATACTAGTGCGACATTTTGAGGTTTCGTGAAAACAGTTTTAGTAAGTAGGAAGCTCAGCTTTATTAAATAGTTCAGGATCTGATTTGAAAAGTCGCATCTTTGAGAAAGGTATGAAGAAATCCCACAATGTTTTCTAGCTTTCTACCAGAGTGCTATTGCTGTCCTTTTCTTTCTTTCTCTCTCTTTCTTCTTCGAACATTCGATTTTCCGAATATTCGGTTGGAACATATGGATATATAGTTCTGACTATGGTACTTGTATTGTGGACCGCCTCGACATCTTTGACAACAATATGTATGCATGCTTTTTTACAGCAACATGCACCTCAGTCGTGTACAGTTGTGTCGTAATTCACACGAAAATTCCCATCGTCAGGACATATTCCCTTCTCATGATCTCAGCTTCAATTCGAGATTTTATCCATTCGAAGCAATAGTGCAAGCACATTCGCATTTCTTTAGACAAGGAAGCCACCACAGCGGAACGGAGACAAATAAAGCAGTGGAACGAATGTATATACATCTATGCACATAGTTCTGTGTGAGTGTCAGATGGAGCGCATAGTTCACCAAAGGTGCAAAGAGAAAAACACATGATGTGAAAAGAAAGCCAATTGATTAGAAAATAATGACTTTATGCGATACTAAACGTAAAGAACTCTGAAAGTGAAAAATTTGTTAAGTTCGTTCAGGCTTCGTCTCATGCTGCGCTGTATTCTTACGAAATGAATTACGAAACTTGTCAAATACATACATACTTGAAGAAGAGCAATCGTAGTATTCTTTCCATGAGAATCGCTAGAATCATGCGTGTTCTGGTCTTGAGGAACGAGCATCATAGTGACCCAAAAATTGTGAAGACTTGGCCTGTCATTCTCTACTGCTTGCTATTGCTCTGTACATAATTGTGGAAGCTCCACTGCCTACATTCGCTCAGCAATTGATGAGAAAACACCTCTGAGCCCTTTCCTCCGGCGATGCTTATTTCGCTAGTTCGAGTAGAGGCATAGACGTGATTTTTCTAGGGAACATAGCTACCGTTACCACAATTCCTTGAGAAGATACCCACGCAGAGACCATGTGAATGCTAAAAAAGTACGTGCACCTTTACTGAAGTTAATTGATTCAGCCATATTTTTGCTTTTCGCGAAACTAATCAATGACACGTGAACTGTTGAAGGGTGGCTTCCTCTTCATATTATTCCTTGCTTAAACCAATGATCAGATGCATGCGCAGGACGGTTTACTATTATTCCCCCTCACGCACTCGAGCAATGAATTCGCTTACCAAATTTCCTCCTAGGGGTATAATGTCGTTGAATCTAATCGTATTCGCGTGATATGCTATCTACGGAACCGTTAGCTCAATTCCCGTAACCTCAACAACAAAAACGCTTAGTGGAACCGTCCTAGTCTAGACTCTCTCATTCTCGATATATTGCTCAAAGTTCATTTGTTTAACTTATAGTTTGCACTGAAGAGGCATTATTCCGGCAGGGCCGCGGCCAGCCACGTTTGGCCGGCCAGGTTTGGCCGTTGACATGCATTCTGTGGGAACGGTATCTCA
This sequence comes from Ancylostoma caninum, assembly GCA_037903475.1. NCBI lineage: Eukaryota > Metazoa > Nematoda > Chromadorea > Rhabditida > Ancylostomatidae > Ancylostoma > Ancylostoma caninum. Next base: position 676,632 of record JBAJFG010000086.1, read on the forward strand.
CAGAATTCTCCCAAATTTCGCAAATAGAGGATATTCGGTGCGTTGAACATAAATATCGTATTCATTTTGTACCAGAACCTCGCTGTGGGCAAACTACGGTAGGTGGTAGTAAACGTAGCTAATTCCGGCGCCAGGTAGCTACCCTTTAATGGCCACGAAAGCGGCCACATTTGGCCCACTTTTGAAAGGCGGCCAAATGTGGGCACACTCTTCAGCAAGAAAAAATTGGCTGAAACTTTGCGTAGAAGGGTTATTTTAGGTGCTGTACACTAAAATCGCGTCAATTCCGCGTAATAACCCCATTTTAGTAGGATTACGGTAGGTGTACGGTAGGTATGGCATCTTACAGAACTTTCTGAAACTGTAGGCGGATAGTTGAGCTGCTGAACACGACTATCAATGCCATCTTGCATGATGTTGCCGTTTTCCTGCTGAAATCAGCATATTCTTCCAAATTCTGGTCGGCCAAAGGTGGCTGGCCACAGCCATGCCGAAATCAGGCCTAAGAAAAAAAAACCCATGCAGCAGTGGTATCAGTAATAAACACAAAATTCAAATCCATTTAATTATGGCATAAGGGTCAGTTCAACGTAGAGATTTCATTAAAATATTGATGGTCATTTCGAATAGAAAATGTCATATGGCTCAAAGTACCAGCAAAGCAGTACAAAATGGGCAAGTGCCAAAAAAGAGGTTAGGTGTGGCATCTATAGAAAGACGAGATATTTTCCGTATATGCTTCGCATGGTAGTCTATCTCGGTCACTTCGATTCCATGACAAACGTCATGAAATCTTTAATGAAGGGCATTTCACAGATGTTGCGTTCAGGTGGATCAACTGCTTTAATGTTTTTCAGAATTACAAGCTGCTCCACACAGATTTTGGCACTTTTGTTGAGAGCCATGTACACTACTGTAGCGAGGTGAGGTGACTATTTCGATAAGAATTGCTTACTCTGAAGTTTTTTTCCAAGTTACGTGTAAGCTTTTAGGGCGGAAACAACTTACATGTAACATTTCTTTTCCATTCCATCTTACATGCTATCTTTTTCGAGCCAAAACAACTTACATGCGATGTTTTCGAGTCGAAATAACTTACATGTGATCTTATTCGAGCCATTATAATGGGGTCTATGTTATATCTTCTGGAAAGTGGACGTGATGTCATTATCTCTTCAATTTCAACTGCTATGTCATACATGTTGTTAATCCTTTATCTTGCCTAATGTTTCAGCAATAAGCCGTCTTCATTGGCCTGGAAGTCGTCCAAATTTATATAAATTTACAACCTATCCCATCAAACACTTCCTTTTCCAATGCATTCAACTCGTGTTAACGAGGTCACTGCGAGGTCTTCAGTAGAGAATGACTTACCAGCTGCTGCACGAATCGAGCGGAGATGGGTATCCTCCTCAATGTGAGCAGTAGCAGAAGACTGCAATTATTAAGCTGACGCGGGTCATAAGGCCTTACTGGTGGTGCAATCTGGACATAAATGATATTATAGCTCACGTAAAGATAGGAAAGGCGTATAGTCACTGGTGGTCGCCAAGTGGTCATTTCTGCCATCATTTTTTGTGGTCCCTTCACATTTCCAGCTTCGAGGGCATTTCTGGCAGATGTTTGGGATTCGTTTGCCAGAACAGTACATTTCCATGATGAAGTTAGCTCCACCTTGATTTTCCTTGATTTTCCTTAACACGTTTCCCAAGAGGTGTTATCAGACTTCGTCGTTTATTAAGAGACTGTGTGCTTGAACGTTCTGCTGAGATGATCACGCTCATTTGTTCTCTTTTGAATGCTGCTTTAATTTCAACAGATTTTTCGAACTCCTTAGAAAATTACCTGCTCGAGTTTCTACTTTTTAAAATACTCAATGAATATGTATTACTGCTGGATTGAGTGCAAGTGTGGGAATGGCGACAGAGGAAGTGTGTGGAAAGTGCTTGAGAATGTTGGGCGTGTTCGCTGCCATCATAATACGTCTTGATGATCCTCTTTCGCAGAATTTTCAAAATGAGGGCAAAGAAGTGCACACGTGCTGTCCGCGCACGTGTGTAGATGCACTCCATTCCTTATTTTTTATTTGGCTTGAAGATGCTGGTCAAATCCTTACGCTCGTCTTCTTTTCCGCAGTTGATATAGATGGTCCTTCTTCATGAGATTAACGATGGAACTATTTGGCGTATCATTTTCTTTGCATTATTGAATGAGTATAATAAGTGAGTGAGTAAAATATAGCCATAACAGGTTTAGACGAAAAACAAGTGATTGAACGTTTTCGTCCGCAGAACGAGCCACCTTCTTTGACCATAGTCCAGGGAAATCTAGCTGTTCATGTGATACAAATTCCCATCATTGCCTGATGTGGTTTCACCTATTCTCTGTCTTGTGAAATAACATCCCATGTCTGCCATTTCGCCTATTTTGCCACTATATGTGCGTCATATATCCATTACTGTATTTGCTTAAGAATGTCTCCTCTTGTATCCATGCACGTCGTAAGTACTTAAACAAATTAGATAAATGCATGTGTGGACAAGCAAGAATTGAATAAATAAGTACAAAAGCTAGGTTAGTAAGTAGAAGGTTAATGAGTAAGTAGACGAACAATGTGTGCATCAACTAGTTGTTGCTACCCCTTTCATATGTTTTCGGTATATTGCAGACAATTATTGTTCGTGATATTGAATCTTATTCGGAACCACTGCTGGAGCAGCGATAAAAACTAGAGATAAAGGTAAAAACGAGAGTAGAAGAGTAGGTGTCAGCAAATTCATTCTACATTAGCGAATTTCCTCTAACTTTCGGCCGAATACTTGAGGATACTGTCATCGTGTAGCGATCAGTGTTTCCACTGATCCGTGTCGTAAAAATTTCCTACCACGTCAGAGTTAGGATCCAGCTTCTTATGCTCTTCTTCTTAGCCGTTGATCTAGTTCGCAAGTTAAGGACAGGGGCGTAAGGGAAATCAGTCTCGTCTGCCTGGGATCACTTCGAGCAAAGCCATAGATCCGTCGCTTTGAAACTTATGATAACAAGATGAGAGCCTTCTACGTCTTCGCCTTCAATAAGTTGTGCAATGGTCGTTAATGATAAGGCCACAACATCACGCACGGTTGCAGTATGTCTAAGTTGCACATCTTATACCTTTTGTTATGTGGTTACCCTTAATTTGCTCATTTTACCTACCCAGTGTCACATATCAGGAGCGCGCACACGTTTGTCGGCTACATTCATACCTATCCCTTTTCCTCCTCCACCTCTTTCGTTCGGCCATATGTGCCAAGATGTTTTCTTTTTTCACCTTCTCGGGAAACTCGTCCACTCTAAATGAGCTGCGAGCTTAAAATCTTCCCCGAGGTCTTCATAAATTTAACCATTGGATTACTCGAGGAAAAAAGACTGTATTTCTGCAGCTATGTAGGAACAATCTAGCAAGCCAATTTACCCGTATGCAACCGATAGTAAGCGTAATCCTCCCTAGCCGTCATTTCGTTGCGGATTGTCAGCTGAGCAAGGAGTCGCAAACATGTGCCTGTACTCTCGGATTATTATGTTTTAGTTGAACAAAAAACGATAGGCGAACCTTAACAGACGGCGTTGACATATGCACATCAGGCTTCCTAACAGCTCCCTATTCATTAAGGGTTAGTACGGTAAGTGTAAAAAATTCGCCGAACTTTCAGTTGTTAGTCTTTCAAATATATGAGCCAGTGTCGTCAGCAACATTCATTAATAGCCTGAAATTTCTATATAAATAACACCGTCGCGGTAGGTCTTCATAGTTGTGGTTTGACACAGAATGTTCGAGTCACAATGGATACTGCGATTGATTCAACGGGAGCATTCTTCTGCTCTAGCTGGCTATCGATGCAGTACTAATAAGTAGCATGGATTCTTCCACAAAGCTTATTCCTACCACTGCTAGCAAACATTTCTCTAAATCACTGTCACGTCAACAATTAGCGTACATGGTGTGTTTCACGTTTATGCCGCGTGCTTCCACTAATATTCTCTAACTACATTGCGGCCTTTCAAGTGAAAGCATTGTGTCCATGCAAAACTGCTGTTCTCTACGGTAATCATGTCCTATGAATTGAATTAGTTTGCGCATGGCTCGACGCCAAATCGAACCTGAGTACGGTCCTTGCAGCTTTTCTGGTTTTGTATAAGTGTCTTTGTACCTTCTTTGAATCATGCGTAGCCTCAATCTCTCATTTTTATTTGATCTTCATGTTTGGAAAAAGAGAACAGCAGTAGTTTGAGAATGAGGTCCATCGAATTCTTTCATTGAGGAAGCCCGAGTCTCTTGTCGCTGACAATGAAGGTGGTCTCCTAGGTGTTTGGCAAGCAAATTGTTCCGTGTAGATCAGAACTTTTCACTGAGGCTTGTCTTTTTCTGTAGTACCCAGATTAAAGCGGTAGTATCTTTCATTTTATTTATTTAATCATATTTATTTATTTATTACACCCTCACGGGTGCGCCATCTAATATCGTATAACTATGCAGACAAGAAAAACTAACAAAAGACCGTAATTTCGAGTCAGAACTTCAAAACTCAAACTATTTAACTAGCATCATAACACTGACCCAAGTGTACCGTACCCTTAGTTTCGAACTCAATTCCAAGGTGGTAATGAGGAGTAGTCAGTGAAAAGTCTGTTTTCTCCGATGAAAATCAAGTCAATGTTTTTGTTGAGATCGTGACTGTGCGAAGGGACGCCAAATCATATCTGCAGCAGTTGCTGTATTCTGGCACACCTAGGCCCACGACCATGCCATGACACCGTATGAACGTTTTCACAAAATTGTACACCAAGCGTAGTTCTACTCTGATACGCTAATTTTCCAATAGCTCTGCTTTTTGACTCGATTCAGTAGTAGTTAAAAAAAATTGTATTTTGGAAGATAACAGTGTGCACACTTCTTCGATTTCTCCAATGTTTTTCTAAATATTAACATTAATGGAGTTGTTTTTGCCTGAAGTTCGTCAGGTCTAAAGCTGCATTTGTAGAGCGTTGGAGTCCGATCCGGTCGGATAACAAAAGATACTTACTCATCGTCGTTATCCGATGATTGAAACGAATCTTTCGTTATCCGATCGGATCGAACTCCGATGATGTATAGCTACACCTTAAGGGTGGGAACGAAACGGACAATTTGTATTTTTCCTGATTCCTTCTTACCTACTCTCTTTCTACATAAACTAGTTTTTTTTATTTGTGCTCCGTGCTTGTTAGGATACGCAGAGATATTTTTTTCGCGTATTCGCTTAGTACAGCGCTATATTTTTTCTTACAAAAAGGAAGGCAGTTCTTGCTAGGCTGTGGACTAAAGTGATGAATGTATTGTTAATCAAAGTGCTCGCACTCATTACGGAAAACCGTATTTTACTCCGGAGAAGAAAAAGCTGCTAGAAAATTAGGTTCACTTTTTTTACGCAAAAGGATAAAAAAGGAATCCTTGTTCCTGTTCGCGAAGGAAAAAAGAAAGGAACACGGGAAAATCTTGAAGCGGACGATGGAAAGAATACACTCAGGTTCTTTCCATGTTCCTTGCGGTATTTTTGCAATTTACTCACAGCGTACTACGGTAAGCTGCACTCTAAGGACATTCTCATACTCGACACTCTTCGTCGTCTTCTATTCCGGTCAATTTCTACAATGCGATTGCCTTGGAGAGATTATTTCAACAGATTTATGAGATACATAGACCTAACGGAAATACTCGATATTAGTCTAGATATTAGAAATACCCGACCAATTAGCCTCCCCATTCTGATCAAAAAACTGTTTTCTCGAATTTTACAGAGCATCGTCTCGATTCGCTGCAAAAAAAAACATTTATCGAGACACTAACACTAGATTCAACTCTGTCGGTGTTTGGTCATGCTTATTTGATCAATAATTGATCTTGTCTCAATTATAAACAAGGAAGTTCGACATATGTATTATATTACCGCGTATTATTCTCTTGGTCTTGGTTTTATTAAGTGGTTTCTGAATCATACATGGTTGGTGCTGACAGTAAATTGCACTGCTTCTAATCTACAATTGAATCAGTATCATAGTGAAGCGGACATTGTCCGCACCAGAATATTGGATGTGCTACTCGTATTACTCATTCGCAGCCTGCTAACAATGTTGGAGTGCAAATGGCTATTCACATTTTTTTTTGATACAGTAGTGGGTAGCTGTCTAGACATGTTCTTTTCACTGTATGCTGCCATTACTGTATTATTCCTGCGGTTCTTGCAATATATCTTTTATTTTACATATCAATAGTGTTAGCATAGTACGTACTACATATTCCTCTTTTACAGTATTAATAATGATAATATTGCTGCAAAATTGCCCATAAATTAGAGATTCTAGCATCTGTACTCAGTCTTTTCCCATCTACATATTACCACTAAGTGCTGTAGTACGGCATCATAGTGGTCCATTGCAAAATAAAATTTTGGCCGAGCAAGGATTTCTAAAATTACCACTACGATGCCGTACTCTGTTGTTCTGTCAAATCGTTGCCTACTGTAGAACACGCGTTTCTTTAATTTTGATTCGTTTATTTTTACATTTTTTTGAATCTGAAGCCAGCTGTATTCGTCCTTGTTATCGACTACACAGAATGCTCACGAGTACAAGATAAATAAGATGTTTTTATGTTAATCAGCGATGAGGCTGCCTTATTATTACAAACTTGAGATGGCGTCAATGGTGACATTAAGTTACGTAGATTACGGTACGCAACTTCACTGAACATTCGATAATATTTCGTTGAATACTTTACATACAACAAGAATATGCAAAAGAATCAGAAGCTTCACTCCGCCCTAGGCCATGGGAGAAGCCCTCCTCTTTCTGGGCTGGTAGAATAACAGATAACTTTGGAGAGACTCTACCACTTTGACCGATATTCAGCCACCTGAGCCTTGAAGAAGCTACAACTGATGCCTAGGTGTGGGACTTTTTTCGCGACTGCTTTGGAGCAAACCTTTTCTGATAGCAGTGAAAAATAGCTTTTACCATACAGCGCGAATCATAAATTTAGGCCCACAATCAAATTGGTGATAGCTCAGTTTTAGGCAGCATACTTTCAGCAGAAACTTTAGCCACCAATCAACTTTCTCAATTTTCACTTTTCTTCAACCCATCCCTCACACCCTCTGCTATTTCCTTCTCGTTTCTCATCATATCACCCCTTATCCATCGTACCATCCTCGTTTTTCTTGGAGTTCTGAGATGTCGACGATTACGCACGGCATGATAGACCTTCCGTTACGGCTGCACTTCCTTGTCTCCACAATCTACCCCTTCTTCTGAAAGGTCCTTGCACTAATTAGGCTGATTGTGTGTGTTGAAGTGCTTCGTACAATCATTAATTCTTGTAAAAATCAGTCTCGTATTGTTGTGGGCCTTTGAGTAACTCTTTCTGTTGAAGTGCTCTACCGGAATGACTACTGCCCTCGAATAGTTCTTAATTGTGACTAAGAATCTGACTAATCTGTACCTTAAACAGAGAACTTCCTGTTGTGTTCACTCTTCTCAAGCGTGCACTTGAATTTTGAAAAGCGATTTACTGCATGTGTTCTCCATGCTGTGCCATTCTGATGGTAACGAAGTTTACATGGCTAGTCTATGATAACATGGTCCTTCTGATGCGTTTCGAGTTTGAGAGGCGTGAAATTTGCCTACTGATGTGTATCTATGGGAAAAATTATGAAGGCGCCTTTGTTTACGTCTACGATTCTCCCCTGCTGACTTCTAAATTCGCTAAAAGATGAGAAACAAAAAACGGAGAGAATGACAGTTATGCAGTAATGCTCCTCAACTGTTGATTCAAATTTACTTTTTGTGGATCTATCTCACCTTTTTGATGTGTGAACATTGATGCCCTCAAAGGCTGCCTTCTGAAATAGGTACACTAACCGCATCCAACATCAATTCGAGTGCCAGAATTCTGGATAGTGACATATGTCCCGCTTCCGTGGACTAGAGGAAATAGTATCGAAAGCTGAGCATCGATTGACCATAATAGTTATGTAATAAATAAGAAGAAAAGACGATGGATGGATATGACTCTGAACTTGACCCAGAAAAGGTTGAAATAGTCTTGACGAAGACCATCCACCATCCAGAGATGAGTGAGGTATATTCGCTGTGCCGATGGAGCAAATTATGGACTAGCCTGAAACCAGGTCAGTATTCTCGCCAATGTCGCACGGACTATGTAACCCTATAGCGGTGGCGAGAGGAAGAACCGAACAGAAATGACGCTAGAGTCTACTCTGAAAGTGAAGACTGGTCAAGACCTCATAGGTCGAGGCCTTCTAGCACGAGCTTCAGCGAGAATAGGTGCAGGTATCCAGAATTCTCCGCGATTCAACATGCAGGCCTACGATTTATGAGGGCATCGTTGCCGGTTAGTTAACCGGAAAAATGTGTGACGTAGGAAATTTCCCTGCAAAGCATTGGAACTCAGGAACTAGTATACTTTGTCTACGGCTGCAATCTGTAATGAGGTTTCGCCATTTTCTCAGTAGTGAATTATCCACTTCCTTGAAAGTAATCTTTTCCTGAGAAAACTTATTTCAAGTAATGTGATCGCCGTCAATGTCTTGGGCATTGAATTTGTAGAGGTTATAATTCGACCAACAGAATTAGTTACAATGCACCTAACTATTACCTATGTAGTAGTGAACACAGGTACACATTCCGACGTGATCGCTAGGTGGAACAACAAGACATTCGTATAGACTTCTGCAGTTGTGATTTTTTAATTCTAGCCTCAATGCTCAGAGGGATATATCTGGTTAGATACCAGCCGGAAAATGCAAACGCCTTCGGACAAGCATTCCTAACCTTTGTCATTTTTGTGCACAAGTGGTGATCATTCACAATATGTAGTATCATTTCTTCCTGCTGTTTTATTGTACTGGACTATTTATAGATTTTTCTTTTTTCTTTTTCCCATTTCTCCACACCCACCTTGGTTTTAGATGTCTTTACCCGAGACGAGCAATTTAAAGATGCTAATCACAAATTAATTCAAAGATCACCGAATCTTTATCATTATCTTACAATTACATGAAATATCATATCTCTTATCTGGACCTATCAGAAGGAGGAGCTTATGACAGTTGCAACAGAGCTAGTCAAATGGGTAGAGAATTTTTTTGAATTCCCTACCCATTTGCCTAGCTCGGTTGTATTATTTAAGTTTTCAAATCAGTGGTCCTATTTATTGACGAAAAGCAAGTAGTCGCGTTTCCTTGTAACGCTAAACCACTCCCCTATGCGACAAGGATTTTCGCTGCCCAATGTGGTTCAATGGCCCTAAATCGCGGAAACAAGGGAGAGGCGCTCGAGGACATACTGGTAGATACATTGAGTACTGAGTGAAAGAGAAACAAGAAGATAGAAGTGGAAATAAAGCGCCAAAAGTGGAGGGAAACGTGGAGCGAAAAAAGATTCGCAGGACAATCACACGACCGATCTTCACGAGTAGTAAACGGCAATCTATAGAGGCACGCCGCATTCTTCGATGTTCAACGCACAAAGTAAGACATCAATGACATTATGCTTATGAAAAAGCGAGCTTTACAAGTGCGTTACAATGTCTAGATTGAACAAAGTACAGCAAAGAAGCCGTCATGGTTGAATGAAGATGAAAAGTAGTTATTGAACACAATGGTTCAGTATAAAAGGCAAGACAATGTTTCGCCTAATACTATCCTCTATCAGTATCGACGCGAACGCCGATAGGGTAAGTGAGGACGGAGGGCATAGCGCAGATGCTTGGGCTTAATGGACACTGTCAAAACATACCACTCCTATTGACAGTGATCTCTACAACTGGTTAGCCAGTCTTCTTCACTAATTTCTTACTTGCAAGAATTAGTGCGATGTTTCCTGTTTTTTATGTCTTGGTGGTCCTTCCACTGAAGAGATTATCTAGGAGATGCAATTCCTTTCTATCAGGCCATATAAAGTGCTTGTAATCTTGTCTTTTCCAAAGTGCCTTAAAAAGTTGTTCTATACGCTTCCGTAGCCTTCAACACCATTTCTACTGAAACTCCCGCAAGACTAACATTTCAGGTTCTCCGGGAAGGAGTAGTGGTGAGAGTTTCCCCTGAGTGGTTTAGCAGTAGTTTGATCTCCGGAGTGCTTTTTTGGTTTCAGTTTGCCAGCGTTTCCATTCTGGGCAAATGTATTATGGGAAAAGCGCTTTGGATCACGAGTGATGATGTCAAAATCACAACTCCTTTTCTCTGCTTTCTCCTTTGGTGCTTGATGCCAGATACTCGAGTTGTGATTTTGACATCATCTGGGTAAGGTAACTAGTAAAGAAGTTGAGGATAAAAGAGATATAGATGAGAGCCTTGATTCTTCAGTCGTGTTCATCCGGACTTTACTTCGCTCTCGGGTTCTCATTTAGACAAATTGTGAATATTAGTTTGCAGTAGTCGAGGAAAATCTTCATGAGCCTGCTTTCTTTTTTCTGCACATGACAATAAGTCGCAGTTTCCATTGACGAGGGACAACAGCGAGGATTCCAGGTTAACGATTGGGTAAATCATCACTATATAGTAAAACTCATCTACTTGTGTGTCTGTTGGTAATCGCTTATATCCCACGATCCAACGGATAAAAACACATGAAACCTATACCGTTCGACTCAGAATTGTGCCCTTCTGTGCAACGTCAGGGTCTTTTGCCTTTTCCTAGAAAAACGATTTTATCGATTTTCTCCCCCCTATCCCCATCACTATATAGTAAAACTCATCTACGTGTGTGTCTGTTGGTAATCGCTCACATCTCACGATCCAACGGACAAAAACACATGAAACCTACGTATACCTTTCAACTCAGAATTGTGCCCTTCTGTGCAGAAAATCAATGTCATCTATGCGAACCGCGGCGAAGCTGTGCGAATGTCAATGTTATCACAGAAAAAGGGAAAGTTTAGCGTGGTGGCTAAATTCTCAGGGTTCTCTCAGTTGCCAATGAAACGTCTCGGAAGGGGTTATATGCCAAATTAGTGTTTCTATTTATATGCGGAAACAGGGCGATTATCAACACATGCAAATTTATAACATCCCTACAGTGCTCCGATTCGCCTACGGCGAGCCTCGCAACTGTATGCTTCATCCGTTTTGACGGATGGAAAGTAAGGGTACCTGAGTACCAGGGTCCCGTGAAGCGGGCAAGAGCGAGACTCGCCGGAGTCGGAGCACTTGTATTATGTATTGTGTAACCACACCCTGCTCCGTTTTTGCTCCACGTCGCTGCCTTCAGAAACTCAGAATTTCCCCTTTTTCATGACAAGCACATGACTGTGTGGCGCGCAGTCGTAGCGACACATGTAAATTTACCATTGCTCTCTTTTGATCGGTCTCGTTTACGCGGTTCGCCCAATGGTCACGGGAAAAGTGGGTGGGGCAGCCAGTGGTGGTTTGACTCTCTTCCTACCCACGTGATATGAGGTAGAAGGGGTGGGGTGGAGCTGCTCTTCATAAATAAGTAGATATTTTTGTTTGTACTTCCGACCAGGGGAGTGCACCGGATGTGAGCTGCTAATCCAGAACAAGAATTACGTGGCTAGAAGGCGTGTCTAGTATGTCTAGTATTATATTCATTTATTTATTCATTTATTCACTTAAATGCGGATAAGCGCATGTGCACAATATGTAGAAGAGGTAGTAATAGGAAACAATTTACAAAGAATTCCACCAGAAAGATGGACCATAACTGAAAGATAAGTCCGTTTTCTTCAATATTTGGGTGAGGTCTTTATCCACCGTGTAATTGAAGAACGCTATCCTCATATAGTCTGTTTCTTTCTTTTTCTTTGCGATGACAGTCGAGTAATCTTGCACAGTGTCTGTTTTTCTCTGAACTCTCTCCAATCTCTGCGCACTTTCTCGCCCTCTTCTTCACTACGGCGTTTCCTCAACTCTCTTCCTCCGTGGAACGGACTATATTAGTGATACTAGAAATCTACTTTAGAAGCTCAGAATAATCCTACGGTAGTCCCTTAGCATGTTGCTACCTGAACTTCACCGAAAGTGCTGTCGCTGAATGGCCGTGTGAGGACTACTGTGAGCTAATAAGAGCGGATGAAAGGTTTTGTTACTGTCTCTAGCTGTCGAACGTCTTGCTCGTTTATTCACCAGTCACACTTTAGGTTAAGCTGAGTCATTGACTTGGTATCCCGGACTTCTGGGAACCATTTAGCAGATCTCTAGTATGATCTGTAACATTATTTTGTGATGACCTTGTAACCATTTAAGTCCCGCTATGAATTAGTAGCCTAAGTTCATGCGTTTTCCTTATATAGTCTGTCCCAGCTAAATAAACCATTCCATGTATAACACCAGCGTACACTCGAATAGGTGTCCTTTCTTAGTCATAGATCACATTGAACCAGTTAATGAGAACTTTTCTAGCGTTGATAGTACTCAGTATAGTTAGTAACGATACTTCCTTGTCTAAAACCGAGATGGCAGAATAGTACCAGCGGAAATTAACAGTAGAAGGGTACGAAGGGCATGTTAGGCCAATGGGGGAAATTGCTCAGTCCTCCGCCCTAGACTCAGTCAGCACTGTCCCACTAAAATTAGTCCGATTTGGGTTCGACACTTAGAATCGGCAATTTCTTCTCAACTTGCATTCTCATTATCCTATACCTCACGGCTTTAGTACGGAAATATGACGGAAATTATTTGAGTGAGATTCCCCTCATCGCCACTCCCCCTGGCAGGGGAACACGTGCGTTATTGTGTTACGGTGGCGAGGCAGACGAGCTTCCCCACATAATTCATTTTCCACGTGAGAGAACAGCTGCCCTTCCCATGAAGACTGTTTTTGTGAGCAAAAGACTGAACAAGGAGAACATTCTGTGCTTCCGTTCATTGAAAAGTCTCAAGGACATTTTTTCTATATCGCTAGGATCATTTGACAAAGCGCACATGATAGATATTTGCAGGATTTCCGCCCTTTTCTAATACTATTGCCCTTTGTTTCTCGGGAGTTCACCTGAAAGTCACCAGTAGAAAAAATTTGATTACAAGTGTATCTGGTGACGTTGTCCATTGTCTTGTATGTAGCATTAGCCGCGTTAGTATCGGCCATTTTTTCCTGGTGCATAGTCCTTTCTATGAAAATGCTATTCTCATTGTTCGCTCTGGTTTTCTTTTCGTGCCTTGATTGTTACCCATCTTCTAGAAATCGCGACTCCTTAAGTTATTTGCTTACATTCTAATCTGAGTTATTTAGTTATGGAGTGCGCCGAGCCGTTCTTCAGTGATGTTGCGCACAAAATCGTTGGAGTAGAGACTATTCTCCTCTGTATATTCTCATTCATTCTTCAAGTGATTTTACTAAAGGTTTGTTTGATTTCAACTATGTGTTAACTACTATTATCCGTTCTGTGACTCCTATTGTATAGGTTTTTATCCTTCCTTCGATAATATTAAGATTTAGTAGACGGCTGAGATTGTTAGATTGATGGTTCCGTAAGGCCGACCTAAGGCTGTTGGTAGCGAGCAAAACCAAATTTGACTCCTAAGACTTCCTTTTTTCTGATTAGAAAAAGCTTTGTGCAGATGTCATGTTGAGGAAAATTTGTTTGCTTCAGTTGCATGCGGATTACCAGTTTTATCGAAAGTTTTTTTTACCCATGATTAGATCGCTCATTTATGATGTGTTATCAATGTGCAAATTGACAGGGTATTATATTGGAGAAGAGGAGTGAAACATGAGGAAAAGTCATTTATCCATTTATGTGGCAAGAAAAAATACAAAGAAAAGCACGCGGTTGCGCTCTCATCAATGAAGAGATGTCTTCCTGGTCACTTTTTGTTTCTTGGTTTTTTTTTTGAGTGGCTTTCTGCAAAAAGGACGGGGCGAAAAAAGATTACTGTACTGTAGAAGGCACGCCCATTTCTATGAACATCATTTGTTGGAATTTCCAAAGTCTACACGCACATGTACAGAGCCGGTGGACCAATCTTACACCACAGAATACCGCCCGTCTGGGCTGACACACTGCACAACCTACGCTACGCGGCAGCTCAGCTGAGCACTCTGTGTCTGACGCTGTGGTATTCATACCTTTCTTGAATTTTCCACCGCTTTTCTGCTTATCTTTGAACTCATTCTGAAAAATATAAACAAAACACCATTATCGATAACGATCGCCGACCACAGCGCCCAACTGATCTGCCGCGTTGCGTAGGTGGTGCGACGCGGCATACAAGAAGGACAGCGTCATATGATGCAAGAGTAATTGATCAGCATTATACTACTGAATAATAAGCTCAGAATAAGTTCACATCAATAGAAGAATTCTATTTGTGAATACTCATTGTTTGACATTTCAATCCTGAGAACTGGACGTTGAGGACTGAAAGAAAGTTCGGTGAGTTCGTATGTACTTACTCACGTACTATTCGGAGAGGAAAGGCTTGAAACTTCGAGTTCCAAGAAAATCAGCGCTAAGCCGTTAGATTTTTCTTCTGTGAATGTTGTGATCTCGGGTTGAGAAGACGTAGCTAGGCTGGAGGCGATACTTGTGCTTTGAAAAAGGATTCTGGATGGCTGGAACGTCTTGTGGATACAGCAGCGACGATCTTTGGTTAATATTTCAGCGACTTAAAAAAACTGCACAAAAGCCTGCAAAGCCCAAAATAAACTGAGATTTTTTGAAATTTTGAAAAGTTAACAGTGATAGAGTTAGATTTTAATGCTCTGCATGTGCATAGATGGTTTTTCAGAAGCAATTAAGTTTTTGAAGGCTCTTCCTTATGTGATATGCTGTTAGCACCGGTAATTGCAGCAATTTTACAGATGACGCACAAGTTTTGTGGATGGCAGTCTGATTTCTCATACACACTTCTTCGTATGATGAACATCGTAGGTGCGATTTTCTATGCCACTGAGTTCGTCAGCCACCTGCGGTTCATCTTGTCCACTCCGTATGCTACTATAGACAGGGTTGGTTAAATTATTTTTGCCGAAACTTTCACCTTCAATTACAGCACATAGTGCAATTTTCTGCATAGAAATGATAGTGATGGTGACAAACAGTAGAAATAAATCAATAGCCAACAAACATTGAGAAAAAAAGAGTAGCAAGGATGAAAAGTTGAAGAAAAAACAATTGTTTGGATCGCTCCTGCTCTTAAATTGAATAATTTCAAACTGCGCTACGGCTGAAATTTTAGGTTAGAACAGGAGGAAGCAAAGCGATTGAAAATATAAAAAATCAACAGTTGATTGAAAAGAAAATTTAGGTGACTAAGACCCCTATGGTTCCTGATAAGGCTAAATAATACTCATCATAAAAACGAGTGGCTGGCTGTTCTTTGCAGGAGGTCTTGTTCAGGAAGAACTTGTGGGCCGTGAATAAGTGCAGCGATGCGATTCTATCGCCGCGATTTTCATTGTAAGAGCAAAATAATCGCAACGATTTTCTGGCATTAGTGGGCTGCAGCTTGTCTTTGAAAATTCTCTCACCCCCCCCCCCCCTCCCCCTTACTTTCTCTCGGATCGCTATTGCCATGGTTAGGATTTCATTGCGCCATGTGAACCATGCAGAATTAATAAATTAATCGCAGCAAGACCTCTGCGATCTGGGGTACTTGCTGGGATAACCACAATTTGTAAAAATTTGAGGAAGGATGGGTAGAATCGCACTGCGACTGAGGTCGTTATGCCACCAATATACTCAAAACATTATGACGTTAATGGGAAATTTGCTGGATTTTTAAATGGGAGGCATTTTCCGAAATGCTGTATGATCTTATGCTTTTTTTTAGTTCATCGGTGCTGTGTTCATGGCTTGCTTCCTGACGGACACCTTGATCGGGATGTGCTTAGTGGCGCATCGCGTTGTGTACACCATCATCCCATTCAAAGCCGAAAGAATCCTCACTCCAGTTGTTCTCAAAGTAAGGCTGTGACTTTTTGCAAATCCTGAGTGCATAATACCGCAGCCTTCTCTAATCCTCGACATTTAGATTAGTTTGCTGTTCATTGCTGTTTACTTCGTTGCGATGACGTGCTTCATGTGCACACCAGTTGCCGGAGTGATGTACTGTCCTCGGTCGATGACTCGTTATATCGTGAAGGCGTCGTTGACAGTGGTGATCAATGGGTAAGTGTCGAGCCACTGCAAAATACGTTTGTGATGAAATCCAGGATTTAATTAATGAAGTCGTTCCAGGATGAATACCGTGAGCAACTACTTAGTGGGAATCAGCACTATCACTGCGTACACTTTCCTCCTGATATTTCTTTTTATTCGAGGGAACATCACCTTCAGGAGCAACGCTGAGCTTCGAATGATGGTGCAGGCGAGTTGTTGTAGACTTGAAAGGAAAATTCTGGCTCCACCAAAGAAGCAACATCGGCTTGCAAGTCGTAATAAAACAGAATTTTACCCTGCTGTACTGTTCTTTACCTTGAATTTACCTTGCCTTCCTGAGCCGATAGGTTTTCGACTACAATATAACAAGGAAAGGTCATTCATGCCTCTAAAAATTCGTACTTTCCCCATTTGCGCCTCACCCACTAGCCTCTTGTTTTAACCAATATGGACAGGTTAAAACAAGGAGCTGGAACAAGAACGACAGCTGGGCTATCAATGAAATGTGTGGATGCGCAGACAACGAGAGTGCCGCGTTGCATGTGGTGCAGCGCGTTTTGCAGGCTTCAGCCACTGGAACTTCCTGGATGTCGCCATAAAAATATATAGCAAAAATTCGAATTGTACTGTTCCGCACTGCTAAATATGTCATTTTCAGATCGCTGTGATGTCAACGATAGGACTCTTCTACTTCCTCTACTGGGAGTTTCGACAGTTACTGAACTTGGATCGACAAACGGCCACAATCATCTACGAAAACCTCACATTGTTCTATTACGACGCAGTAATACTGCCGTACCTGTTACTGAACAAGTGAGACAGACTACTATTATTTGCTCTTTAAGGGATTATTCTATATAGAAAGTCCTCCAGTTCAGTTGTACCCGGGAGCGTGTGATTAGAGCCTAATAGATATCAAATTCAGTTTTTTTTTCAAGAAAACCATCATTGAGGGTTTGTATACTGGGAATGGTTTGGAAGTTTAAAGAGGTTGTTCTGTGGTGGCGTAGGCGTGGGTGAACATTCCCGAGAAGGCTCACCCAGATATGAACGAGTTTACCTCTGTTCAACGTCATCTAGAGTAGAGAATAATGGTTCTATTGAGTTTTCGTGAGCTATTAATCATGAATTCATAACCGAGGAAACTAGGTTAACAAACCAAATTTCATCCTATGCGTCATCTAACGTTAAGTGGGTGGTCTACAGTTTAGCCGATCACTTTATCCTCCGTTAGTTTGCCATTAGGGTTATTAGCGTATGTGTTCGGTGAATCCCAACGCAGGCTATCTCAGTCACATGGTGAAGGTATAAATACATAGTTCCTAGCAATATTCCCTTCATTAATCTATTTTTGCCAACGGGAATAATGATGTATTATCACTTTTCGACACAAAAGTTATTATATGTATTCCCTAGGGTATTTACAGTTTTTCCTCTATTTCTTTTCAATTAATTGCTTTCATGACTAAAACTAAAAGAATGTCGTTTTAAAATCCTACCTACCCAACTTTTCACTTTTTCCCAAACCCTTACCGCGTATTCCCCTCCCAAGACTGACTTTCTGTGCTTTTCAGGACATTCCGAGATGAGTTCATCAGGACATTCAGCAGGAAGAAGCAAGAGAAGAAAGTGTTCTGCATCACAGTGGCCAGGATTGACAGCTCGGATAGGAGAGCAAGCTCCGCGAAAAAATGAGACCGTCTTCCCTTAAAAAGGACCTCCAAAGCGAAAAAAGGTGGTTGTTTTATTCAAAGTATTTGTAAGATAGTGCTGAATACAGATTCTGTAGTGGATTACAAACTAGAACGTAACTATGTACATATTTGGCTATGACGGGTTATGTTGATCATTGATCTCTTTACCATGAATCCTTGAGGAAGACTTCTATTTATTTTTGCTATGTTTGTGGCCAATATTTGTTTTTACTTCATAAATAGCCGTTTTTGAAAAAAACTTTCGCCCATGTAACCCTCATTTTTCACTTTTATTTCATTTTTCTGCATTGTCATGTATTTTGACCGTCCTGTATCAGTGATAAAGAGATGTCATTAGCTCAGTTCCTACTGATCCACACTAACGATGCTCGTACATATATTCGAAAACTGCCACTATGGAATACATGTTCCTGGAAGCGATGTTCCTGAAAAATTACGATACTACTGTGTATTTGTTATTTTAGTGTTGGAACAAGGATCAAAACAAATCAAACAAATCTCTTTTAATGAACATTTACGAATCAAATTTCCAAATCATGCACTTTTACGAATCAAACAAATCTCTTTTAATGACCATAACATTAATCAAATGAATCTCTTTTAATGAGCATTTGGAAACGGCAAATAGTGGAGAAGGTAGCATCAGCTCTGCATGTTTTTTTTTGCGCTACATTATATTCTTAACTTCTTGTATTCTTCCGACCACTAACCAGCAGTACCTTTTAAAAATGATGGGACCTCTTTTGCTCCAAATAAATCATGTTTGGTGCAAAATAGGAAGCCTACCATAGATGGATTACAACGACTCCTTCCCCATATTGAAACTTACGTACCTCAGGAGGTAAGATTGTGCTGTTCTTGATGAAAATCGATCGTTCTCTCGTTCTTCCATGGAAGTGTTGGGCAGGAGAAGTGGGAAATCAAAGGATGTGCCAGTTCTGTCGGCACATGCAGCATTTACATGGTGCCTTATTAGTGTTTAAAAAGTGAAATACAACCGGAAATACAAATGATGGCCTCGCAGATCCTTTTTTAAACGCGGATTGCTGCAGGCTCTAGCAAAACCTTCTAGCATTTGTATATTTTCCCTAAGTGAAATGAACGGGTAAATATTGACACATTCACCATTTCCCCGCATACTTTCGCGCGTGTGGGCCTAAGCTCAAAAGAAATCACCACATACTGACAATGTCCTGTCGGGTACATGTGTAGCTCATTTTTTCAGTCAGTACACTACTGTTGAGAGATTACTGAACATCTTTCACATCTAGTTGCATAATAAAATGGTACATGGACATTTACAATTAGTTCTACACCTTGTCTTGAATGTTACGAACATGACAAGTCTACAAATCGCTTTTTTTACTGTTACTGCGTTTTTAGAGCTGTGTTATTGTGCCTTCAAATTTCATTACTGGGTAATCCACCTATAACTAGTCGCTTTAATAGATTTCCCCTGATTAGTGGGGCCTCTGTTTATGCATGGAATTATAATATGATCCGTGGCAATTGTTAATACATAATCTATTCACGAATTGGTTCGATCGAATTTAGTTCACATTTTGAAAATAATATTTATCAAATATGAGCATGCAAAGCATTTAAAACAACTCATTCAATTAAGAGTGAATGTTAAAAGTACTGAATTGCTATGGGCAGGTCGTAATCTACGAGATGAGAAACCTGTGTTACATGAACGTATTAGTAAATGTGTGCGTTTCTGGAGAGATCCTTTTATTTTTACATCATTCAGAACCTAAAACGCTCATCCCAGGCACCATTTCTATTGAAAAGGCATGATTGATTCATGGAAGTTGCCAAATTTTCAGAAAGTACTTAAACTCATTCAAAAATTGTTCCAAGTATTCCTCTGAGCAATAAAACGGGCAGAATCGGTAGTTCACCAAAATATATGTGTGTTGTGCTTATCCTCTTCGAGAGTAATATGCTGCTGTGAAGGTTTATTCGAGGCAATGGTCTACTCGAAAACACAAGCGACCTTGTAACCATTCTCATTGATGTACATATTGCATCCGAAATTGGTTTTGCCTTTCATCTGAAGAGGGTGATTTGTAGAGAGGATCAGTATTAATAAACAATGTTACGTTAGATAAAGTTCCCACCTTCTGCAGTTCATCTGTCCATTCGATAACAATCGTTTTCACGTTGAGCATATTATCACCTCTTTAAAAAAGTTCCAATAAAACAAGCACTGAAAAAGGAGGTTCTCAAGACTCTACCCTTCGGCGACAAGGACACTGCCGGGAACAGGCTTCTCGGCTCTTGCGAAATTATAGGCACTTTTTTCCAAATCGCAGGTGTACACCTAAAAATTCCATCAGTCAGCTCGACTAATGCCAACTTTAAAGAATTCATGCCAAATTTGAAGAATTTTTTTACAGCTTCTTCTATTCCACAACCTCCAATTCAATGATTTCGAGATCGATGTCCGACCCCCACTCGAATATGGCACTGTAATCTTCAACCCAAACAATGTGAAACATATTCGTGCATTGAAAAGGTTTCAGAATAGTTCTACACGCAAGGTTTTGCTTAGAATCGGCGGATTTCATTACATACATATATCAACATCCTATCCAATGAAACTAGCAACATCGAATTTCAGCTAGACACCTTGCTAACACACGAGCCGTGAACAGGATTTGATAATGGCATACAAAATCGTGTCAGGCCAAGCTAAACTTAACGTTTCCACCCTTTCCCTTATTAGTTGCTCAAATAGCCGCGGGGCTAGCATGAAAATAGTTTTGCCCTCATCATCGAACTTAATCAGGACAGCTTTTTTCGATTACAGGGTGAATAAAGATCTCATCCGAGTATAGAACAAAACTGATTAATGTACCTTCTCATATTTCACAGTTTGAAACAATTGTCACTAGGTTTATGAAGTAAGGTTTTTCACATTTTTCATTTCTCCCACCCAGAATGTTGTATGTCTAGTGCAGACGTGAAGTTTTGTTGTCTATGCACATCCTGTATACTACATACTGTTTTAATCCTCTTATATAAATCATGGTAGTGCAACAAAATTTTCTAGAGCGCAGGCGTAGGGGAATAGCACGTGATCGCATGATTTTGCCATGAGGCTCGATTATAGACTGTGGCTCGCGAGGATGCGCAGCTGACGGGGCATTCGGCCGATGTTTTGTCATAGGTGCATAGTCTTAGTTATGGTTCATTATTCAGATGGAATACTCTGTATATTATTTCCTATTAATACCTGTTTTATTATAGACACGCAATTATTCGCATGCAAACGAATAAGCAAATAAACAAATTAGTCAATAGACTCTTATTCCTTGGGTTTATCATAAGAAATAGGTTGGTTGTTGCGACACTTAATAGTAGGGGAAACGCCCCCTCCCTCGGGAATGAGTGGCTAAATTTCTAAAAATACTTCATAAAATGGACAAAAACTTTGTATGGGCTTATTTTTAATTCTTTATTTCCATCACAATCTACAAATACTCATTTTTGATTATTAGCTATCGAGATGAATACATATTTTGATTAGATTCAATTCTCCGTCCCGGTTTTAAAGTTGGCGGAGACCCCAGTTTTCCCCACTCTCCCCCGCCCTCACTCCGGATTTCAATGTCCGCCACTGGTGGATAGTGCAAAAAAATTTACCAGCTCCGGATTTATTTTCTTCACTTCACTGGCCAGCATGTTACGAACGCGCTGAGTAATAACTTTGTTGCCCTTACATAAGGGTATGTCCTGTGTTGATGCTGAAGCGAAGTGAGTGACCGGGAGAAGATAGACGGCCTGAAGAAAACACAAATTCTTCATATAAGGAGAGGCCTATACATATCGGAAAGGACTCAGAACTGAGCATCATTCTCAAAACCTAAATGAACACTCCTTGACTGCTATTATCTTGTTGCAAACGAAATGGCGTGTTTTTGTGTTGACTATATCTTTTTTCCACAGCTTTAATGAACGATAGTCTCGACAGATGGTACAATCTCTTTGATCAGCAGGAACCTGCGCCTACTCTATGAGCGCGTCACTGCCGCACCGCACCAAAGTACTTAGGAAATTGAGAAGCAGAGGCCAAGGAAATTTTCCTTTTCGAATCGTCACGTTTGGCAATTTTTTCTTTCGACATGGAGGATTTAGAAGTTGGCATATAGGACTGCTATTTAATTGCTGCCTAATAAAGTGATCGAAATTCAAGCCAGCTCTCGGATGCAAACTTTGGCCAAAAGTTGGGCTGCAGAAAATGAGATTTTAAGCATCTGAACATTTTCCCATACAATCGCTCGCGACACAAATGGAGTAAGCCCTGACATCCTGCCGAATACAAAGAAGCTGTTTTGGATTGCTTTGCTTGTGATATTACAGATATATCCGCGAGAATAAAAAAAACGTGAAGGTGGGATTTTTGAGAACTTTCAATTGTTTCATGAATCCTCACCATATCTGACACCTCTTGAACCTACAGCGCCAAAGAGCATGCTTTGCTCTATAAGAATGTTGCCATACCTGGATGTCGTACTGTGTTCAAGCAATGTTACATGATTTTGAAAAAAAAATGCGCCATTTCTTCTGCGCAAACCTAGTAAGTCCATGGCCCCTCTCTCGCGTTTGATCACTTTCAGAATCTGAACTCTATTTGCAGATGAAGATCATACTCGTGAAAGAAAAATTCGTTTTTCTCAGATCAATATGAAGAAATCACTGGCGTGCAGAGTTAACCTTCAAAACACGTACCCTGTCAGGTAGGCATGATAACACTTTCGGCTAGTCAAAGACCTCGAGAAGAGGGGGGGGGGTTCGGAAATTGTCCAGCCCAGTTCTCCTATAGGACGTTGGACCAAATAGTTGTGCGAAATTGTGGCGCATACACGTTACTCGATAGGATAACACAAACAAGGATGGCATAAAAAATTCTAGATGATGTCAATAAAACTTCATACAGTACAGGAATGTTTTTGACGATAGTGCAGGGATAATATGAAAGAAACCCACGTAAGCAATCAGGACCGTAACAGATATCATACCTCAGAGAAGTTGATGAGGTTTTTGCGTGTTCATGGATCCTTTATATGTACACATTGGAAAGGAGCACACGGATAATCCACTACCAGTTAGTTGGTTAGTGGGGAGAATCATTCAATAGTTTTTGAACTATGGAACAGCAAATGAACGCGGGATTTGTCGAACACTGGGCCATAACGATGATATTTGAAAGTGTGATCATTCCCTAACTGGCTTTGAATGCAACTACTCTTGTGAAACAGCACAAACTACATAATGACAGGTACCGGCAAACGAGAGTTGTTTTCATCAAAGACCAGAGCTAGAGTTAGCTAGAGTCAAGCCATGTGAGTTCTTATCTCCTCCGTTAAACCTTCTCATGTCATGATGAGAGGCCTACAGTGGACGGCGATGGCGGTGACCCATCCGCGGCTCGAGAAGGACGTAACGCTACAGCGCCATGCGCGCCGTAAGCCATTTTGTTTTCTACTGTTATGCTATTTCTAGCAGCTTTTCTACCCGATTGGAAGGAAAAGCGTCTAGAAATAGCAGCAGACGACACCGATCCCAGCGCGCACGGCCGCGCGGCCAAATAGTGTTTGTTAACACACAGGTGTAGTATTTTGTATTTCGTAGTAAGGAAACGGCCTGGAGCGCGCTGAGGATCTTTGACCTGAGTTGGCATAACGGCTTTAAATTTTGCAAGTGGACTTTGGACAAGATCATGAGCATCCATCGCCATTAAGTGTTATCGATTCTTGGGTGCTCCAAGCATCCATCTCATCTGGAGGAGGGGAACAAGAAGAGAAAATCGACATTTTGAATTAAGTTTGGCCTAGCTAAAACCATCTGATCAGTTTTTCCTTCAGAGTCATTCATAGGTCGTCGGGAGAAAGTTTGTGCATTTGTACATTGGATTTATTTTTTGTACAGTTGATTTGTTGGCATCGATTCTAGTACTTCATTCCTGACCATATCAGCACAGAGTACTCTTTCCTTATTTTCGGCTGGTTTTTTGGGAAACAATTCGATGTCTTTGATTGTGATTCAGAAGAGCTCCACCAATCACATCCATACATTCAAAAAAAAATTAGAGCGTTACCTTGAGCTGATGTAATGACGCAGCTCATAATTCACCAGACAGCGTCAACTAAGTTCCTTCAAAAATCATTATATTCTCGAGCTGTTGTGAAGATTTATTGACACAAACAGTCTACTCAAAAATGCAAGCGACCTTGTGATTACCTTTATGGATCCCCAAGTTGCATCCGAATTTGGTACCAGTCTGGAAGGAGTAAATTAAAGAAATAGCAGGCAGTATTATTAAACGTTGTTACAGTAGAAAAAGTTGGGCTCTCACTTTTGCCAGTCGATCTTTCCACGAGTCAACAACCGTTTTCACGTTAAACCTGTCTCCAGATCTAGAAGAAAAACTCCAATAGAGGAAGCACTGTGTGGGAACGCATTCCAAATTTTACCCTTGGAAGACAAGAACTTTATCTTCGGGCGCGGGGGTAGGCCCAGTGAGTCTTACATAGTCAAAAGCGCGCTTTTCCAGATCGCAACAGTAGTCCTGAAAGCTCCATCAGCCAACTCGATTAATACATCATTATGAAGAATATGTTACAGTCTAAGCAGCGTTCTTCATAAAAATGGAAGTATCGACAGTGTTTGTCAGAAGTTTGAATAAAGTTTTAGGGTCCACCTAGGAAGTGCGAAACCGTGTGGTCCGTCTAGTAGCAAATTAATGGCTACTAATGAAAAATGAGCCTACCAGTTGCTGATTTTGCTGTAGTGGTTTGGCAGCAGAAATTCCACTGTACAGCACTTTACGAGCTGACCTAGTTATCGCTTTGTTACCCGGACAAATGGGTAAATCTTCTCGTTTAGCCGAGTAAGCGATTGGTAGAAGAAAGATGGCCTGAAGAAACACGGATTTTTTTCTATACAACTGCATGCGCAGATCAATTCTGCTGCGTCTGTAGGGTTTCTGAGTCCGGAAAACTTCTAGCCAGCTAATTCAACAAATGCTCAAAGAAATGTAATTTGCAACCCCAAATCTGATCCCTGTCGGTGCCGAGCAAGATCTTATTATAGATCAAGTTGAGCTCCAAGAGACTTGAATCAGAATTCTAGGATCACTGGCAACTCTCTCGTGTTTGGTTATTTTTATAGTCGTACTAAAACGCCGCTTAAACGTGGGGTTCACAATCGCAAAAGATATTCATTTTTTCCACTCAACTCATTCTACTTGGGTAATTATGATGAATTGCTGTAGCGCACAGTGAACCACCATAATACGTACTGTAGGCAGGATCACGCCTCCCACTAGTCAAACAGCACCAGTCAAAAGGGGAATGTCGGCGATTACGCGGTTCAGTTCCCTTACCTAGCACATATTACTCTTTGGGTTAAGAGTTCATGTGGGATTGTGATTCGCAAAATACGCTTGATCTGGTAACGACAATAATTGAACAAGAAATTTGGGAGATGTCTTCAGAATTTCGTGGGATGCAGAAATATTATTTATTTATTTATTTATTCATTTACATGCCCATAAGTGCGCTATAAAATGGTGGATCACGAGCACAAGGAAGTAGATGAGAAGCTCTCCAGATTAGTTGAAAGAAATCCGAAGTTATTTTAAGGTGTATCCCTATTGCGTAGGATATGAGTGTCAGTATTTTGACAAAGGATTTTTCTGCTCAGGAAATCAGAGAAGCAACAATGCAATTCGCCCATAACTGCCTCCCCCCACGAACAGATAGGGTGTCGAAATACCCGTATCAAAAACAATGTATCGAATAAACTCACACAAGTGATTGCGAAGGTATGAGGTGTCATTGTTCAGAGTGACTGCCACGGTATTTGCAACTTCGTGCATCTTTTATACACATAGGAAAGATACACATTGGTATCCGTCGAGCGCCAGTTTAATTGGTGACCTGATTCAATCAATGCTGGTTGAGGTATTTCGCCAGCAAATTAAAACGGGATTTGCAAACGATGGGCTGTGATGACGAGATTAAACGCGCAACCATTCCCTAATGTGCTGAAAATGCAAATACTCTGTGAGAAGCTATATGCTCATTAGAAGTATTCGCGATAGATAGTAATTTGCATCAAAGGCCAAAGCTGGAATGCATTAATACCACACATGAAAATTACCTGCAGTTGGGGACAAAAACATTACAACAAATAGTTCTTCGTGCATATCTTCTTTCAAATAGTTCAAATTTTTGTATAAATTGTGCCTCATATAGGGTAAAATAGATATTTCTCTCTACCTTGCTCTACCCTACCTTGCTCTGTCAACCCTGTTTAAAAGGCTGCTGCTAGCTACCGATATCTCAAGTGCAGATAAACGCATTCGGTTTTGGTACATTCCGTAGCGCTTTCGAAAGGTTCAAATATTCTAGTTCGTTGCAAAACCTCCCGGATGTAGTGAACTTCGTGGGCAAGGAGATTTAAATGTTTTCTCGCTGGGAGAGGAAGGTGCCTAAACGACTCCATATGAGATAAAGATGCTCCATGATTTTTAGGATATACAGAATGCTTCATGAGAATTTATTTTGTTCAAACAGAACGACTCAAAGTGCAGGATACCGGTCAATGACATGAGCGCGTGCGTTTTCTTGCTTCGCAGACGAGTTTCGAGAATAACACAGCCAGTCTGGTTTGTCGAACCGCAGCTGAACTGACTTGTTTTTCCTAAGCCAGATTACGCCAGTACACCACTATGGCCCACTTGTCTCACTGCATTTCAGGAGCACATATTTTATCTAATTCGGAGCGGCATGAAGCGTTGTGTAAGCATATAGCAATATTCTAAAAATCCTCTGGTATCTTCATCTTTAGAGGGGTCATCTAGATATCGTCCTACCTCCCTCCCACTCAAAGCTCCTTTCTCAGTATGTGCACTACTGGCTGTCCGCAATGAATTTAAAAAAACGTACGAAGTTTTCAAGAGAGCTAAAGGATGTATCAAAACCAAACATAGCACACATTCAGCTGAAAATGTACCGCCTGGAACAGCGCTGCCCTTACAATGGAACTGACAGAGTGAGGTAGGGTATCAGGTATCATCAGACTTCGGCAAAGACTTGACTGGAGGCAAACGGGGCTTCGTGAGCGATGAGGTGAGCAAAAGGGGCTTCGTACCTGGGAGTTAAACCTTGTTCGAATAATCATCCACTTTTTTGGAAACAAGAGCAAAGAGGGGAGATTGGACCTAAGAATTTTTATTTCATTAGTTCTATTAATTCTGACTGAAATAAGAGTTAAATTAATATTTGTTCTAGAAATTACACTTGGAAAAGTACCCATCAATACCCACAGCATCGTTAGTACTGAACGGATCTTGCCCAAATTTCACAGTAAGATTAAGAATACTACTCCTACTCTTACTGCCATAAAAAATTGGAATCAATTGATTTTGGCAAGAGTTTGTAGGGTTATCATGCGAAAATTCTGCCAAAAGCACTGCTTTCACCGCTTACAAAGGGACAGGTTCAGCAGTTTTCCTTCTTTTCTGGAAACAGGCACACGACTGAAAATGGCAATGTTCTATCTAATTCTGAAAGATAATTTGATCCAATTGATTTCGGTGAGTTAACTCGAAAAAGTACCTTGCAGTACTTTTAGCACTGTTGGTACTGAACAGATCTTGCTCGAACTTTGTAGTAAGTAAGAGTAGCACCAACTACTAGAGGAAATTGGAATTATTTGATTTTGAAAGGAGATATTGCTCAGGAGTTCTCTGAACCCTAAATTTACCCCAAAATTTAGGCTTCAACACCGGTCCAGAGAATTTTCGTCGAACAACTTTCTCTAAAATCAAATATTTCTGTTGTACAGGCTCGGTTAGCTAGAGGTGAGCTCTGATGTTCATCGGCGATACATTTGACGAGGTTTGTTTGGCAACTGCGCAGACGAGCTTGCCAACTACCTTGCAAACGAAGCCCGTCAAATGTATTCTTAAGCAAGAAGTCACGCAAAATGTATTGCCAAACAAAACTCGTCAAATATATTGCCACGCAAAGCTTGCCATTTGTATCGTCAAACAAAATGGTTATCAATTGCACAAAAATATACTAAGCAATGCATTCACTGAATAACGTTTTCGGTCCTTCGAACAGGGTACATTAGATGTGCGCAACGCAAAGTAGGCGTAGCAATCCTTGCATGGGGTGTGCACCCATGCACCCACTGCTGAATGTGGACCTTCTAAGACTGGAAGCAGGAATATAACCATCTGCAGTATTTAATGTCACTTTTCAATGTCAAGTAAACTTCAACGGCTTCCACCCCACTGATTCGTACCTGATCACGTCATGATCATTATACTCACTGGAAGATGCTGATAGAGCAAATCTCAGTCATTTCATTAGGCGAAGGGCTACAATTGCATGGGATCTTGACAGACGGGTTCGCGATAGCCAACTGTTGCCAGCTATCGTTCTTCCTAGCATACACTCTTTTCTAAGTGGCAACTTTTGGACAAGACAAGATTAGTCATTTTTCAGGGTTTGCTATAGGAAATAAATAGCTACTGACGAAAAAAACCTACTAGTTCCCGAGTTTGCGATAAGTTGGCGAGAATAACTTGCTCAGCCAGCATTTGAGGAACATGCTCAGTAATCGTTTTTCCACCCGTACATTCGGGTCTTCCATCGGTAGCGATTGGAAGAAAATAAATGGCCTGAAAATACAGGACATCTCTAAGCAGCAGATCTTGTAATTACTTCACTGTTTTTAGGACTTCAAGGATTCCTAATTGATAGCTAAGTTCTAAAGATATTCTGAAAGCCTTGGGAGAATTCTACTCTGCACACGCAAATGTATGGGGCGGGTTTGAGGACAGTAAATGAAATCTGAGGATACTGGTTACTCACTCTGCCACTTTTAATTACTGAACCGCTCGTTACAGACGAAGTGCTTATTCGCAAAAGGCGTGCATCCTCTTCTGGTCTGCTCATTATGAGGATATCACTGAGGCGCAAAGGGAATATCTCGATCTCGCTGTTTATTAGTCAAAGTCCAGTCCAAGGATGCGAGAGTTGCCTGGGCTTGAACTGTAGAGAAATAGGAATGAAAGCAAGTTTATCATAAGGAAAGAGGGAGATTGCAAACAAAAACACTCACTCATTTTATGCTACAACTCATCCCTTTGAAATGTTAAAATGTGTGTAGCCTCACATTTGTTGCGAACGTCGACACCTACAATTTCTGCAACTTTTGTAGAATTGCAAAACGATCAAAATCTAGGACAAGAAAATTTCCGTGGGTGCTGCCTTTAATTGGTGTTCAGAATCGTTCAACACACCCGAATTGTTCCAGCAGGTAAACAAAACGGGATTAGTTGAACGACGTAAATTATTATAATGAAATTCAAACAGACAACCACTCCTTAATTAGCTTTGAATGCAACTAGTTTATGAGAGATTTACATGCTCATTATAAGTTTTGAGATAGAAGGTTGTTTCCATCAGAGACGAGACCTAAAATTCATCAGTACCATGCCGGGTGAATACCATTTCTTCTGCCAAACACCTCCATGAGCTGATGGGAGGATCAAGTGGCAGCACTCTTTGTACCTATACGTGCTCTCGAATAGGGTGTTCACAATGACAACGCTCCACGATCCTGAAACTGTTGGGTCAATCATTGCTGGCTTTTCTGTTCTCAGGTGTGTGCGCAGCCATATTTATGGACAGGTTTTTCTACCTGACACAGAAGAACTCTATGTGACCTAGTGAGAATTAGAGGAAAGTTGGGAAAAGATGGACCTCATTCAGTTTTAATAAATTCTCTCTAAGAGGTGGTGGTGAATTTTGGAGCTGTTCTGGAGACAGGTCAACGATCAGATTCACTTTTGACTAAAGAGCCATAGTGCGTTGTCGTAGCTCGCCCTAGCGAACACTCTGTAGTTTGAATTGATGTAGGATAATTGAACTGAAGCAAATAATTCTCAAATAAGTAAAAGGAAGGAACCAAAGAGCTACAGTGGTAGAGCCATGCAAAACGCACATCTCTGACGTAGCACACACTTTCACAATTACGTAAGTTCACCCTGGAGAGTTTTCCTATATTTAATAAGTGTTACAATAGACCAGGAGCTTCGTTACATGCAATTCCTGGGCAATCACAGAATCATATTTGGACATTTAAAAGAACAAAACTGGCTCTGCTTTTCTTTGAGACTGAGATCCGAAATTGTAGGAATTCGGAATATCTTTCTCCAAGGCTAATGTAGTGTTTGCGAAGTATATGATTTTGTATACATATATGTACATAAAGTTTTTAAGCACGACAGTACAATAAAATACACAAGATGAACGAACGAAAAACGCGTCATCATAAGTTGTTTTGACATTTTCTGAATCAGTCATGTGATTGGTCGAATTCAAAATGTTTCCTAACTTTTTCCATTATTCTAGAGATCTACCTAGAGTGCGGGTGCACCGACAGTGGGCAGATGTGCCGGGGGCTCCAAGTTCAGAAAAAAAAACACCAGGACAGGTCTCCACCGCTCGAGGAGGGGTCCACCTAGTCTACTAGGGGGAAAACGCCAGGATACGGCCAGAGCAATGGAGATTAGGTCTTCCGTAGGTCAAAAAATGGGGGAACGCCAAAATATGGGACCACGGATGGAAAACGGGTCCGCTGTGGCCCAATGTTTAGGTTAGCCAGAATACGGACCCACGGAAGGAGTCTGCCTTGGTCTAAGAGTGGGGAACCGCCAAGATGCACGTCTGCCGGTGGAGTAGGCGTGCGTTACGCATTCATTCATGTCTCGGACGACCACCTCTACTTCGTCCCAATATAAGGAAGCAGAAGCTCATCTGTTGGACTCAATAAAGTGAAGCTCGAGTCATTTCAGGCCATTCTTCGCACTTCATTGGTTACACTGAATTGTTCACAGGTACTAAAGCCATCTAGAAGATACTCGTCATCCATATAGAGGACACATGCACCCAGATCAAATCACCTCACAATGGTAACGTTGAAAAAAATTTGCTTCGCTTCCGAAGTGGGTCGCCTACCATGTAGCCGGCAGCAGGACAATCGCAACAGTAAGATGGACACCGCTAGTGGTCGCCTACCTGCGAGCATACTGCCGTGGACACATCTGCCGCTCTGGACAAAGGGACTCCGTGCTCCAGCTAACGCTATTGACCGGGTGTGCGCGTTTGGTTTAGCGCTAGGTGGTGTATGGAATGCGCATCATTTTCAGGGTTTCGTGGCGGGATCCATCACGGAACACTCATCCGCGCTAGGGAGGGCATGGAATACCGCCATCATTTTCTGTGTTTTCCGCGTGTTTCACGCTACTTCATCGTTATCGATGAGTTCATCGTTCCTAAAAATCTCAATGTACCAAGAAATCTTCAACCCAAAAATTTCCGTGAGTGCTGCCTTTAACGGGAGAATCCACCTTTCACTAATCGCACCAATAGATTTTCTTTCTATTGATGTTTAATTTCCCCAATGGTGCCTCTGTTTATCTACATATGCATGAATAGAGAATAAGAATATCACAAATTCGATCATCAGTGGCTCGAACCCAGAAAATCCTGATCACAGATTTGTGAGGACTACCTGCGGCGCATGAAAGAGTTCTGTGAAGATAAGGTTGAGGGCCTGTAGCGAAGCCAAAAAGAGAAAATTGCAAAATTCCTTTTGAAACTAATTTGTAACATGAACGCCTAGCTGTTACATACAACAGAAAGGATGAAAAGCGATCGCTAATGAAGGAAAAAATATTGTTTTATATGACGCCCACACTTTTCGTCCACCCTGTAGTGTTTATCCATTGTAGAAGGACTTCTTGAACGTATGGCTGCTATCTAATATGTAGTATCTATTTGACATTGTTGAGGAAACGATAACGGGCGTGGGATGTAAGAGTTAAGTTTTTTGCTGGTACTTCCGTTTCTTGCATTGTGTGCATAATTGTACGTATGATGGAGCGATGGTTTACAGATTTCTGGCGAATTTGCGTGTCGCTCAAAAGCGTGGAATTTTTCGCCGAGGTCAACAGCGCTAGGTCACAGCACAAAAATAGCTCAGTTTCTCCAGAACTAATATACTATAGTGACGATTTATTCACGAAAACAGTCTACTTGAAAATGCAAACGACCTTGTAACCATTACTTCCGAAATAAAAATTGCATCCGAATTTGTTTTTGTTGCTCATCTGAAATGGGTGGATTGACAAAGGGAGCAGTGCTATTGAACCCTATAACGCTAAACAAAGTTGAGTCCCTACCTTTTGCAGTCGACCATTCCACGACTCAACAATAGTTTTGAATTTGAACTTATTTCCACTTCTTAAAAAATTTCCCAATAGAATAAGTGCTGCTGCAGACAAAGGCATTCAAGCTTTTACCCTTCGGAAACAAGGGCATTGTCGTCACGCCCTTTGTTTCTTGCAATGTCATAAGCACGTTATTCCAGTTCGCAGTCGTACTCCTTAAAATTACATACATAAGTTAGTGAAGTTAGCCAATATTACCTTTGGAGAAAATTTTCTGCCTTCTCTAAGCGACAACATCTAAATGCAAGGTAAATTAGTTATTTTTTAGGGTTTCCCTCAGCAGATAAATGGATACTAGAGGAAAGAAACTTACTGCTCCCTTCTCTTGTAGCTTGGCAATTACTACTTCAGCCAGCTTTTCACGAACAATAGGAGTAATCGTTTTGTCACCACTGCATTCGGGTATTCCCTCAGCAGCGATTAGAAGAAGATAAGTGGCCTGAAGGAACAGGAATTCTCTGAACAACTGATCTCCCCGGCACTTTACTTTTGTTAGGATTTCGAGTATTCTTGATTCATGGTGCAATTCCAAATTCCAAATACATCGAATAGATTTCTATCACATCGGACTATGATGAGTTTCGAGAAAAAAGAAAATTTCTGGGTTTACTAATTATTCTTTTACTTTTTCACTTTTGAATGCCAGAATAGAGATTACAGACAAGCCTTTTATTCGCGGAATATATGCATTTTTCGAACAGTTCAGTCTAAGGAAATCACCGAAGGAAAAGAAGAAGTCAATTATCTCTTTCTCGTCTGGGCAAGATTTCACTTTAATTAATGTCCAGTCCAAGCATGCAGAGAAGAATATGTATGAGTGAGTGCTCTGCCCAATTTCCTTCCCTAGAGTGAACGTTACACCGAGAGGTTATGCGAATTCGTGTACCGTGAAATGTGCCTAATTTGATGAGGTGAAGAGATTGCATGGAAGACTCTAGGAGATTTCCTTGGAATTTTATGGAACACTAGAACATTTTTGCCGCTAAGGTAACGAAGAAACTCACGCTAGCAATGAGGACAGTTAGAGATGTCATTGCTCAGAGCAATGGATGAGGTCTTTATGTTTCGATTCTTTTATATGCAGTATAAAGGATAATCCGTCGCCAGTTTATTTGGGAAACAGGACCATTCAACTCCTCCTCCTCCCCCTCCCCCACCCCCCCCCCCCAAATTGTTTCAACTGCGAATTAAAACAGGATTACCTGATGCTGAACCATTATAATGAGATTTACAACATCCTATCATTGAGATATTACTGAACATCTTGCACAACACCAGACATAATAGAAAGGTCTTGCGGTTATGTACAACAAGTTGCTCACACTGTCTTGAATATGGCGAACATAAAAAATCTGCGAGTCGCTTTCTTGTTACTGCACTGTTAGAGCTATGTTGCTGTCCCTCCAAACTTCTTCAGCTGTAGAATCTACCCATCACTAATCGCATTAATGGCCTTCCTCTCGATCAATGCTGCCTCTATTTATCGATTTATCGAATTGTGAGCCATGACATTTGATAACAAATGAATAATTTTAGAGCCGGTTTAGTCGAGTTTAGTTTACATTTTTGAGAATAATACTTATCAATCATGAGCATGTAGGGCATGTATGTAGAACAACTCATTCAGTTAAGAGTGAGAGTTAAAAGGACTGAATGGCTCCTCGCAGGTCCTACTATAATATTCGGAACCTAAAAAAGCTCGTTCTAGGCACCATTTGTATTGAAAGAGCATGACTGACTCATGAAAGTGACCGTTTGCACAACCGATTTCTTGCCATCGACTCTGCTACCTCACTTAGGTCTAAGCATATCAACAGTTTGTAATGTTCTACATATGTATCTCTTCTTGCCGGGTGGTTCTCGCATACCACTGAAGTGCCTCTGATGGCGATCAAAGAAATTCCCAGAAAAAAATAGTTCGACCTATTCAAAGAAAAGTTTCGGAGCATTCTTCCGAGCCATAAAATGAGCACAATCCACAGTTCGCCATGTTTTATGTACATATGTTGAGCTCAACTCCTTTGGAAATGAAATGCAGCTGTGAAGGTTTATTCAAGGGAGTAGTCCACGTGAAAACATAAGCGACCTTGTAAACATTTTGATTGATGAACATATTGCATCCGAATTCGGTTTTTTCACTCATCTGAAGAGGGTGGATTAAGAAGAAAAGCACTACTGATAAACACTACAGGTTGGACGAAAAGTGTGGGCCTCATATAAAACAATTTTTTTTCATTTATTAGCGACCGCTTTTCATCCTTTTTGTTGTAGCAGCTAGGCGTTCACGTGACAAATTAGTTTCAAGAGGAATTTTGCAATTAGCTCCCTTTGGCTTCGGTCTAGGCCCTCAACCTTGTCTTCACAGAACTCTCCATGCGCCGCAGGTGGTCCTCACCAATCTGTGATCAGGATTTTCTGGGTTCGCTCCACTGGTGATCGAAGTTGTGATATTCTTGCTCTCTATTCCCCTCAACATGGAACACTACATGGAGAAATCCATGACGTTCGAATCTCGAGTGCAGTAAGACCGTTGATTTTCGATGAGAAATCCAGACAACGTTTCTTCCCTGGAGGCAGTAATGATTCAAGCCCTCTGGTTAGGGAATCTCTTGCTGAAGAATCGTGTTGGTGTTTTTCTAGTGTTTTTCTGCGTCCATGAGGCAAATAGTTTTTCTATAATCTCACCTTGGTAGAAACTGGAGTCGGCTTTATCGTTTACCATAAGGGAAACCAGAACCGTCCATGCTCTTCTGGTTACTCCTCTTCGAACCACCACATCGCCGGGAAACAACAACATTGTGACAAGTCTCTTTTTGGAGCGTGTAGCTTGTTTATGTTGATAAATAAATCCTCGTGCTCAATATCGGCGACAATCCCTGAATTGAAAATTTCCTCATCAGTTCAAAGAACACCTTCTGTGCGGCGCAGCTATAAGAGCTTTCCTCTCAATTTGTCAAGTCTGTTAGCAATGGCAACAACGGTTAGCTTTCACCCAATGGAAAGGAAGAAGCAGGGAAGCCTTAACTCCTCCTTGATAATTATTTGAACAGAAGTCCGTGTATCTTCCAGGCTTTCTAGCATCTTGTTCGGACTCAACCCACTATTTCGACTAATCCTCTTTCTAATAATCACGGGTATTCACCCTGTGGTCTACGATTGGAGATGGCATAATTTTTCTTTCATGCCGATATTTCCTTCTGTATTTCATAGTTTGATGATCTTCTCATTCGCCAGCTTCTGCCACTTATGGATAGTGCAGAAAAAAAACTTGCCATATCCGGACTCTGTTTCTTCATTTCACTAGCCAGCGTATTGCGAACATTCGTAGTGATAGCTTTGTTGCCCCCACATGTAAGTATGTGCCATATTGATGCTGAAGCGAAGACTGGGAAAAGACAGATTATCTGGAGAAGTCATGAAATTTTCATTTATCTTCTCGTCACTCTTGCTACGATTGCAGAGAAACTCAGTTGACAAAGAGAGTCAGCAAATCAGAATTCAACACCATTCCAAAACCTGAATGAACACCCTGGAATTACTGGCTATTCTCCCGCATGTGATCGGTTTCAGCATCCGAACTCTTTGCAGATGAAGCTCACGTCTGTGAAGGAGGAAAATTCTTTTTTCCTGGATCAATATGAAAAAATCAGTGGCATACGGAGTGAACCATCAAAACAAGTACCCTGTCAGGTAGGCATGGTCACACTTCCCGCTTGTTAAAGACCTCAAATGGACAGGGCAGTTTCGAAGATTGTTCGGCACATTTCTCTCATCTTGGACTTTAGTTCGAAAGGTTGCGCGAGATTTTTGCTCACAAAATATGCTCGATCGGATATCACAAGCAAGGATGGTATGAAAATTTCAGGAGGACGTCAATAAAACTTCATAGAGGTTTGGAACGTTTTTGAGGATAACGTAAGGGTAGTACGAAAGAATCCGACGTAAGCAATCAAGACCGTATGAGGTATCATAGCCTAGAGAAATTGATGAAGCTTTTATGTTTTCGTGCATCCTTCATATACCTTGGACAGGAACACAGGTTAATCCATTTCCAATTAGTTGATGATCAGAATCATTCAGTGGTGGTCGCATTATTTTCACAGCAAATTAAAACGAGATTTCTGGATCGCTGGGCCATTTTAATGAAGTTTAAACACTCTACCATTCCCTAATTAGCGCTCAATGCAACTATCTTTTTGAGAAGCAGCGCATACTAATTACAACGTCGGAGTTGGAGCTCATCAATAACAAGCCGAGCGAGCGCATACGTCTTCAATCAAGCCTTTCCATGACATGGGAGAACTACACTGTAGAACCACTTCTTGAACGTATAGCTGCTATCTAATAGTATCTATTTCACATTGTTGAGGGAACGATAACGGGGCGTGGGATGTAAGAGTAAAGTTTTTTGCTGGTACGGTTCGCTCCGCAGCCAGTAGCAAATGGGTGCCCCCGGGCGACCCGGGGTCGCCCCTTTGCTTCCCTCTATTAAACACGGAATTAACGAGGCCAAAAGTGAGTAAGTGAATGAAACCACTACCGGATTTCTTTGAACCGACCGTGTGGAAAGTGTGTGCAGAAATACTAGTGCTCTACGATGCTTTTGAGAAATTGACGATTGAGCACATCTCTGTTTTTTCCAATTTTCACGGCGCTACTTCAGAAGAATTTTATGGTTTTCTGTGATCACTACTATGCAGTTACTAAGATCTAGTCTTGCACTACTGAACTCCTCAAAATGGAGAGAATCTGGAAATTGTAACCTTACATTCTCTGGTTGTGAATTACGCATCGAGCGTACAAAGCACTAGATGAAAAGTTCAAAAGTCAATTCCTTCTCTTCCTCCAATGTTCTAAGAAACAAAATTTATGATTTCGATATACCCGCAAGGGAATGTATCGAAATACTGGTTTCCCATAGAATCTCCAAGATTTCCAAAATTCGAAAAAATAAAATCGAAAATTCGGTCGCTAGGCTCCGAGAATAATAAGTTGGTGACAGATGTTTGTCACCTACAGGGAGCTAGGAGCCTCAACAGTATTCTTCAGCAGTACTCGAAAACTTGCTCAAGTACGTTTCCAAACCAGCAGACATCAGTAAACTTAGACTTTAGACTTCGTGAAAATGAAGGATGCATTCCAAATTGAAGTTGTTGATTGAGGACTGCAATAGAATAATAAATGGAAGTGGAGAAGATGATTGGAATGTTGCGGCCTCCTGCATATAACTATGATCAAGTTCTTTTGACTAGTTGATAGAGCAATCACGTTACGACAACAGCTGTGACCTCTCTAATCCTGTAGGTAACAGGGAAAACCAGGAAAATGCCTGAAGGGTTGGCGTGACTTTCGCAGTTCCCTTCGTAATCGCTGTAGTGACCTCGCGATCCTTCGATAATACGCCTAGAGCAGTATAACTTTGGTTATACTGCATGATAACGCAAGCTAGTCCAACACCAATATCTGCTGTCATGCTTTTAACCCTTCGCAGATGCAAATTCATTCCGTTCTCTGAATTTGGGCTAATTCTATAGTCATTTCAATCGAATGATGCTATCCCCTATGTCGAATTTATCATCTCCATAAATGTTCCACCTTTCCGTTTGAGATGAAATAAAATGTACGGCATCATGCTGTGTAGTTTGACCAAACTTTCGAGATTTCCTATTAAGGCTCCCACCTCGCTGTGGGAGACACCCAGCTGTCACCAGTTTCGCATTTTCAAAGCCGAGCCGCAGAATTTTCAATAATTTTAGAAATTTTGTAGACTACGGGGAAGCTGTACTTCAAAACAATGCAACCCGATTACTTCGTAATCATCATTTTTGTTTCTAAGAAGGTTGAGAGAAGGGAAAAAGTCCACTTTTTCCTTTTCGTTTAACGCTCAATGCACTCGATTTGTGGTTCACAAGCTGAAAACCTAAAATCACATTTTTCCTATTCCTTGATTTTTGAGGATTCTTGTAGAGCACTTCTAGCTGCAATCAGCTCTGGTGTACTGACTTCGACAAACCATGAAATTCGACTGAAGTAGCACCGTGAAAATTGGGAAAAAAATGAAAATGTGCTCAATCGTCAATTTTTCGAAAGCATCGTAGAGCACTAGTTCTACTGCACGCACTTTCCACACGGTCCGTTCATAGAAAT
This sequence comes from Ancylostoma caninum, assembly GCA_037903475.1. NCBI lineage: Eukaryota > Metazoa > Nematoda > Chromadorea > Rhabditida > Ancylostomatidae > Ancylostoma > Ancylostoma caninum. Next base: position 714,970 of record JBAJFG010000086.1, read on the forward strand.
CCGGTAGTGGTTTTATCCATTTACTCAATTGTGGCCTCGTTAATTCAGTGTTTAATAGAGGGACGCAAAGGGGCGACCCCGGGGGGGGGGCACCCATTTGCTACTGGCTGCGGAGCGAACCGTACTTCCGTTTCTTGCATTGTGTGCATAATTGTACGTATGATGGAGCGATGGGTTACAGATTTCTGGCGAATTTGCGTGCCGCTCAGAAGCGTGGAATTTTTCGCAGAGGTCAACTGTTCCTGGTCACAGCACAAAATTAGCTCAATCTCTCCAGAACTAATATACTGCCGTGAAGATTTATTTATGGAAACACTTTACTCGAAAACGCAAGCGACCTTGTAATCACTTCCAAGCCTAAAATTGCAACCGAATTTGCTTTTGTTGCGCATCTGAAATAAGTGAATTAAGAAAGTGAGCAGTGTCATCGAACGCTATAATGTTAGAAAGAAGTTGAGTTCCTACCTTCTGTAGGTCGTCTTCCCACGACTTAACAACAGTTCTGATGTTGAACGTATTTCCACTTCTTAAAAAAATTTCCCAATAGAATAAGTGCTGCTGCAGGCAAAGGTATTCAAGCTTTTACCCTCCGGAAACAATGGCATTGTCGTCAGGCTTTTTGTTTCTTGCAATATCATGAGCACGTTGTTCCAGTTCGCAGTTGTACTCCTTAAATTACGTGCATAAGTTAGTTAAGTTAACCAATATTACCTTTGGAAAACATTTTCTACCTTCTCTAAGCGACAACATCCAAATGCAAGGCAAATTAGTTATTTTTTAAGGTTTGCCTCAGCAGATAAATGGATATCAGAGCGAAAGAAACTTACTAATCCCTGTTCTGGTAGCTTGGCAGTTACTTCTTCAATCAGCTTTTTAAGAACATTACGAGTTTTCGTTTGGCTGCCCTCACAATCGGGTATTCCCTCGGCAGCGACTAGAAGAAGATAAATGGCCTGAAGAAAAAGGAATTCTCTGGGCAACGGATCTCCCCGGCACTTCACTTTTGTTAGGATTTCGAGAATCCTTGAATCAGGGTGCAATTCCAAATTCGAAATAAATGAAATTTCTGAGTCTGCTAATTACTCATTCGCTTTCTTTCACTTCCGAGTTCTAGAATAGTGATTACAGGCAAAGCTCTTATTCGTGGAATATGTACATGCATTTTAACCAAACAACTCGGTCTAACGAAATCACCGAAGGAAGAAAGGAAGTCATTGTAAAGTCCTGCGCGAAGTAGTCTGGGCAAGACCTCACTTTAGTTAATGTCCAGTCCAAGCATACAGAGACGAATATGAGTGAGTGCTCTGCCCAATTTCCTCCCCTAGAGTGAACGTTACACCGAGAGGTTATGCGAATTCATGAATCGTTGAATGTACCAAATTTGATGAAGTGAGGAGATTGCATGGAAGACTCTAGGAGATTTCCTCGGACTTTTATGGAACACTGGAACATTTTTGCCGCTAATGTAAGGAAGAAACTCACGCTAGCAATGAGGACAGTTAGAGGTGCCATTGCTCAGAGCAATGGATGAGGTCTTTGTGTTTTAATTCTTTTATATGCAGTATAAAGGATAATCCGTTGCCAGTATATTTGGGAAACAGAAGCATTCAACCCCCCCCCCCAAATTGTTTCAACTGCGAATTAAAACAGGATTACCTGGTGCTGGACCATTATAATAAGATTTGCAACACACTATCATTGAGACATTACTGAACATCTTGTACATCTCCACACCTAGTAAAAAGGTCATGTGCTCATGTTAAAAGTTGCTCACACTGTCTTGAATATTGCGGACATAAAAAATCTACAAGTCGCTTTTTTGTTACTGCGCTGTTAGAGCTATGTTACTGTCCCTCCAAACTTCTTCAGCTGGAGAATCTACCCATCACTAATCGCATCAATGGATTTCCTCTCGATCAATGGTGCCTCTATTTATCGATTTATCGAATTATGAGCCATGACATTTGATAATAAACAAATAATTTTAGACCCGGTTTGGTCGAGTTTAGTTTACATTTTTGATAATAATACTTATCAATCATGAGCATGTAGGGCATGTATGTAGAACAACTCATTCAGTTAAGAGTGAGAGTTAAAAAGAACTGAATGGTCGCAGGTCCTACTATAACATTCGGAACCTAAAAAAGCTCATTCTAGGCACCATTTGTATTGAAAGAGCATGACTGATTCATGAAAGTGACCGTTTGCACAACCGATTTCTTGCCATCGACTCTGCTACCTCACTTAGGTCTAAGCATATCAACAGTCTGTAATGTTCTACATATGTATCTCTACTTGCCGGGTGGTTCTCGCATACCACTCAAGTGCCTCTGATGGCGATCAAAGAAATTCCCAGAAAAAAAAATAGTTCGACCTATTCAAAGAAAAATTTCGGAGCATTCTTCTGAGCTATAAAATGAGCACAATCCACAATTCGCCATGTTGTATGTATGTTGAGCTCAACTCCTTTGGAAATGAAATGCAGCTGTGAAGGTTTATTCAAAGGAGTAGTCTACTTGAAAACACAAGCGACCTTGTAACCATTCTCATTGATGGACATGTTGCATCCGAATTCAGTTCTGCCGGTCATATGAACAGGGTGGATTATAAAGAAGAGCAGTATTAATAAACATTTTGACGTGAGGTAAAGTTAGTTCTTACATCCTACAATTCATCTATCCATTCAATAACAATTGCTTTCACGTTGAGCTTATTATCATTTCTCCAAAAGGTTTCAATACAACAAGCACTGCAAGAGAATGTACTCAAGACTTTACCCGGCGGAGACAAGGACACTGCCGGGGTCTTGCAAAATCGTAGGCACTTTTTTCTAAATCGCAGGTGTACACCTAAAAATTAAATTACTCAGCTTGATCAATGCCAATTTTGAAGGATGTTTACCACCTTTTTCCGAACTAGCAACGTTCAGATGAAAGATACATTAATTATTCTTCAAGGTTTTCATAAGAAATATTAAGGTGGTGAATAAGCAATGTGCACTGAAGTGTCGCTGTTTATGAATGTGTTGTTGTACTCATCTTGTCAAAAAGTTGGAGCCATCTGAAAGAGCTTTCATAGAGAATTTTATGATGCGCAGATAAGGAAATATTACTTGATTCTTGTTTTCTAAAGAAATTCATGAGAAGTCTGACCAAGCTTTCCATCGGAACAGCAGCGCAAAACTGGAAAAATCAGATCAATACGAAAACTAAAAAAAAAGTAAGAAAGCGGCAGGAGGGGCGAGGTGCTTATCGGTTATCGAAGGATCGATTGCATAGATGGCTGATATATCACTTCTTGAAATTGCGTTCCGTCAAGATTATTTAAATTCGAAGCAAAGGGTGCGAGTAGGGACCGAACTTATGAATCAACTTTATAGTTTAATAGCAGTGGTGGAAGCAGAGGACCCCCCCCCCAGCCCTGGCTCCACATTTCAGTTTCTTCCTCTGCTTCTCTGGAGGATGGTGCAAAAAAATAGAAACTCACCAGCTCCGGAACTTGTTCCACCACATATTTAACCAACATATTACGAAAGCGCACAGTAATAGCTTTGTTGCCCTTACATGTGGGTATGTCCTTTATTGATGCTGAAGCGAAGTGAGCTACTGGGAGAACATAGAGGGCCTGGAGAAAACACAAATTTTTCATTAAGCGTGTGGTCATTTTCGTTACGATTGCAGGGATCCTCAGTTGACAAGGAGGGGCGCACACACATCGACAACGATTCAAAACTCAACATCATTCTTAAGACCTAAATGAACACTGGGATTACTACAGGTGTTCGTCAGAATTATTGACGCAGCTAAAATAGGTCTATAGAAAAGGCAAGATGCGAGAGCATTTTGAATATGCGTTTACGTACAGAATATAGCCCATGTCTTGGCGATCAGAATAAGCGCACACAAGTTCGCAGCAGGTTCCTTACTTGCCGAAGCAGTCACGAAGACGACGACGGAGCGCAAAATCTCAGCGTGGCAACTGACTTAGGTCGACTTTGCTCCAGATCTTGAACAGGTAAACCTTCGGAGTTTAGTATTTTTTTGTCTGCTCCTAAGATGTCGATATGGGGTCATCCAGCAGGCTGAAATTCGATTGCTGGAATGAAAGCTGGAATGAAAAAAGGGAATGAAAACTTTCCTGAACTAAAACATAGATGTATATATTTCCTTGGCCAGAACGCGATAAGATTCACGAACAAGGAATGGACTTCATGTGTCCTCGTAGGCCAAGACCGGCTTCACTTCCAATAAGAATGTCAGATTCCTGAAGGCTGAGCTCTTCATAACAAGGAACGAGAATGGACGGACTGCAGTTTCGGCGCTTCGACGATATTCTCTCCTGCCATCATCGTGGTTGCTTTAACAAGAACAGAGTGCGCTCGGAAGTAGAGTGGACTCTTTGCAATCATTAAAAACAGCACTCACTATAAGAAAAACGTCAACGATGTTTTTCGTTCTGAAATGAAATTTCACTCTGGAGGCTTCTCTTGTGCCCACATTAGAGGAAAGCCCATCAAAAAAGGCAAAGTATGCGAGAAATACTATGTAGTGTTTTGCCATTGCATGTCCATTTTTACGAGATCTATCGCCTGAGACGAATGTGGCCGCCGAGGTGCGGAATGGATCACCGCTATCGGAAAATCCTCATCGATCCTGTATCAGCTGAGGAACACAGCCGCACACGGGGCGAGGTTGAGCACGGTGGGCGCATTTGTAAACGCATATGAGTGTCATAACTCAAGTAACGGCAGGATGATTCCTTTTGCAGCTACACTCCAATTGATGGCACCTTTGAAATAAGCAAAAGTGCTAGAAAACCTTCATCAGCGTGATTGCTGCCCTCAAGACATGGCCTTCATTACTTTATTTTGGATACACATAACTGCGCAATTTCACTGCGTCAATAGTTATGACACACCCTGTAGCTACTCTCTCGCGTTTGGTCACTTTCCGCATCTGAATTATGTTTGCAGGTGAAGTTTATATTCACAAAGACTCCTTTTCCCCGGATCAATATGATGAAATCACAAGCATACAGCTTGATCAAATTTCTCACTAAGCGAAGGCCTCGTGGAGAGAGGGAAGCTTCGGAGATTGTCCAGTCCATTTCTCTGATCTGGGAGGTTGGAAAAAGAGATTGAAGCGGAATTGTGGCTCATAAAATGTATTCGATAGGATGACGCAAAAAGGATGGCATGAAAAGTTCTAGAGGATCTCAATAAAACTTCGTAGAGTGCTGGGATGTTTTTGAGCATAATGTAGAGATAATATGAGAGAAACCCACGTAAGCAATCAGCAAAGTAACAGATATCATAGCTCAGGGAAGTTGAAGAAGTTTTTTTGTGTATGCCTCTTTGAAAGGAACACACGGGTAATCTATGGTCAGTTAGTAGGCGAACAGGATCATTCAATGGTAGTCGGATTATTTCAACAGCAATTTTCTCGAACACTGGGTCATTATCATGTAGTTTGAAGGAGCCATCATTCCCAATTAGATTTGAATGCAATTATTATAGTTTTTGAGAAACAGCACTTACTATGTTATTACAAATATTGACAATTGAAAGTTGTTTTCATCGAAGTCGAGCAAATATGTACATACGTACCTTTACTGTCAAACTTTTCCATGATGTGGTGGAAGAACCATGTAGAAGCACTAACATACAGTCGGTATCAAAGAGAAACTTCTCAGTCTTCCTGCGGGAACAACAACGTTTCGCGGGCCTGGAACATATGGGTCAATCATTGCAAATATTAGGTTGTAACATAAGTTTCCGCTGTTCTTAAATTTTCGATGAAAAATTTTCATAGAAAATGAAGTAACAGCAGGTACCAATCGGAGCATGGGCCACAACAGTCGCTGGTCCTTTGCCGTTTTCACAGCTGGAGTTCGACTCCCCTGCTACAGAAATTCGTGGACTGCGAGGAAGTGAGTCGGTCAGCGCTGGAGGTCACTGATTTCGGCAAATCGGTTCTCGCGTAATATTATAATATGCTTGTGATCTGATAACTGGCGCATGGTTAGAGCTACATTTATGCTATTCATGCTATGAACCATAAGTGAAATTACTCCCGTGAGTTCACCGCCCTTCCGGAGAGTTCGACCAACAGAAGGGCGGGCGCCATCCGCGGTGTAGCAAAATAATGTGATTTCCACAGACGCATGGAACTTGTCCCGAAATTCCACCGGTTAGTGTGCGCAAATGGTTGATGTTTGTAGCCACAGTCGAAGATATCCCATTTCAATTCGTTTCACCTTCAGAGAGAAAAACGGCATAGTTAAAATTTTGGGTTACCAGGATTGGTGACCCTGCGTGAGACCGCTCGACAACAAAATGGAGAGAGAAAGTATCTGGGAGAATAAGAATGGCTTTGAGCTTAGTGCACCCGAATTTGGTTAATCTCATGCAACGACGGTAAAATTATCATTTTTGAAAGTGCCGTTACCGAAATTGCATTCATAAAGGGTTCACCCCAAAGTTATTTACATTTCCAAAATAGGATGCGTAAATAGGGCCAACATTCCAGAGTGTTGGAGGGATCATGGGCTTCAAAACGCCATCCATACGTGCTCGAAATCTTATCGGTGTTCATTTATCAGAAGTCTTTGAAAATTTCTATGCGAAAACAGCGGAAACTTATGATGCTTACTTACTTACGATACTTAGGCGACCCGTTCCTCAGCACGGCGGTTGGCTCGTCTTGGCTGCGCGGGTCCCAACTTCTCTTACACACCGATCGGTCTCGGGCCTTAGTCGACCAGTGGACCTTAACTGAACCGGAACCACCGCTGTTCTTCGATAAGTCAACGAATCGTACCAACGTATAAGAGGTCGGCCGCGCGGTCGCTTTCTGTCGCAAGGGTACCATCGCAGAACCGCAGAACTCCATCGACCATCCGAGCATCTCATGAGATGTCCTGCGTACCGATGTTTCGACTCATCGGCGTGAAGAACAGCGTCATGGACCATCGACATTGCTCTAATATCTGAGTTATGAAGAATACGCTCTCGCTGCTGGCGCAAGGACAGCCCAAGCATACGACGTTCAAGTGAGACCTGGGCCGAGCGAAGCTTAGTCTCAGCGATTTTTGTCAGCGCCCACGTTTCGCTCGCGTAGCACAGGGCTGGCAGTACGGTCGAGTTGAAGAGATCCGCGCGTAGCTTCTGGTCCTTGATGTTCTGGAGTACGCTTTTAATCGAATTATAAGCGGCCCAGCCTGCTCGTCGTCTCCTCGCGATCTCGGGCTTGATGTCGTTCTCCATGTTTAGGAGGCGACCAAGATAGATATATTCGCTGACGTCTTCGAGGGGAACACCCTGAGGAAATACCGGCTGCTGACTAGACAATGCGCTCCTCATGACCTTCGTTTTAGTCGTGTTGATGCTACGACCTGTTCTTTTTCCTTCTTCGTCCAGCAGTCTAAGCATTCCCAAAGGCATCGTCTGGTGACCTCGCGATCAGCACTATGGCATCTGCGAAACGTAGATGGCTCAGCCGCTTCCCGTCGATGAGGACTCCAAATGTGCTCCGGTCGCAGTTGCGAATGGCCGACTCCACATACGCTGAGAATAAATTCGGTGAAACTGGGTCGCCTTGACGAACTCCTTTCTCCACAGGTATCTCGATCTCGTTGAGGAACGGCCTAAACACTGTGGTGCATCCCGAGTAGCACTCACACGAAACCTTTATGTACCCCGACTCAATTCTCTGTTCTTCCAGCGCTTTCCAGACGTTCTCCGGCTCCACTGAATCAAATGCCTTTTTGTAGTCAACAGAAGTCAGCACTAGCGGTTCTTGGTATTCTCGGGCGGCCTCGATCAATCGACAGCAGGTGATTATCTGATCCAGCGTGCTGAACTTGCGCCGGAATCCTGCCTGCTCTACCGGTCGAGCTTCGTCCAGCGTCCTCCGAATGCGCGTCAGGAGGTAACGCGTGAAAACCTTGTATAACACTGGCAGTAGCGTGACCGGACGGTAGTTTTCCAAGTTTTCTTTTCCTCCTTTTTTGAAAAGAAGACTGGTCGAGGACCGCTTCCAAGCTACTGGCACTTCACATTTTGCAAGGCAGAGGGAGAACCGTCTCGCCAGTGCGGCGTACAGAGTGGGTCCGCAAGCCTGTAGAAGTTCCACTATAATTCCATCAAAACCAGGAGCTTTTCCTCGCGGCATCATCTCAATCGCATAGCGCACCTCCGACGGAAGGAACGGCGGGAACTCTTCTCCGGGGCTCAAAACATTAGTAGTTTGGCCCGATGCTGATCTGAAGAGGGCAGAGTAGAAGTTCGTCATGATACTCTCCATTCCTGATCGAGACGTACAACGCAAACCATCTGGAGCTTTCAAACACGGGATCGATAGACGATATTCTGCCAGCGCACGCTTTTCCACCTTCAGGCTGCGCTTACTGTGGGCGGCATCAAGCAGACGACTTCTAACGAAGTTCACGTGGTCCTCAGCTAGCCTTTGCCTGCAGAGTCTGTTCAGGACTGCGTATTCTACCTGATTCCCTTGTCGATCCATGTGCCTCCGCTTCTCGAGAAGGGCGCGGGTGCCGATGGAGATTCGTCCTGTTACATGGATAGGTGCTGCGGCACGACACTCATTCCTGATCTTGACGATGGTTTCAGCCAGGTGGGTGTAATGATCGTTGAGGTCTCTACCATCTCAAAGGCCTCCTTGGTAGCAGTGACTCTGACCATCTCCTCATCCAGGATAGTTGGTCGTGGGCGCCTCGAGCGTATTTGGGCTAAGCGGACTTGTCCTCGGTCGAAATGCAGCCGAGCTCGTAATAAGCGATGATCACTTCTCAGACAATTTCGGAAGCGAATCCCGTTCCAACCGCCGGCAAATCCCCGGCGGAACGTTTGAACGAGGACCAATAGCGGGCAAACAGCGGACGAAACCACGCACGTTGCGGGCCAAATACGCTGTTGGGCGAATCGCGGGCTAAACGCAGAATCATTCGGGCTGATGCACCACCGTTGGGGTTCGGCCCGCTATGTGAAGAGTGTCGGGCATCGGCTCACTTTCCGCGGCCACTGACCGCCGGCAAATATCTCTAAAAAGCGGCCTGAACGACTACACATTTCGTCTCAATAGGGAAATGGCTCGGTCGGAATGGTTGGTTGGTGGTAGTACGCACGTGATAAAGAATCAAGGCAACATCGGCATGGAAGGAATCGGCAGCATGGATGGCCTAGTGGATAAAGCAGCGGACTCTCAGTAATTCATAAAGAATGGTCAGGTTGGTTCGAATCCTCTCAGTAATAGAAGAAGGCTGGCACTACGAAACCATGGAAATGGCTTGCAAACAGCCATCTTTTCGAACTTCTGATGAGAATTTGCATATTTGTGTTGCTTTTATACTCCGTGGATCACTCTGGATCCACAAAAGCTTCGAACCGGGAGCTGCTCCGTGCGAGACTGTGCCCAAGCAGTGACCAAGCTGACAGAGGTTGTCACGGTGCCGACGTCCAGCCGACAGGTAATTGTGGAGAATGACGCCTTGTGCATTGAATTGGGAGCAGTAGCGCCTGGTGGTTTGCGGGCTCATGGCGGCCTAAACGCGGACAGTACTCGGGCGGATGGGAACGCAGGTCCCGCTTTCAGCGGCCCTACAGCGGCCTGAACGCGGCTACTTCTCGGGCGAAAACACCCAAACGCTCGTTCCGACCCTCGCCCCAGAAATTGTCTGAGTTCCCGTGTTGAATGATGGGACAACACCACCGTCCGTGATAACTCGCTTGTTACATAAGATATGATCGAGTTCGTGACAGTGTTGCCCATTGGGAGAAACATATTTCCATCTCTTTGCTATATTCTTCACAAACTGGCTGTTCCCATGGAAGAGATGGTGCGTTTCACAGAAGTTTGCGAGCCTTTCTCCGGCCTCATTCCTCTGCTCTGCCGAGTTCGGTCCGATAAATACTTCTCCAACCTTTCGTGATCCTATGCGAGCGTTAAAGTCACCCATTACCACAACATAGGTGCTCTTCTGGGAACGGACTGATGACGGACAGATGGGCCCCGTTGTTTGGAAAAACATCAGTATAGGTGTCCACCAGTGGCGGACGCAGAAAGTGGGCGGGAGGGGGGGGGGGGGCGTGGGAAGAAAAGTGGGGTCTCCGCCGTTTTGGGGACCCAGACGGAAAATAAAATTAATAATAATATTAATTATAATAATAAACAATAAATAAAAAATATATTGAAAATAATAATAAAAATAAACAATTAAAAATAAACTAACACAAGATTTTTATTTGTATTGTAAAGTAATTTCGAAAATTTGGCGACCCATTCTCGGGGGGGGGGGGCCCCCCCGCCCCCCCCCCCTGCGTCCGCCACTGGTGTCCACCGATCGAGGAAGGCTCCGCCGTGGCCCAGTAGTGGGAAAACGGCAGGATGCGGGTCCATCGATGGAAATTGGGTCCGCAGGGGCCCTTCAGTGGGTAAATGCCAGGGAACGAGTACGCGAATGGGGAATAGGTCTGCCCTGGCCCATCAGTGGGGAAAGCGCCGGGATAGTGGGAAGAACGCCACTATACAGGCCCAAGGATGGAGAATGGGTCTGCCGTGGTCCAATAGTGAGGAATACGCCAAGATGCACGTCCGCCGGTGGAATAGGGGCACGATATGCGCTCATTCGTGTATAAGCCGACCACCTCTTCTTCCTCCCTGCACATCGAAGCAGAAGCTCATCGGTTGGACCTTCTCAGTAATGTGAAGTTTGAATCGTTTCAGGTGATTATTCGCATGGCATTAGTTACATCGTATCGTGCACAAGTACTAAAGACATGTGAAAGGTACTCCTGTGCGGAGTTGGGAGTGGCTTTTCATAACGGGTCCATAGGCATGTAAGAATTGTGGAAAAAAAAGAAATAGGTAGTATCACTGCATAAGAAATTAGCTTATATGTAGGTGCGTGATTAAGAAATTGCAAGCAAGGCTAGGACTGCGAGAAGACTCCAAGCCCGACATTGAAGAGGCGGCCAGACCCGTAGTATATACGCAATTTATAGGCAAGATTTTGTATTTGAGCTCAGCTAATGTTCAGTTTTGCTTAATTCCTAAATTTCAAAGCATTCCGCATGTGGAAAGCTTTTGCACGTACCTCAATTGACTGACCCACCCCACTTTCTAGCGTCCCGAAGGAGCGTTATATTAGGTTGAGGAATTATAAATGTCCGTTTGACCTTCAAATTAGAAACACTACCACGACAATATTACAAGAACTCCATCCAAGGGGTACTTCCCAAATTGTTGCATGACCCTTCTACTTCCTCCATAAAATGAACGGGTGCCCTCCGTGACAAAATCATAGAGCTTTGAGACGCCGTAGCGACCCACCCAAATTTTAGCTCCACCGCAGTTTTCAAAGTTCTTCTCCTTCAATGAACGCTGCATCGGCGGAAGCAAGTGTTAATATGATAGTGCCGATCCTGGACTAGAAGGCGGGTGATAAAGGGCTCCCCAACCTTATTTTTTGGTTCTCTTCTAGGTCATTTTCGCGATGTATCGTTTGGACCGTGTCGTGGATAAGTCTTGCAGCCGCCCTTTTTATACCATGATGATGGAGATCTTGGTCCAAGCGGTTCTGATTTTGCGCAGAGATATCAGTAGTAAACTTCTGACCAGGATTCATCATCCTTGAATGGAACGTTCCTTTCATATTTTACCGCAAACGCAGTGTCACCTTCCATTCGTGACCATCAGATTTACGTGTTGGAATAGGCTGCTGTACGTCGCTGAGCAGGTGTGGCTTTCTGTCTGCGTGCTCAACACACCCTCCTATTATCTGACACTATAACGGTTTCGAAGGAATGGCGACTCTTTACACGGCAGAGAAGGATTCGGCCGAGGCGGCTTCAAAAACGTTTGGCCTTCCACTGCGTTGCTTGTCTACCAAATCGAAATAACCACTACTAAAGCGTCGGAACCATTCTTTGCATGCTGTTTCTGATGGAGCACGGTCCCCATAAGCTTCCATGAGCATTCGGCAAGATTCGGCAGCAGTTTTCTTCAAATTAAAGCAGAAAAGAAGTGCTTCGCGCAAATGACGCTCACTTGGCTCAAATATCGGCATGATTATCGCCATAAAACACAATGATGTTGATATAAATCGAAACAAATATGTGATAAAAATTATTGAAAGATGTCACAGCAACAAAATGAAGTAGGATTTACAGAGTATTTGCAAGGATAGCTGACGATATAACCACTCATCCTAGAGGGCGGAAACTTTCTCACATACCTAATATATTATATATGTATGTTACTCCACATCTGACGCATATCGTGGTTTTTGCAAAACGGTGTATGGTGTGCTAGCACGACTTGTTCCATTTACTTTCCAACGTCCCTCCCTCACGTATTTTTCGCCTGAATAGTAATCCCTTATCTTCTCCTCTCTACAAAATAAAAGTCTGCTTTGACATTAATTATCGTCTGAGAAAATATTTGACTCACAGGGAGCGGCGGCTAGCATCCTCATTGAAGCATTTATTTCTGTATGTTCATCAGAAGCTAAAATCTGACCCACGATTACCTACCCTGTTTGATTTGTCTTGTACCCCACACATTACAGATGAACAAAAATCAGATGACCTTGCTAAACCTTTTGCTAGTGTTTTCCATGCAAAGAGTGCGTGTAATACAAATTTCGACGCACCCAATGGTAGCGCAATCAGACAGATACAGCTTTCCTGCAGTGAGGTTTACCTACAACCATCCGATGTCTTTGGGTATCTGCAACAACTTAAGCCTTCATTGTTGTAGTCGTATGACGGAATCCCTCAGATAGTTTATTGCAATTGTACGACTTCCCTAGCAAAGCCACTCTCTTAAATCTGGGTGAAGTGCCATCAGTTTGGAAGCGAGCCATTGTTAGTGCAATTCCAGAACGCGACGATGCTCAGTTAGTATCCGATTTTCGTCCAATCAGCTTAACGCCTACTTCATCCAAGATCACGGAAAAGATGATCCGTGATAACGTTTCTTCATGGCCTGATCGATTCCATGTTGTTAACATGGAGCAACATGGATTTCTCTCAGGTGCTTCAACTACTACTAATGTATTTGATAACTTCTATGACTGGAACTCGGCACTCAATAGTGGAAACTAAATTAATATGATATACATAAACCCCTCGAAAGCTTCTGATAACGCCTGTCACACTAAGCTCCCCATGAAGCTTGAGCATCTTGACATTTGTGGCAAGCTCGTCGACTGGTTCTCTTCATACCTGACTGAACGGTATATGACTATAAGAGTTGGTTGCGATTTTTCTGATGAGTATCTATGTTCGAGTGGTGTTCCCCAGGGAGAGGTCCTTTCGCCTCTCTTATTTCTCATTTACACCCTCGATCTTCCCTACCTACTCAAAAGCTCCTCAGAGGTAAGAGTTCAGATGTACGTCGACGATATAAAAATTTATGGAATCTATTCAAATGCGAACTCTACTAGAGTGTACAATCCGTTAAGCACATCTCTCTCGAAGATGGTTGTACTGGCTTCGCTTTGGGAGTTGCCAATAATCTTGACAAATGCTTCGTCATGCACTTAGAACCTGGGACTGCTCATACCTACAACATCGGTGGTACTACTCTTCAACCTTGTGCATCACCTAAAGAACTCTTCGTTTTTGCTGACCCGAACTCGAAACTCTCTGATCACATGCAGTATGTCACAAAAACGGCCTATGCCGTTATGTTCACGATTTTTCGGGATTTCTACATTAATGGTGCAGATGTGTTGGAACGTTTATACTGTGCCTATGTTCTTCCTCATCTTGGATATTGTAGTCAAGCTTGGAGTTCTAATCTCAGGAAAGATGTAGAAAGGTTGAAGCGAGTGCAGAAAACAAACACAATGCTTCTATTTCACCGTACTTCCAGTAGTCCCACTAGTTTACAAACGCCTTCCGACAGACTCAAACTTCTAGGAATGCATTCTTTAAAGTACATGAGCGTACTTGCCAGCTCAGTTTTCTACTTTCGTGCACTACGTAAGGAGATGAATTTGCGAGCGAGCGAGGTGAAGGTTTATTCGCGGCAGCGATCTACTCGAAAACGCAAGCAACTTTATAAACTCCTGCACTCGTCGACAAATTGCATCCAAATTCGCTTTTCTTCTCCATCTGAAATTGGTAAATTAATTAATTAACAGTAGCATAAAGGCTGTCATAAAGGTTAGAGTAAGCTGAGCTCTTACCTTCCGTGAGCGAAATAACATCACCATTGGAATCGAGGAGCACTTGGTGAGTTGATTTTGGCTTGGGATCTCCCAATGATGCAGAAATACGGACAGAACGCACTGGGAGAGGACGCGTTTGTTGAATTAGCTTGTAATTTAAGAATACCTTGGATCACTTTCAGGCCTCTGGAAACGACGTGAATTCGAAACTTCTGCCAAACGTGTTCTACTAACAACCTTTGTGGCACAAACAACAAATATCGATAAGGTGAAGGTTTATTCACGGCAGCAATCTACTCGAAAACGCAGGCAACTTTATAAACTCCTGCACTCGTCGACAAATTGCATCCAAATTTGCTTTTCTTCTCCATCTGAAATGGGTAAATTAAGGAGAAAGCAGTAGTACAAACGCCGTCATGTTAGAGAAATCTGAGCTCTTGCCTTCTGCAGTTCGTTTTCCCATCCGTTTACAATCGTTTTCACGTTGAACTTTTCCCTTAAAAGTCGTCAATTGAGTAAGTAGTGCGGGAGAAGGTACTCAAAATTTTACCCTTGATAGAAGACGACATTCTTCCCTATCTGGTGGGTAGGTCCTTGTCCTGAAGGTCTCACAAACTCGTAAGCACGCTGTTCCATCTCGCAGGTGTAGGTCTAAAAATGAAGTCTAAAAAACATTTTTAAGAGTATTCTACAGCTTTCTCCAATCTGCAACCTTCATATCAAACGCAGATCAGGCTTTTGTCTGTGATTGTTAGGGCTCTGGCAGGCTTCTATCTGTGATTGTTTGAGCTCTCTCATCACAGTGTTTGCTGATTCAAAGAAAACTTGCCGGGTTCTGAGGTATTTGATTCTTGGTGACCATCACGTGTACAGCCAGCATCTCACGGAGGTGATGGAGAGGAATCGGGATATCAACCGATTTCTTACAGTCTGGCACTGCCTGCGATGATGCTTCAGCAAAGGAAGCGGTCGAACAAAGATAGAAGGCCTGTCAAAACTACAATTTATTATAGAGTCAATTATACATATTTTCTTTAACTAATGCTACACAGCAAAGCGGGGCAGTGTTTATGATCACTAGAAACATGTTTCCCCCTTTAGCGTGCGCACTACACCAAAACGTTCCGGCTCATGAAACGTACAGGACCTAATAACAGAAACATGGATAACATGAGATGTTCTAGAGGATGTCTTTGGAATCCCATGTGATTTCTTAAGGATAACATATTGTAGAAACCTACGCCGAAAATCAGTCCGGTAAAAGGTGTCATTGCGCAGAACATTTGATGATGAGTTTGCCTTTCCATGCATCTTTTATATGTGGTTTGGAGATGAGCACTGGTGATTTAGTTCGTGCTTGGTTGGTGGATGGAACCATGAACCACAAATTAGTTTACTTTCAACAGCAAATTGAGGCCATGAATCTCGATCTGAACAGTGAATCTCGACCACGTTAGCACTTGCCAAACCAATGTGCAACCAGATCCAGTGAGTTGGAACAATTTTTCCGACGGGTTTTGGTTTTTGAGAAACAATGCACACCAATCGCTTCTTGATTGGTAATTGCGTGCATCAAAAATTAATGAACAATCAGGAGTGCACTAATGATCAAATCTGGTATACAATTACTCTAGTGAGCACGTCCATAAGGCCCATGGCATACTTCACAGCGACACCGTCGCAGTGAAGAAAATGAATAGAAATGATGAGAACAAAGTGTCACGAGTTCTCATGTTTTATCACACAGTCTGCATGGAGTACCGTGCTGGCGTAGGAGCTGCTGTAAGAAAACTTGTGGTGGTGAACGGTCGCAGCGACAGCGTCGCTGTGTAGTACGCCCTACGCCTAACGCCGATTGGAGTTGCATGTCAATAAGAAGTAGATGGTGTTGTAGTGCAGTACCATCCGAGGGTATCACTTTACATTGATGAGGAGGTGATCGAGATTCACTGCCGTGGCCTAAATCTCGCTTTAATTTGCTGTTGTAAGTAAACTAATCTGTGGTGCATGGTTCCATCCACCAACCAAGCAGCAACTAAAACACCAGTGCTCATCATTGAACCACATATAAAAGATGCATGGAACGGCAAACTCATCATCAAATGTTCTGCGCAATGACACCTTTTACCGGACTGATTTTCGGCGTAGGTTTCTACAATATGTTATCCTTAAGAAATCACATGGGATTCCAAAGACATCCTCTAGAACATCTCATGTTATCCATGTTTCTGTTATTAGGTCCTGTACGTTTCATGAGCCGAACGTTTTGGTGTAGTGCGCACGCTAAAGGGGGAAACATGTTTCTAGTGATCATAAACACTGCCCCGCTTTGCTGTGTAGCATTAGTTAAAGAAAATATGTATAATTAGCTCTATAATAAATTGTAGTTTTGACAGGCCTTCTATCTTTGTTCGACCGCTTCCTTTGCTGAAGCATCATCGCAGGCAGTGCCAGACTGTAAGAAATCGGTTGATAACCCGATTCCTCTCCATCACCTCCGTGAGATGCTGGCTGTACACGTGATGGTCACCAAGAATCAAATACCTCAGAACCCGGCAAGTTTTCTTTGAATCAGCAAACACTGTGATGAGAGAGCTCAAACAATCACGGATAGAAGCCTGCCAGAGCCCTAACAATCACAGACAAAAGCCTGATCTGCGTTTGATATGAAGGTTGCAGATTGGAGAAAGCTGTGGAATACTCTTAAAAATGTTTATTTAGACCTACACCTGCGAGATGGAACAGCGTGCTTACGAGTTTGTGAGACCCTCAGGACAAGGACCTACCCACCAGATAGGGAAGAATGTCGTCTTCTATCAAGGGTAAAATTTTGAGTGCCTCCTCCCGCACTACTTACTCAATTGAAAACTTTTAAGGGAAAAGTTCAACGTGAAAACGATTGTAAACGGATGGGAAAACGAACTGCAGAAGGCAAGAGCTCAGATTTCTCTAACATGACGGCGTTTTTACTACTGCTTCCTCCTTAATTTACCCATTTTAGATGGAGAAGAAAAGCAAATTTGGATGCAATTTGTCGACGAGTGCAGGAGTTTATAAAGTTGCCTGCGTTTTCGAGTAGATTGCTGCCGTGAATAAACATTCACCTTATCGATATTTGTTGTTTGTGCCACAAAGGTTGTTAGTAGAACACGTTTGGCAGAAGTTTCGAATTCACGTCGTTTCCAGAGGCCTGAAAATGATCCAAGGTATTCTCAAATTACAAGCTAATCCAACAAGCGCGTCCTCTCCCAGTGCGTTCTGTCCGTATTCCTGCATAATTGGGAGAACCCAAGCCAAAGTCAACTCACCAAGTGCTCCTCGATTCCAATGGTGATGTTATTTCGCTCAGACAGGAAAAGACCACTAATAGCCATTCATAAACCACGTATCAGAAATCATGACAAAATCCGTTACACGGTTGTGATCAGACGGGAAAGCTGCGGTTATCGGGAACGCTCAGATTCTCGCGTGCGCTCGAGATTTCCTCAGCATTCGTCATTCGTTCGCACCGACACAGAAACTCCTCACCATATAAATTTTGGAATTTTTAGGTCATTTTTGAAGGAACTACTGTTGCTTCTTCCAGAATTTCAGGCTTTAGCTTTTGGAACCACTTGGCTGTACGACAGAAGAAGGAGTTGAACATTTGGCTAAGGGGTGATTTGTAAATTCTGAGGTAATGCAGATTAAACCCACCACAGCATGCCGAAGTAAGCTTGGATATTCAGTAATTACTCGCTCGCTCGCAAATTCATCTCCTTACGTAGTGCACAAAAGTAGAAAACTGAGTTGGCAAGCACGCACCTATACTTCAAAGAATGCATTCCTAGAAGTTTGAGTGTGTCGGAAAGCGTTGCTAAACTAGTGGGACTACTGGAAGTACGATGAAATAGAAGCCTTGTGTATGTTTTCTCCACTCGCTTCAATCTTTCCACATCTTCCCTGAGATTAGAATTCCAAGCTTCACAACAATATCCAAAATGAGGAAGATACATAGTCACAGTATAAACGTTTCAACACATTTGCACCATTAATGTAGACATTCCGAAAAACCGTGAACATAACGGCATAGGCCGGTTTTGTGACATACTGCATGTGATCAGAGAATTTCAAGTTCGAGTCATCAAAAACGAAGATGTCTTTAGGTGATTCACAAGGTTGAAGAGTAGTACCACCGATGTTATAGGTATGAGTGGTCCCAGGTTCTAAGTACATGACGAAGCATTTGTCAAGATTAATTGGCAACTCCCAAAGCGAAGCCCATTCAACCACCTTTAAGAGAAATGTGCTTAACGCATTGTACACTTCACTAGAGTTCGTCTTTGAATAGATTCCATAATTTTCTATATCGTCGGCGAACATCTGAACTCTCATCTCTGAGAAAGTTTTGAGTAGGCAGGGAAGATTGAGAGTGTAAATGAGAAATAAGAGAGGCGAAAGGACCCGGCAAGGGCATCTGATTTTTGTTGGTCTTAAGGCGTGGAGTACGAGACAAATCAAACAGGGTAGGTAATCGTGTGTTAGATTTTAGCTTCTGATGAATGTACAGGAATAAATGCTTCAATGAGGGGGAGGATGCCAGCCGCCGCTCTTTGTGAGCCAAATATTTTCTCAGATGTTAAATAGTGTCAAAGCAGACTTCTATTTTGTAGAGAGGAGAAGATAAGGGATCACTATCCAGGCGAAAAATACGTGAGGGAGGGACGTTGGAAAGTAAATGGAACAAGTCGTGCTAGCACACCATACACCGTTTTACAAAAACCACGATATGCGTCAGATGTGGTGGAATAGTTTTCAAACAGTGCGAACCAGTTTATATTAGAGAAACAGTCATTCATGGCACGGTAGTCAACATCAACATAGTTAGGTTAAGGTACAAGAAATTAGATAGAGTGCTCGAGATTAATAGCGAAACCTAAGACAGCATAATCTGAGGTAGCGAAGGGTGGGAGGACGGATACATTAGAGACAATAGGGCGAGAAGTTAGAACTAAATCGAGATATTTATTACCGTGAGTGGGTTGTGCTACAAGCTGAGAGAGAGAAGCAATAGAAAAAAACTCAAGCAAAACAAATGTATGTTAGTGAGAGAAGTGAAAATGGCCAAAATCGTTTTAAATCGGCCCAAAAGCGGGCGTGGTTTAGGTCCCGCTATTTAAAAATCGCCATTGCTGGGATCTGCTAATGGTGGGAGACGCAGGCCGCAAATGTTGGTTTGGCAGCCTGGTTTTGCTTGGTTATGCGCTCATGAATCCTAGCCTCGGAAAACCTCAGCAGGACGTGCGTCCATTTTCTCTATTTTCAGAATATCACAAACGCTACCCTCAAGATCAGGAGCACGGTCAAGAAGCCGCATGTTTTCCGCTGGTTTTCCAAGGCCGCTTATCACTATGCCACGGGCATGCTTGTCCAACTCGCCGAGCTCCTTGAAGTCCTTTGAAATCTTAGATGATAGTGCAACTAGCAGATTCTGGATGTCAGGGTCCTTGTTTTGCGTTCAATAATCATCCTCAAGAGCTCAGAAGCAGATAGTGAACTAGAGTCGACATCTGACATATTTTGACCACTAGTATTTCTTTTCTGCTCGAGGTTTCACCAGAAGGCGAAGAATCATTTACAGACGAAATTCCTTACCTCTTTGTGACGCGAGTGCCTTTAGTTAGCATGACGGTACGGTGTGATCTACCGGTCAATATTGAGGGGAAGCAGAACCTGAAGCAACTTTGTAAACTCCTCCAGTCGCCGACAAAATGCATCCAAATTTGCCTTCTTTCCCCATCTAAAATGGGTAAAATAAGGAATAAGCAGTTTTATAAACGCTGTCATTTTAAGGAAAGCTGAGCTCTTGCCTTCCGTATTTCATCTTTCCATCCGTTTACAATCGTTTTCACGTTGAAATTTTTAGTACTCAAAATTTTGTGCTTGATAGAAAACAACATTCCTTCCTATCTGGTGGGTAGGTCTGAGGGTCTCACAAACTCTTGAACACGCTGTTTCATCTCGTCTGATCAGGTGTGCTTTAAAAAATTTTGTGGAATACCTTTATCATTACCACTTTGCAGATTATTTTACAGCATTCTCCAATCAGCAATCTTTATATCAAACACTAGCTGCCGTACCCGGCTTCGCTCCGGTGTTTTTCACATTCGTATTCAGCGTATTGAGGTCCCACCATTAGCAGATCCCAGCAATGGCGATTTTTAAATAGCGAGACCTAAACCACGCCCGCATTTGGGCGATTTTGGCCATTTTCACTTCTCTCCCTAACATACATTTGTTTTGCTTGAGTTTTTTTTTCTATTGCTTCTCTCTCTCAGCTTGTAGCACAACCCACTCACGGTAATAATAATCTCGATTTAGTTCTAACTTCTCGCCCTATTGTCTCTAATGTATCCGTCCTCCCACCCTTCGCTACCTCAGAGTATGCTGTCTTAGGTTTCGCTTTTAAACTCGAGCACTCTATCTTATTTCTTCTCCCTTAACCTAACTATGTTGATGTTAACTACCGTGCCATGAATGACTGCTTCTCTAATATAAACTGGTTCGCACTGTTTGAAAACCATTCCACCACATCTGACGCATATCGTGGTTTTTGTAAAACGGTGTATGGTGTGCTAGCACGACTTGTTCCATTTACTTTCCAACGTCCCTTCCACACGTATTTTTCGCCTGAATAGTGATCCCTTATCTTCTCCTATCTACAAAATAGAAGTCTGCTTTGACATTATTTATCATCTGAGAAAATAATTGGCTCACAAAGAGCGGCGGCTGGCATCCTCCCCCTCATTGAAGCATTTATTCCTATACATTCATCAGAAGCTAAAATCTAACATACGATTACCTACCCTGTTTGATTTGTCTCGTACTCCACGCGTTAAGACCAACAAAAATCAGATGCCCTTGCCGGGTCCTTTCGCCTCTCTTATTTCTCATTTACACTCTCAATCTTCCATGCCTACTCAAAACTTTCTCAGAGATCAGAGTTCAGATGTCCGCCGACGATATAGGAAATTATGGAATCTATTCAAATACGAACTCTAGTGAAGTGTACAATGCGTTAAGCACATTTCTCTTAAAGGTGGTTGAATGGGCTTCGCTTTGGGAGTTGCCAATTAATCTTGACAAATGCTTCGTCATGCACTTAGAACCTGGGACCACTCATACCTATTACATCGGTGGTACTACCCTTCAACCTTGTGAATCACCTAAAGACATCTTCGTCTTTGTTGACCCGAACTTGAAATTCTCTGATCACATGCAGTATGTCACAAAAACGGCGTATGCCGTTCTATTCACAATTTTTCGGTGTCAATGTCTACATTAGTGGTGCAAATGTGATGAAACGTTTATACTGTGACTATGTTCTTCCTCATTTTGGATATTGTTGTGAAGCTTGGAATTCTAATCTCAGGGCAGATGTGGAAAGATTGAAGCGAGTGCAGAAAACATACACAAGACTTCTATTTCATCGTACTTCCAGTAGTCCCACTAGTTTAGCAACGCTTTCCGACACACTCAAACTTCTAGGAATGCATTCTTTGAAGTATAGGTGCGCGCTTGCCAACTCAGTTTTCTACTTTCGTGCACTACGTAAGGAGATGAATTTGCGAGTAAGTACTGGATATCCAAGCCTCCTTCGGCATGCTGTGGTGGGTTTAATCTGCATTACCTCAGAATCTACCTTAGCCAAATGTTCAACTCCTTCTTCTGTCGTACAGCCAGGTGGTTCCAAATGCTACCGCCGGAAATTCTGGAAGTAGCAACAGTAGTTCCTTCAAAAATGACCTAAAAATTCCAAAATTTATGTGGTAAGGAGTTTCTGTGTCGGTGCGGACGAATGACGAATGCTGAGGAAATCTCGAGCGCACGCAGGAATCTGAGCGTTCCCGATAACCACACCTTTCCCCGTCTGATCACAACCGTGTAACGGATTTTGTCATGATTTCTGACACGTGGTTTATGAATGGCTATTAGTGGTCTTTTCCTGTCTGAGCGAAATAACATCACCATTGGAATCGAGGAGCACTTGGTGAGTTGACTTTGGCTTGGGTTCTCCCAATGATGCAGGAATACGCACAGAACGCACTGGGAGAGGACGCGCTTGTTGGATTAGCTTGAAATTTAAGGATACCTTGGATCACTTTCAGGCCTCTGGAAACGACGTGAATTCGAAACTTCTGCCAAACGTGTTCTACTAACAACCTTTGTGGCACAAACAACAAATATCGATAAGGTGAAGGTTTATTCACGGCAGCAATCTACTCGAAAACGCAGGCAACTTTATAAACTCCTGCACTCGTCGACAAATTGCATCCAAATTTGCTTTTCTTCTCCATCTAAAATGGGTAAATTAAGGAGGAAGCAGTAGTAAAAACGCCGTCATGTTAGAGAAATCTGAACTCTTGCCTTCTGCAGTTCGTTTTCCCATCCGTTTACAATCGTTTTCACGTTGAACTTTTCCCTTAAAAGTTTTCAATTGTGTAAGTGGTGCGGGAGGAGGCACTCAAAATTTTACCCTTGATAGAAGACGACATTCTTCCCTATCTGGTGGGTAGGTCCTTGTCCTGAGGGTCTCACAAACTCGTAAGCACGCTGTTCCATCTCGCAGGTGTAGGTCTAAAAATAAAGTCTAAAAAACATTTTTAAGAGTATTCTACAGCTTTCTCCAATCTGCAACCTTCATATCAAACGCAGATCAGGCTTTTGTCTGTGATTGTTAGGGCTCTGGCAGGCTTCTATCCGTGATTGTTTGAGCTCTCTCATCACAGTGTTCGCTGATTCAAAGAAAACTTGCCGGGTTCTGAGGTATTTGATTCTTGGTGACCATCACGTGTACAGCCAGCATCTCTCGGAGGTGATGGAGAGGAATCGGGTTATCAACCGATTTCTTGCAGTCTGGCACTGCCTGCGATGATGCTTCAGCAAAGGAAGCGGTCGAACAAAGATAGAAGGCCTATCAAAACTACAATTTATTATAGAGTTAATTATACATATTTTCTTTAACTAATGCTACACAGCAAGCGGGGCAGTGTTTATGATCACTAGAAACATATTTCCCCCTTTAGCGTGCGCACTACACCAAAACGTTCCGGTTCTACATTACCTAATAACAGAAACATGGATAACATGAGATGTTCTGGAGGATGTCTTTGGAATCCCATGTGATTTCTTAAGGATAACATATTGAAGAAACCTACGCCGAAAATCAGTCCGGTAAAAGGTGTCATTGCGCAGAACATTTGATGATGAGTTTGCCGTTCCATGCATCTTTTATATGTGGTTTGGAGATGAGCACTGGTGATTTAGTTCCTGCTTGGTTGGTGGATGGAACCATGAACCACAGATTAGTGTACTTTCAACAGCAAATTGAAGCGAGATTTAGGCCACGGCAGTGAATCTCGATCACCTCCTCATCAATGTAAAGTGATACCCTCGGATGGTACTGCACTACAACACCATCTACTTCTTATTGACATGCAACTCCAATCGGCGTTAGGCGTAGGGCGTACTACGCAGCGACGCTGTCGCTGCGACCGTTCACCACCACAAGTTTTCTCACAGTGGTTCCTACGCCAGCACGGTATTCCATGCAGACTGTGTGATAAAACATGAGAACTCGTGACACTTTGTTCTCATCATTTCTATTCATTTTCTTCACTGCGACGGTGTCGCTGTGAAGTATGCCATGGGCCTTATGGACGTGCTCACTAGAGTAATTGTATACCAGATTTGATCATTAGTGCACTCCTGATTGTTCATTAATTTTTGATGCACGCAATTACCAATCAAGAAGCGATTGGTGTGCATTGTTTCTCAAAAACCAAAACCCGTCGGAAAAATTGTTCCAACTCACTGGATCTGGTTGCACATTGGTTTGGCAAGTGCTAACGTGGTCGAGATTCACTGTTCAGATCGAGATTCATGGCCTCAATTTGCTGTTGAAAGTAAACTAATCTGTGGTTCATGGTTCCATCCACCAACCAAGCAGGAACTAAATCACCAGTGCTCATCTCCAAACCCCATATAAAAGATGCATGGAACGGCAAACTCATCATCAAATGTTCTGCGCAATGACACCTTTTATCGGACTGATTTTCGGCGTAGGTTTCTTCAACATGTTATCCTTAAGAAATCACATGGGATTCCAAAGACATCCTCCAGAACATCTCATGTTATCCATATTTCTGTTATTAGGTCCTCTATGTTTCATGAGCCGGAACGTTTTGGTGTAGTGCGCACGCTAAAGGGGGAAACATGTTTCTAGTGATCATAAACACTGCCCCGCTTTGCTGTGTAGCATTAGTTAAAGAAAATATATATAATTGACTCTATAATAAATTGTAGTTTTGACAGGCCTTCTATCTTTGTTCGACCGCTTCCTTTGCTGAAGCATCATCGCAGGCAGTGCCAGACTGTAAGAAATCGGTTGATAACCCGATTCCTCTCCATCACCTCCGTGAGATGCTGGCTGTACACGTGATGGTCACCAAGAATCAAATACCTCAGAACCCGGCAAGTTTTCTTTGAATCAGCAAACACTGTGATGAGAGAGCTAAACAATCACGGATAGAAGCCTGCCAGAGCCCTAACAATCACAGACAAAAGCCGGATCTGCGTTTGATATGAAGGTTGCAGATTGGAGAAAGCTGTAGAATACTCTTAAAAATGTTTTTTAGACTTTATTTTTAGACCTACACCTGCGAGATGGAACAGCGTGCTTACGAGTTTGTGAGACCTTCAGGACAAGGACCTACCCACCAGATAGGGAAGAATGTCGTCTTCTATCAAGGGTAAAATTTTGAGTACCTTCTCCCGCACTACTTACTCAATTGACGACTTTTAAGGGAAAAGTTCAACGTGAAAACGATTGTAAACGGATGGGAAAACGAACTGCAGAAGGCAAGAGCTCAGATTTCTCTAACATGACGGCGTTTGTACTACTGCTTTCTCCTTAATTTACCCATTTCAGATGGAGAAGAAAAGCAAATTTGGATGCAATTTGTCGACGAGTGCAGGAGTTTATAAAGTTGCCTGCGTTTTCGAGTAGATTGCTGCCGTGAATAAACCTTCACCTTATCGATATTTGTTGTTTGTGCCACAAAGGTTGTTAGTAGAACACGTTTGGCAGAAGTTTCGAATTCACGTCGTTTCCAGAGGCCTGAAAGTGATCCAAGGTATTCTTAAATTACAAGCTAATTCAACAAACGCGTCCTCTCCCAGTGCGTTCTGTCCGTATTTCTGCATCATTGGGAGATCCCAAGCCAAAGTCAACTCACCAAGTGCTCCTCGATTCCAATGGTGATGTTATTTCGCTCACGGAAGGTAAGAGCTCAGCTTACTCTAACATGACAGCCTTTATGCTACTGTTATTTAATTAATTTACCAATTTCAGATGGAGAAGAAAAGCGAATTTGGATGCAATTTGTCGACGAGTGCAGGAGTTTATAAAGTTGCTTGCGTTTTCGAGTAGATCGCTGCCGCGAATAAACCTTCACCTCGCTCGCTCGCAAATTCATTTCCTTACGTAGTGCACGAAAGTAGAAAACTGAGCTGGCAAGTACGCTCATGTACTTTAAAGAATGCATTCCTAGAAGTTTGAGTCTGTCGGAAGGCGTTTGTAAACTAGTGGGACTACTGGAAGTACGGTGAAATAGAAGCATTGTGTTTGTTTTCTGCACTCGCTTCAACCTTTCTACATCTTTCCTGAGATTAGAACTCCAAGCTTGACTACAATATCCAAGATGAGGAAGAACATAGGCACAGTATAAACGTTCCAACACATCTGCACCATTAATGTAGAAATTCCGAAAAATCGTGAACATAACGGCATAGGCCGTTTTTGTGACATACTGCATGTGATCAGAGAGTTTCGAGTTCGGGTTGGCAAAAACGAAGAGTTCTTTAGGTGATGCACAAGGGTAGTACCACCGATGTTGTAGGTATGAGCAGTCCCAGGTTCTAAGTGCATGACGAAGCATTTGTCAAGATTATTGGCAACTCCCAAAGCGAAGCCAGTACAACCATCTTCGAGAGAGATGTGCTTAACGGATTGTACACTCTAGTAGAGTTCGCATTTGAATAGATTCCATAAATTTTTATATCGTCGACGTACATCTGAACTCTTACCTCTGAGGAGCTTTTGAGTAGGTAGGGAAGATCGAGGGTGTAAATGAGAAATAAGAGAGGCGAAAGGACCTCTCCCTGGGGAACACCACTCGAACATAGATACTCATCAGAAAAATCGCAACCAACTCTTATAGTCATATACCGTTCAGTCAGGTATGAAGAGAACCAGTCGACGAGCTTGCCACAAATGTCAAGATGCTCAAGCTTCATGGGAAGCTCAGTGTGACAGACGTTATCAGAAGCTTTCGAGGGATTTATGTATATCATATTAATTTAGTTTCCACTATTGAGTGCCGAGTTCCAGTCATAGAAGTTGTCAAATACATTAGTAGTAGTTGAAGCACCTGAGAGAAATCCATGTTGTTCCATGTTAACAACATGGAATCGATCAAGCCATGAAGAAACGTTATCACGGATCATCTTTTCCGTGATCTTGGATGAAGAAGGCGTTAAGCTGATTGGACGAAAATCGGATACTAACTGAGCATCGTCGCGTTTTGGAATTGCACTAACAATGGCTCGCTTCCAAACTGATGGCACTTCACCCAGATTTAAGAGAGTGGCTTTGCTAGGGAAGTCGCACACTTGCAATAAACTATCTCAGGGATTTAGTCATACCACTAGGACAATGATGGCTTAATTTGCTGCAGATACCCAAAACCATCGGATGGTTAGAGATAAACCTCACTCAAGTTAGCAAAGCTATTTCGGTGACATCGAATCGACGTTTTCATACAAAGTGTTTTCATATTCATACTCAGCGCATCGAGAAACCGCAGGAGAGATGTCTCTGCCCGTCCCCGAGCGAAAATGAAAAAAATCGATAAAATTAATAAATCAATATTTTGCGCAAAATGGTTGCCATATTCGTATTCAGCGTATTGAGGAGCCCCAGAAGCATTTCTTCGCCCGTCCCCGAGCGAAAATGGACTTCGCTTGGGTGTTCAACTTCTCCCGGCCATTTAATGCTGATGCTAACACTTGTTAAACAAAAAAATCCTTCTTGTGTCGTGCTTGTGTAGACTCCTGTCTGATGCTTTTATTGGCGAGCTTTCGGTGCTATAACACCGTCTTCAGGCCTAAAATATAAATCAGTACAAATCAACATATCTACTAACACTCATACAATGACGTTAAGAATGGGGTAGAGTGAGTAGACTAACCAGGCTGAGTGAGCAGAAGGACAGACAGCTCAACGATAAGTCAGTAGAACAATGAGAGTTACAGAGACTGGGACATCAATAACATGGTCACAATCACGACCGCTCTGTGTGATATGGTCACAATCACGACCGCTCTACGTGATGAGCCTAAGAGTGTCTAAAAGCTCATCTCTATTGTTTATCTCGGGCGTGAGTCGCTTTATCTCCAGAGCCTCAAGTAGCTTCCTTTCCAAGGGACTTCTTAGTGAGCGGTGCAGCACTATAACTCTAACTCCAGGCGGGTCTTCTCGTGTGTGGCGGAGGGTTCGGTGATGCGAAAAGCTGCTGTTTGGGTAGGAAGCAGGATTCCGCATTGCTCGTAGATGTTGTGACCATATCACACAGAGCGGTCGTGATTGTGACCATGTTATTGATGTCCCAGTCTCTGTAACTCTCATTGTTCTACTGACTTATCGTTGAGCTGTCTGTCCTTCTGCTCACTCAGCCTGGTTAGTCTACTCACTCTACCCCATTCTTAACGTCATTGTATGAGTGTTAGTAGATATGTTGATTTGTACTGATTTATATTGTAGGCCTGAGGACGGTGTTGTAGCACCGAAAGCTCGCCAATAAAAGCATCAGACAGGAGTCTACACAACCACGACACAAGAAAGCTACCATACTAGATGAGGCTCCGGGATAGCACCATCCTACCAAAAAATCCTTGTTGAACCAAAAAATCCTATGCTCATCATTTGGTGGTCGGCCTAAGTAATCCCTTTTCACCCCTCCCCTTTCTCTCAGAAAAAAATATGAAGTTGCTTGACTGGCAAATAAATCCTTCTAAAGTATTTGCTTTATCCACGATCAACGTATCGGAAAATCTCAGGAGGCACGTTTTCACCGACCCATTGCAAGGATTCCGAGAATTCAATGGAGCAGATGAATCAATATTCCGCTTAAAATGGTTGCCATATTCGTGTTCAACGCATTGAGATACACCGACAGACATGACTTTACTGCCCCGTGGGCACGAATAGCGAAAAATCAATAAAGTCGGTATATGGATATTTCACTCTGAATTGTTACCATATTCGTGTTCAGCGTATTGAGGCACCCCAGCAGATATGTCTCTACCACCCCATGGGCAAAAATAGAAAAAATCAATAAAACCAATACATCGATGACCTGGCGCGAAATGGTTATCATATCGTGTTCAGCGTATTGAAGAACCTCAGTAGTCATGATCTCGCCAGTCCCTGGGAAAAACAGTGTAAAATTAATAAAATCGATATAATCGGTAAACCAACCGGTAATCCCAGGTGCAAAGTAGCCTGCTACCTCCGCCGGCCCCTAGAGGGTCTACATGCAAAATTTGGTCCCAAACGGTTCATCCTCCCCGATTTCTATAAGGAACATACAAACACACACAAACAAACTTTCACTTATATATATATATATATATATATATATATATATATATGTATACTAGACGGCATACCCGGCTTCGCTCGGGTGTTTTACAACCCCGGCTTTCTCACATTGATGAGAACAATTGCCATTGCTGGTAAAATCATTGGAAATACCCATAACTTTGGTGGTGAGCACATTAGCGATGCTCAGGTACAGGGCATTCCCCTCCGAGTGAACATCGCGTTGGAGACACGCGCGCGAGCTGATCCATTCCATAGATCAAAATCTCAATCGAAAGGTTACGTGGGAATGGTTTTTAGCGGTTCGGACGCAGCCTTTCAACTGAGAATTTGATCTGTGGAATGGATCAGCGAGCGCGTGTCTCCAACACGATGTTTACTGGAGTGAAAGCCCTGTAACGCTTCCCCTAAAGTAATCCCGTAAGCGAAACGTCAGTGTCAGTAAAGTTATTTCGATGACAAATTCGTGGGAAACAGTTGCCATATTCGTGCTTAGATGTTTAACGTGTTCGATTGATCCAGTAAGCACATTTTGCCAATTTTCAGAAGGAGGAAAAGAGCAGAAGACATTAGTGAACCTATATATTCGAAAAACCAAAACCATATTTGTGTTCAGCGTTTCGAAAAATCCCAGTAGACACGTCTCAACCGATCCATGGGCGAAAACAGCGAAAAATCAGTAAAACCGATAGATCGATATTTTGTGCAAAACGGTTATAATCAATTTGTGTTCAGCGTACTGGAAAACCACAGTACACATGTTCTTGCCTGTCCCCAAACGAAAGTGAAAAAGGTCGATGAAATCGATAAATCGGTAATTCGTGCGGAATGTTTGTTGTACTCGTGTTCAGCGTATTGACGAACTCCAGTAGACATCTGTCTACCGCTCCATGGGCAAGAATGGCGAAAAATAAATAAAATCGATAAATCGATAATTTCGTGCAAAGTGGTTGCCATATTCGTGTTCAGCATACTGAGATACCCCAGTGTACGTGTTCCTACACACCCCTGAGAAAAAAGCGAAAAATCGATAAAATCGATAAATCGATATTTTCGTGCGAAGCGGTTGCCATATTCGTGTTCAGCGCATTAGGAAACCCGAGTAGGCGTATCCTCTTCGACTCCTGGGGAAAAGTAGCGAAAAATCAATAAAATCGATAAATCGATAGTTTCGTGCAAAGTGGTTGCCATATTCGTGTTCAGCGCATTAAGAAACCCCAGTAGCGTATCCTCTTCGACGCCAGGGAAAAATAGCAAAAATCAATAAAATCGATAAATCGATAGTTTCGTGCAAAGTGGTTGCCATATTCGTGTTCAGCTTATTGAGATACCCAGTATACGTGTCCCCACCAACCCCTGAGCAAAAATAGCGAAAAATCAATAAAATCGATATAATCGATAAATCAATCGATATTTCCCGGAGGAAAGTAGCCTAAAACCTCCGCCGGCCTTTGATGGATATGTGTGCAAAGTTTGGTCCCGATCGGTTAACCCTCCGCGATTTCTATAAGGAACATACATACATACATACATACATACATACATACATACACACACACACACGCACAGACATTCTACTTTATATATACAGATATATATATATAAGGCTTTTATCCGTGATTGTTAGAGCTCTGACATAACAGTGTTTACTGATTCAAAGTAAACTTGCCGGGTCCTGAGGTGTTTGATTCTTGGTAACCATCACATGTACTGCCAGCATCTCATGGAGGTGATGGAGAAGAATCGGGTTAGCAACAAATTGCTATCGGTCAGGCACTTTCTGCAGTAATGCTTCGGCAAAAAGAGCGGTCGAGCAAAGATAGAAGGCGTGTGAAAACTACAATTTTTGTAGACTTAATTATACTTCAAGCCACTAATGCTACACAGCAAAGCAAGGCAGAATTTATGATCACTAGACCCATGTTTCCCCCTTTAGCGTGCTCACTACACCAAAACATTTCGGCTCATGAAACGTACACGATCTGACAACAGGAACATGGACAACATGGAGTATTCTGGAAGAAGTCCTTGAAATCCCATGTGATTTCTTGAGAACAACATATTGAAGGAACCTACGCAGACAATCAGTCCGGTAAGAGGTGTCTTTGCTCGGAACATTTGATGATGAGTTCCCGAGAATGGGTTGCCAAATTTTCGAAATTATTTTACGATACAAATAAAAATCTTGTATTAGTTTACTTTTACCTGTTTATTTTTATTATTATTTTTAATATAATTTTTAGTAATTATTTATTATTATTGTTAATATTTTTATCAATTTTACTTTCCGTCTGGGTCCCCAAAACGGCGGAGACCCCACTTTTTGTCCCACGCCCCTCCCCCTCCCGTCCCCTATCTGCGTCCGCCACTGAGCACTAGTAATTTCATTCTTGCTTGATTGGTGGACACGACCATGCACCACGGATTAATTTGTTTCGACAGCAAAGTAAGGCGAGATTTAGGCCATGACTGTGAATCTCGATCATTTATTTATTTATTATTTATTATCTACACTCAAGGTGCACCAAAAAAGACGAACGAAACTTCGGTGTTAGTAACAATAACATAATCGCAGAACTCGTATCTATCGTTAGTAAAGGTAGTGAGCCCAAGTAACAGCAATGACTAGATGCGGCTTACTGATTCTGCCCCAATTCATTCAAATAGATTATCCCATTATGGAGAAAAGCAGTTCAATGTGATGACCACCAGGATAACCAGAATAACTGGATTTATTTATAGACCAGTAAAGCTTCCCATACATACTAGGACCTTCCTGAAGATGGTTTGAAAATCCAATATTTTGAAGGGTGAAGTTTAACCTAACCTTTTGAAACACGAAAAGCGAACAATAATGAATCTCCTTCTTTTTGAGCTATCCGGTTCTAAATTTTTTCAGCCGTTTCCTGTACGAAGGGGTTGTTCTGGGAGAGTTATCGGATGGGAAGGCCTTGTAAAACAGTACCGTCGTGGATGCCTGTTGAATTCTCTCAATTTTTCTTACATGCTTTAGGCGGAAAGAATTTCAAACCTGTGAGCAATATTCCAATCCGGGCAGAACGCATGATTTAAACAGACGAATCAAAATTTTCGGGTTGTTGGAGTGTATATTGTGGAAAATCATAAAAGGCATCCTTTGAGCTTTCTCACACACTTGATAATGCGGCTTGAAAATGTGAGGTTTGAGTCTATAAGAATCCCAAGATCTCTTACATTGTTTTTCCGAAGTAGAGGGCTGTCATTCAATTTGTACTCATGATGCGGAAGTTTCCCTAAGTGTAATACCGCAGAATTGCTCGGGTTTAGAGGTATTCCTTGACATTCAGACCATTTGCACATGGCTTCAATGGACTTTGATAGAGCTGCGTGTACAAAAGGGGCTGAATTTAGACTATAGTTTGCATGAACTTTTGCATCATCTGCAAACATGAGGACGCTCACGCAAGAGTCAGCTTTCAGAATTGATGGCAAATCAAGGGTATAGATCAGGAAAAGTAATGGTGATGAAGCACCACCCTGGGAAGCCCACAATGGCAAACGTATTCTCTAGAAAATAAGTGATCCACTCTAACTGTCTTGCACCTGTACATCAAGCAATATTCAAGCCAACACAGCAATGCGCCACCATCGACGCCAAGCTACCTAAGCTTCAGTAAAAGCAAGCGGTGATTCATTCTATTAAGCGCTTTAGAGAAGTCAAAGTATATGACATCAACTGACTCACACTTGCTTATAGCTGAAATCCAGTCGTGTACTGAATCGGCAAGCAAAGTAGCAGTGGAAGCCCCAGGAGGAAAACCACGTTGTTCAGGTGAAATAGTACAAAGCTTTTCGAGCCAGGCAAGAAATTTGGAACAAATTATTTTTTCAATTACTTTAACGGGATGCTTATGGGCCTAAACTCTTTTAGTAGAGAAGCATTAACGTTCTTAGCGATGGCTGTAATAATAGCTTTCTTCCAAATTCGGGTAACGTTGCCATGGTAGAGAGATATGCTAAACATATGAGTCGGAGGGTGGTAAAGAGATTTAGCACATTTCCGGGAAATTATTTCAGGAATTCCGTCAAATGTTTTAGATGTGGAAGGTTTGAGAGTATTTAAAGGCAGCACCCACGCAAATTTTCGACCTTGAGATTTTGGTACACTTTGGGGAAATCGGGTGCGCTTAACACTGTTACAATGCTAAAAACATTCGAAACCGTCGATATTCCTGTTTTCTGGAACCGCTAAGCTCACCGCTTTCGAGCAGGTTGGGCCGAGTTGCGCGGTCCGCTTGATGTGGACCGATCCAAAAAAGTCGATTCCGCAGCCTTTCTTGTCAGCTGTTTTGCGGACGAAAGAGGATATTGGTCATTTTTTTTGCAGCGTTTCTGGAGTTCATGGAAGAAAACAAACCTCGAAAAGGATCATCTGACCGGCGAAGGTATAGCAGTAATACAGTCGAGTTGTAAAACGATTCCAGAACCATGCAAAAATTCGAAAATGAGACTTAGGTGGAATCGGACACATGAGCAACTCAAGAATAAGGTTCCTTGCAAAACAACAGGTAGAAAAATTTGTTGAGCTATAAAGTGCAAAAAAAGAAAGCAAAAGACTAACATATAGCTTCTTAATACCATGAAAAGAAATGTTTGCCCACTTAATCAGCTGGCAGCGACGCTCTGCTGCCACCCCAACTCGATCGAACGACCCCACGCTGATCCTGCTGATCCAGGATCTTAGACATTTGACTAATTATATCGTAGAAACGGTTGAGTTTTCCGCGCTACTTTCTTCGTCAAATTGTCAGGACTGCTGCTAAGGTTCGAAAACGATCAAAACCTCAGACATGAAAATCTCCGTGGGTGCTGCCTTTAAATAGTCGAAAACCTGCTTTGGATAGACGTAGAAGCAGGAGAATCTTCTGGTCACTTTAGGAAAATAGTTTTCACTTGCTGAGAGGCTCTCGCTAGAAAACACATTAGAAAAATATTCGCCTAGAGCACTCACCCTTTCTTGATCACCATTGTAGTATTTGCCATATTCATCTTTTAGAGTTGAAAGTTTGTTTGATGTGATGCACTAGTACTTCTCCATATCAGCGCATACAGTGGTTTCAGGAGCAGGTTTGTTGCTAATCTTCTTTCCTCGGTTAGAGAGAAACTTGTGTAGGTGAAAATCGACATCTGCGCACACTTTTTTGTACAGAGAGGTACTCGAGGGGGTTTTATACTCCTCAAAAATTCTCTGTTTTTGGGCTAAAAGTGCTTTTATGTAGTGAGAGAGAATTTGGGACCTGACATCCACTTCAGCACGAGGATCGGGTTCTTTGCAAAATGGAAGTGAGAACGGGATAGAGGATAGGGGTATCCCACTGATTGTGACAGGGAGCTTGCCTGATTCTGGCAAACAAATCTTATTCTGAGCTGATCTCTTAGTCTGTGCAAACCTCCTAAACCTTTGTGAATGCCATGGCAGGGAGGTTCTGTGTCGGCACGGACGAAGGACGAATGCTGAGGAAATCTCGAGCGCACGCAGGAATCTGAGCATTCCCGATAACCACACCTTTCCCCGTCTGATCACAACCATGTAAAGGATGTTGTCATGATTTCTGACACGTGGATTATGAACGGCTATTAGTGGTCTTTTCCCGTCTGAGCGAAATAACATCACCATTGGAATCGAGGAGCACTTGGTGAGTTGACTTTGGCTTGGGTTCTCCCAATTATGCAGGAATACGGACAGAACGCACTGGGAGAGGACGCGCTTGTTGGATTAGCTTGTAATTTGAGAATACCTTGGATCATTTTCAGGCCTCTGGAAACGACGTGAATTCGAAACTTCTGCCAAACGTGTTCTACTAACAACCTTTGTGGCACAAACAACAAATATCGATAAGGTGAATGTTTATTCACGGCAGCAATCTACTCGAAAACGCAGGCAACTTTATAAACTCCTGCACTCGTCGACAAATTGCATCCAAATTTGCTTTTCTTCTCCATCTAAAATGGGTAAATTAAGGAGGAAGCAGTAGTAAAAACGCCGTCATGTTAGAGATATCTGAGCTCTTGCCTTCTGCAGTTCGTTTTCCCATCCGTTTACAATCGTTTTCACGTTGAACTTTTCCCTTAAAAGTTTTCAATTGAGTAAGTAGTGCGGGAGGAGGTACTCAAAATTTTACCCTTGATAGAAGACGACATTCTTCCCTATCTGGTGGGTAGGTCCTTGTCCTGAGGGTCTCACAAACTCGTAAGCACGCTGTTCCATCTCGCAGGTGTAGGTCTAAAAATAAAGTCTAAAAAACATTTTTAAGAGTATTCTACAGCTTTCTCCAATCTGCAACCTTCATATCAAACGCAGATCAGGCTTTTGTCTGTGATTGTTAGGGCTCTGGCAGGCTTCTATCCGTGATTGTTTGAGCTCTCTCATCACAGTGTTTGCTGATTCAAAGAAAACTTGCCGGGTTCTGAGGTATTTGATTCTTGGTGACCATCACGTGTACAGCCAGCATCTCACGGAGGTGATGGAGAGGAATCGGGTTATCAACCGATTTCTTGCAGTCTGGCACTGCCTGCGATGATGCTTCAGCAAAGGAAGCGGTCGAACAAAGATAGAAGGCCTGTCAAAACTACAATTTATTATAGAGTTAATTGTACATATTTTCTTTAACTAATGCTACACAGTAAGCGGGGCAGTGCTTATGATCACTAGAAACATATTTCCCCCTTTAGCGTGCGCACTACACCAAAACGTTCCGGTTCTACAGGACCTAATAACAGAAACATGGATAACATGAGATGTTCTGGAGGATGTCTTTGGAATCCCATGGGATTTCTTAAGGATAACATATTGAAGAAACCTACGCCGAAAATCAGTCCGGTAAAAGGTGTCATTGCGCAGAACATTTGATGATGAGTTTGCCTTTCCATGCATCTTTTATATGTGGTTTGGAGATGAGCACTGGTGATTTAGTTCGTGCTTGGTTGGTGGATGGAACCATGAACCACAAATTAGTTTACTTTCAACAGCAAATTGAGGCCATGAATCTCGATCTGAACAGTGAATCTCGACCACGTTAGCACTTGCCAAACCAATGTGCAACCAGATCCAGTGAGCTGGAACAATTTTTCCGACGGGTTTTGGTTTTTGAGAAACAATGCACACCAATCGCTTCTTGATTGGTAATTGCGTGCATCAAAAATTAATGAACAATCAGGAGTGCACTAATGATCAAATCTGGTATACAATTACTCTAGTGAGCACGTCCATAAGGCCCATGGCATACTTCACAGCGACACCGTCGCAGTGAAGAAAATGAATAGAAATGATGAGAACAAAGTGTCACGAGTTCTCATGTTTTATCACACAGTCTGCATGGAATACCGTGCTGGCGTAGGAGCTACTGTAAGAAAACTTGTGGTGGTGAACGGTCGCAGCGACAGCGTCGCTGTGTAGTACGCCCTACGCCTAACGCCGATTGGAGTTGCATGTCAATAAGAAGTAGATGGTGTTGTAGTGCAGTACCATCCGAGGGTGTCACTTTACATTGATGAGGAGGTGATCGAGATTCACTGCCGTGGCCTAAATCTCGCTTTAATTTGCTGTTGTAAGTAAACTAATCTGTGGTGCATGGTTTCATCCACCAACCAAGCAGCAACTAAAACACCAGTGCTCATCATTGAACCACATATAAAAGATGCATGGAACGGCAAACTCATCATCAAATGTTCTGCGCAATGACACCTTTTACCGGACTGATTTTCGGCGTAGGTTTCTACAATATGTTATCCTTAAGAAATCACATGGGATTCCAAAGACATCCTCTAGAACATCTCATGTTATCCATGTTTCTGTTATTAGGTCCTGTACGTTTCATGAGCCGAACGTTTTGGTGTAGTGCGCACGCTAAAGGGGGAAACATGTTTCTAGTGATCATAAACACTGCCCCGCTTTGCTGTGTAGCATTAGTTAAAGAAAATATGTATAATTAGCTCTATAATAAATTGTAGTTTTGACAGGCCTTCTATCTTTGTTCGACCGCTTCCTTTGCTGAAGCATCATCGCAGGCAGTGCCAGACTGTAAGAAATCGGTTGATAACCCGATTCCTCTCCATCACCTCCGTGAGATGCTGGCTGTACACGTGATGGTCACCAAGAATCAAATACCTCAGAACCCGGCAAGTTTCCTTTGAATCAGCAAACACTGTGATGAGAGAGCTCAAACAATCACGGATAGAAGCCTGCCAGAGCCCTAACAATCACAGACAAAAGCCTGATCTGCGTTTGATATGAAGGTTGCAGATTGGAGAAAGCTGTGGAATACTCTTAAAAATGTTTATTTAGACCTACACCTGCGAGATGGAACAGCGTGCTTACGAGTTTGTGAGACCCTCAGGACAAGGACCTACCCACCAGATAGGGAAGAATGTCGTCTTCTATCAAGGGTAAAATTTTGAGTGCCTCCTCCCGCACTACTTACTCAATTGAAAACTTTTAAGGGAAAAGTTCAACGTGAAAACGATTGTAAACGGATGGGAAAACGAACTGCAGAAGGCAAGAGCTCAGATTTCTCTAACATGACGGCGTTTTTACTACTGCTTCCTCCTTAATTTACCCATTTTAGATGGAGAAGAAAAGCAAATTTGGATGCAATTTGTCGACGAGTGCAGGAGTTTATAAAGTTGCCTGCGTTTTCGAGTAGATTGCTGCCGTGAATAAACATTCACCTTATCGATATTTGTTGTTTGTGCCACAAAGGTTGTTAGTAGAACACGTTTGGCAGAAGTTTCGAATTCACGTCGTTTCCAGAGGCCTGAAAATGATCCAAGGTATTCTCAAATTACAAGCTAATCCAACAAGCGCGTCCTCTCCCAGTGCGTTCTGTCCGTATTCCTGCATAATTGGGAGAACCCAAGCCAAAGTCAACTCACCAAGTGCTCCTCGATTCCAATGGTGATGTTATTTCGCTCAGACAGGAAAAGACCACTAATAGCCACTCATAAACCACGTGTCAGAAATCATGACAAAATCCGTTACACGGTTGTGATCAGACGGGAAAGCTGCGGTTATCGGGAACGCTCAGATTCTCGCGTGCGCTCGAGATTTCCTCAGCATTCGTCATTCGTTCGCACCGACACAGAAACTCCTCACCATATAAATTTTGGAATTTTTAGGTCATTTTTGAAGGAACTACTGTTGCTACTTCCAGAATTTCAGGCTTTAGCTTTTGGAACCACTTGGCTGTACGACAGAAGAAGGAGTTGAACATTTGGCTAAGGGGTGATTTGTAAATTCTGAGGTAATGCAGATTAAACCCACCACAGCATGCCGAAGTAAGCTTGGATATCCAGTAATTACTCGCTCGCTCGCAAATTCATCTCCTTACGTAGTGCACAAAAGTAGAAAACTGAGTTGGCAAGCACGCACCTATACTTCAAAGAATGCATTCCTAGAAGTTTGAGTGTGTCGGAAAGCGTTGCTAAACTAGTGGGACTACTGGAAGTACGATGAAATAGAAGCCTTGTGTATGTTTTCTCCACTCGCTTCAATCTTTCCACATCTTCCCTGAGATTAGAATTCCAAGCTTCACAACAATATCCAAAATGAGGAAGATACATAGTCACAGTATAAACGTTTCAACACATTTGCACCATTAATGTAGACATTCCGAAAAACCGTGAACATAACGGCATAGGCCGGTTTTGTGACATACTGCATGTGATCAGAGAATTTCAAGTTCGAGTCATCAAAAACGAAGATGTCTTTAGGTGATTCACAAGGTTGAAGAGTAGTACCACCGATGTTATAGGTATGAGTGGTCCCAGGTTCTAAGTACATGACGAAGCATTTGTCAAGATTAATTGGCAACTCCCAAAGCGAAGCCCATTCAACCACCTTTAAGAGAAATGTGCTTAACGCATTGTACACTTCACTAGAGTTCGTCTTTGAATAGATTCCATAATTTTCTATATCGTCGGCGAACATCTGAACTCTCATCTCTGAGAAAGTTTTGAGTAGGCAGGGAAGATTGAGAGTGTAAATGAGAAATAAGAGAGGCGAAAGGACCCGGCAAGGGCATCTGATTTTTGTTGGTCTTAAGGCGTGGAGTACGAGACAAATCAAACAGGGTAGGTAATCGTGTGTTAGATTTTAGCTTCTGATGAATGTACAGGAATAAATGCTTCAATGAGGGGGAGGATGCCAGCCGCCGCTCTTTGTGAGCCAAATATTTTCTCAGATGTTAAATAGTGTCAAAGCAGACTTCTATTTTGTAGAGAGGAGAAGATAAGGGATCACTATCCAGGCGAAAAATACGTGAGGGAGGGACGTTGGAAAGTAAATGGAACAAGTCGTGCTAGCACACCATACACCGTTTTACAAAAACCACGATATGCGTCAGATGTGGTGGAATAGTTTTCAAACAGTGCGAACCAGTTTATATTAGAGAAACAGTCATTCATGGCACGGTAGTCAACATCAACATAGTTAGGTTAAGGTACAAGAAATTAGATAGAGTGCTCGAGATTAATAGCGAAACCTAAGACAGCATAATCTGAGGTAGCGAAGGGTGGGAGGACGGATACATTAGAGACAATAGGGCGAGAAGTTAGAACTAAATCGAGATATTTATTACCGTGAGTGGGTTGTGCTACAAGCTGAGAGAGAGAAGCAATAGAAAAAAACTCAAGCAAAACAAATGTATGTTAGTGAGAGAAGTGAAAATGGCCAAAATCGTTTTAAATCGGCCCAAAAGCGGGCGTGGTTTAGGTCCCGCTATTTAAAAATCGCCATTGCTGGGATCTGCTAATGGTGGGAGACGCAGGCCGCAAATGTTGGTTTGGCAGCCTGGTTTTGCTTGGTTATGCGCTCATGAATCCTAGCCTCGGAAAACCTCAGCAGGACGTGC
Source organism: Ancylostoma caninum (assembly GCA_037903475.1). NCBI lineage: Eukaryota > Metazoa > Nematoda > Chromadorea > Rhabditida > Ancylostomatidae > Ancylostoma > Ancylostoma caninum. The sequence goes on from JBAJFG010000086.1 coordinate 754,750, forward strand.
GTCCATTTTCTCTATTTTCAGAATATCACAAACGCTACCCTCAAGATCAGGAGCACGGTCAAGAAGCCGCATGTTTTCCGCTGGTTTTCCAAGGCCGCTTATCACTATGCCACGGGCATGCTTGTCCAACTCGCCGAGCTCCTTGAAGTCCTTTGAAATCTTAGATGATAGTGCAACTAGCAGATTCTGGATGTCAGGGTCCTTGTTTTGCGTTCAATAATCATCCTCAAGAGCTCAGAAGCAGATAGTGAACTAGAGTCGACATCTGACATATTTTGACCACTAGTATTTCTTTTCTGCTCGAGGTTTCACCAGAAGGCGAAGAATCATTTACAGACGAAATTCCTTACCTCTTTGTGACGCGAGTGCCTTTAGTTAGCATGACGGTACGGTGTGATCTACCGGTCAATATTGAGGGGAAGCAGAACCTGAAGCAACTTTGTAAACTCCTCCAGTCGCCGACAAAATGCATCCAAATTTGCCTTCTTTCCCCATCTAAAATGGGTAAAATAAGGAATAAGCAGTTTTATAAACGCTGTCATTTTAAGGAAAGCTGAGCTCTTGCCTTCCGTATTTCATCTTTCCATCCGTTTACAATCGTTTTCACGTTGAAATTTTTAGTACTCAAAATTTTGTGCTTGATAGAAAACAACATTCCTTCCTATCTGGTGGGTAGGTCTGAGGGTCTCACAAACTCTTGAACACGCTGTTTCATCTCGTCTGATCAGGTGTGCTTTAAAAAATTTTGTGGAATACCTTTATCATTACCACTTTGCAGATTATTTTACAGCATTCTCCAATCAGCAATCTTTATATCAAACACTAGCTGCCGTACCCGGCTTCGCTCCGGTGTTTTTCACATTCGTATTCAGCGTATTGAGGTCCCACCATTAGCAGATCCCAGCAATGGCGATTTTTAAATAGCGAGACCTAAACCACGCCCGCATTTGGGCGATTTTGGCCATTTTCACTTCTCTCCCTAACATACATTTGTTTTGCTTGAGTTTTTTTTTCTATTGCTTCTCTCTCTCAGCTTGTAGCACAACCCACTCACGGTAATAATAATCTCGATTTAGTTCTAACTTCTCGCCCTATTGTCTCTAATGTATCCGTCCTCCCTCCCTTCGCTACCTCAGAGTATGCTGTCTTAGGTTTCGCTTTTAAACTCGAGCACTCTATCTTATTTCTTCTCCCTTAACCTAACTATGTTGATGTTAACTACCGTGCCATGAATGACTGCTTCTCTAATATAAACTGGTTCGCACTGTTTGAAAACCATTCCACCACATCTGACGCATATCGTGGTTTTTGTAAAACGGTGTATGGTGTGCTAGCACGACTTGTTCCATTTACTTTCCAACGTCCCTCCCACACGTATTTTTCGCCTGGATAGTGATCCCTTATCTTCTCCTATCTACAAAATAGAAGTCTGCTTTGACATTATTTATCATCTGAGAAAATAATTGGCTCACAAAGAGCGGCGGCTGGCATCCTCCCCCTCATTGAAGCATTTATTCCTATACATTCATCAGAAGCTAAAATCTAACATACGATTACCTACCCTGTTTGATTTGTCTCGTACTCCACGCGTTAAGACCAACAAAAATCAGATGCCCTTGCCGGGTCCTTTCGCCTCTCTTATTTCTCATTTACACTCTCAATCTTCCATGCCTACTCAAAACTTTCTCAGAGATCAGAGTTCAGATGTCCGCCGACGATATAGGAAATTATGGAATCTATTCAAATACGAACTCTAGTGAAGTGTACAATGCGTTAAGCACATTTCTCTTAAAGGTGGTTGAATGGGCTTCGCTTTGGGAGTTGCCAATTAATCTTGACAAATGCTTCGTCATGCACTTAGAACCTGGGACCACTCATACCTATTACATCGGTGGTACTACCCTTCAACCTTGTGAATCACCTAAAGACATCTTCGTCTTTGTTGACCCGAACTTGAAATTCTCTGATCACATGCAGTATGTCACAAAACCGGCCTATGCCGTTATGTTCACGGTTTTTCGGAATGTCTACATTAATGGTGCAAATGTGTTGAAACGTTTATACTGTGACTATGTATCTTCCTCATTTTGGATATTGTTGTGAAGCTTGGAATTCTAATCTCAGGGAAGATGTGGAAAGATTGAAGCGAGTGGAGAAAACATACACAAGGCTTCTATTTCATCGTACTTCCAGTAGTCCCACTAGTTTAGCAACGCTTTCCGACACACTCAAACTTCTAGGAATGCATTCTTTGAAGTATAGGTGCGTGCTTGCCAACTCAGTTTTCTACTTTTGTGCACTACGTAAGGAGATGAATTTGCGAGCGAGCGAGTAATTACTGAATATCCAAGCTTACTTCGGCATGCTGTGGTGGGTTTAATCTGCATTACCTCAGAATCTACAAATCACCCCTTAGCCAAATGTTCAACTCCTTCTTCTGTCGTACAGCCAGGTGGTTCCAAAAGCTACCGCCTTAAATTCTGGAAGTAGCAACAGTAGTTCCTTCAAAAATGACCTAAAAATTCCAAAATTTATATGGTGAGGAGTTTCTGTGTCGGTGCGAACGAATGACGAATGCTGAGGAAATCTCGAGCGCACGCGAGAATCTGAGCGTTCCCGATAACCGCAGCTTTCCCGTCTGATCACAACCGTGTAACGGATTTTGTCATGATTTCTGACACGTGGTTTATGAGTGGCTATTAGTGGTCTTTTCCTGTCTGAGCGAAATAACATCACCATTGGAATCGAGGAGCACTTGGTGAGTTGACTTTGGCTTGGGTTCTCCCAATTATGCAGGAATACGGACAGAACGCACTGGGAGAGGACGCGCTTGTTGGATTAGCTTGTAATTTGAGAATACCTTGGATCATTTTCAGGCCTCTGGAAACGACGTGAATTCGAAACTTCTGCCAAACGTGTTCTACTAACAACCTTTGTGGCACAAACAACAAATATCGATAAGGTGAATGTTTATTCACGGCAGCAATCTACTCGAAAACGCAGGCAACTTTATAAACTCCTGCACTCGTCGACAAATTGCATCCAAATTTGCTTTTCTTCTCCATCTAAAATGGGTAAATTAAGGAGGAAGCAGTAGTAAAAACGCCGTCATGTTAGAGAAATCTGAGCTCTTGCCTTCTGCAGTTCGTTTTCCCATCCGTTTACAATCGTTTTCACGTTGAACTTTTCCCTTAAAAGTTTTCAATTGAGTAAGTAGTGCGGGAGGAGGTACTCAAAATTTTACCCTTGATAGAAGACGACATTCTTCCCTATCTGGTGGGTAGGTCCTTGTCCTGAGGGTCTCACAAACTCGTAAGCACGCTGTTCCATCTCGCAGGTGTAGGTCTAAAAATTAAGTCTAAAAAACATTTTTAAGAGTATTCTACAGCTTTCTCCAATCTGCAACCTTCATATCAAACGCAGATCAGGCTTTTGTCTGTGATTGTTAGGGCTCTGGCAGGCTTCTATCCGTGATTGTTTGAGCTCTCTCATCACAGTGTTCGCTGATTCAAAGAAAACTTGCCGGGTTCTGAGGTATTTGATTCTTGGTGACCATCACGTGTACAGCCAGCATCTCACGGAGGTGATGGAGAGGAATCGGGTTGTCAACCGATTTCTTGCAGTCTGGCACTTTCTGCGATGATGCTTCAGCAAAGAAAGCGGTCGTGCAAAGATAGAAGGCCTGTCAAAACTACAATTTATTGTAGAGTTGATTATACATATTTTCTTTAACTAATGTAACACAGCAAAGCGGGGCAGTGTTTATGATCACTAGAAACATGTTTCCCCCTTCAGCGTGCGCACTACACCAAAACGTTCCGGCTCATGAAACGTACAGGACCTAATAACAGAAACATGGATAACATGAGATGTTCTAGAGGATGTCTTTCGAATCCCGTGTGATTTCTTAAGGATAACATATTGAAGAAACTTACGCCGAAAATCAGTCCGGTAAAAGGTGTCATTGCGCAGAACATTTGATGATGAGTTTGCCGTTCCATGCATCTTTTATATGTGGTTTGGAGATGAGCACTGGTGATTTAGTTCGTGCTTGGTTGGTGGATGGAACCATGAACCACAGATTAGTTTACTTTCAACAGCAAATTGAGGCCATGAATCTCGATCTGAACAGTGAATCTCGACCACGTTAGCACTTGCCAAACCAATGTGCAACCAGATCCAGTGAGTTGGAACAGTTTTTCCGACGGGCTTTGGTTTTTGAAAAACAATGCACACCAATCGCTTTTTGATTGGGAATTGCGTGCATCAAAAATTACTTAACAATCAGAGTGCACTAGTGATCAAATCTGATATACGATTATTCTAGCGAGCACCGCCATAACGCCGATGTTGGAGGTGCATGTGAAAAAGAAGTGGATGGTGTTATGGTGCAGGTGTATCACTTTGACATCGATGAGGTCCGTCTGCTCCTTGCGACGTACGAGGATGTGGTCGATTTGTGCCGCGCGGCCTCCACTGCGATATGCAACGAAATTTTCATTTTTTTCTCGAAGAACGTGTTCGCAACAGCCAAATCCGCCGCTTCGGCGTGGACAAGTAACATCGCTCCTTCCTCGTCTCGTATGCCATGGCCTTTTCCGCCGTGCCATTTCTCTTAACTATCCCTAGCGGACCGGACATTTCCATTATATGCTCTGCCGATGATTACGGTCGTCTTCATTGAAGCCCTGAAGGAGTTCTTCGAAATTGCGGTCTTCGTGTCACTAGTGCATCCGCATTGTGGGATGTACGGAGGAAATCCCTAGGACTTTGTTTTCTGCGGTAATCTTGATGGACATCAGGCGGTCGAAAAAGTGTTGGACGCTGGTGACAAAATCTTGATAGCTTTCATTGACGTTGATCCCAACACCATAGCATCCAGAGGTTGCGCTGTGGTGTATGAACTTGTCGATATCGCGTGACTTCGCCTCATTTCACCTCATTTCTTGTCGACCCTCCACTACTTCGGAGTCGCAGCAAGTTCGCGTCTTCTTCCTGTCCAGGTTTTGATGCTGCCTGATGCTAGCCAAGTCGTGGAGTACTTCCGCTCTTGCGACTATACTGTAACGGCCGATAGTCCTTGCCTACTTTTCGCAACATCCGGATAGTAGTGGTTAACCGTGTTGCCCCCTGGGGACGACCTGGCCTCATTCGAAATCCTTTGAAAAGCACAAGCCATGGTTTTATTTTGAAGCGACATGCTGCTCAAACTTGTCACAAAGTCTTACTCCGAATAGCGAAAAGGGAGAGTGTTATTTCTATTTCTCTGGAAGTAGAGTCATTTCTTCTTGGTTTACCATGATAACATCGAAGCGCAGTATGCATCTAGTACGCACGTATCTGTTGTTCCTTACTAATGTCTAGGTGCCGCACCAAAGATTGATAACAAAGTGAAAATTCTTGAGAAATGTTTAGATAAGGCAGCAGAGCAATGTTTCAGTATCGCAGCATCTTCATCTCTGTCACACTCAGACGGCATTCCACTTCAGCTCCCGAGTCCAGTCCTCTTCGAACCTCGGCATAGTATATATGTATGTATGACCTGTGGTCTTGTTAGCCGTATACGAGATTGCCATTGAAATTTTCATTTTGTGTTCGGCGCTCCACTTCCTTGGTGGCCCGCCTACACTCTGCATCTTACAACGTTACGCATCCAGAGAATACTCGATACACTTTTAACTTAACTTAATCTCATTGCACCTCACGTGCGCTTAAGAATATATTATCGACATAAATTAGGAAGACACTAGAATCATATGAGCTCATTTAAAACATCGTGGAACATCGACCAACAGATGCTAGAAAAGAAGTACAAAAAAGGAACGTATAGCTAAAATCAGCAAAGCCCCTCCAAGACTTTAGATGATAGAATTCGAGCCAGCCCCTAGCCGACTAACCCAAAGGTAGGAACTCGCCTCCCTGTCCTCCTCCCCAGCAAAAAAGGAAAAGCAGAGACCACTCCAATAAATAAGGAATCAAATAAGGATATTTCAGCGGGAGAAGTAGGCGAGCAGCTTTGACTTGAAACGGTTTGGGGTCTCATTTTCGCACAGCACTTCTTCCATCGAGCCAGTTCAACCATGAAGCGTTGACGACAACGACAACTTTGTGGGATAAGCTAAGATCAGCTGAGAGTGTTGGGTCGGAATACTCTGGTTCTAAGAAGATCGTCGCTCTCAACCTTAAGCGATGGGAGGGCGCAATGTATGTGCAAAATTTCAGAATCCACGAATTGTAGCTTTGACTGGAGTGCTGAGCAGACTGATTTGGAGACAGGTAGACATATTCCATCTTCCTGTATCAGTACCTTGTGGAAATGCTCGTGAGCGGAAATGCATAACAGATTTGATTATCGGTGCATTCCAGTGCTGACTGTTCATCCGCAATTCTCGACCAAATGATTAGTGTGCACAGTTTCTCAATAATCAAAACATTTCGGTGGACAAAAAAAAAACCCTGGACCTGGTTGCACATGTGGCAAGTTAGAGAGTGCTCACGTGATCAAGCCTCACTACCATGGCCTAAATCTCGCCTTAATTTGCTGTTGAAACAATTTAATCTGTGATGCATGGTTCTCTCCACCAGCCAAGCAAGAACTAAATTACCAGTATTCAGCTCCAAACCACATATAAAAGATGCATGAAAAGGCAAACTCATCATCAAATGTTCTGCGCAATGACACCTCTTACCGGACCGATTGTTTGCGTAGGTTTTTTCTATACGTTATTCTTAAGAAATCACATGGGATCCCAAGGTTCTCCGACCAGAACATCCCATGTTATCCATGTTTCTGTTATTAGATCGTGTACTTTTTGTGAGCCGGAACCTTTGCGTGTAACCCGCACGAAAATCGAGTAGAAATGGACCTAGCAATTTTGAATACTCCCTTGCTTTGTTATGGAGCATTAGTGGGGAAACGTATACTCAAGTCTATAAAAATTGTAGTTTTGACAGGCCTTCTATCTTTGCTCAACCGCTTTCTTTGCTGAAGCATCATCGCAGAAAGTGCCAGACTGTAAGAAATCGGTTGATAACCCGATGCCTCTCCATCATCTCCGCGAGATGCTGGCTGTACACGTGATGGTCACCAAGAATCAAACACCTCAGGACCCGGCAAGTTTTCTTTTAATCAGAAAACACTGCTATGCTAGAGCTCTAAAAATCGCGGATGGAAGCCTGATCTATGTTTGATACAAAGATTGCAGATAAGAGAAAGCTGTAAAATATTCTTTAACATATGTAATGATGAAGGTATTCCACAAAATTTTTAGACGTACCCCTGCGAGGTGGAACAACGTGCTCACGAGTTTGTGTGACCCTCAGGGCAAAGACCTACCTACCAGATAGGAAAGAATGTTGTGTTCTATCAAGGGTAAAATTTTGCGTACCTTTCAGTACTGGTATCTCAGTTGGAAAACTTCTTGAAGCTTCCAGTTTAGTAAATCAGGATAGGCTAAAGTGAAAGCTAATTAGGGACTGGTTAAGTGTTTAAGCCTCATTATGGAGCCCTGATGATTCTGATTACCAATCAAGCTGATGTTAGCGTACATCGTTCCAGTGCGCATAAAGGGAGCATGAAAACACGATCACATCGTCGTTTTCTGAAATGTGACGTCTCTCACCTCCCCAAGAGCTTGCGTGAATCGGTTCCCTCGATATATTACTTTCACTAAAATTTGGGATTTCCATGGATTTTGGTGGCAGCCCTCCAAAATTTTCTACGTCACTCCTGTTCGTGTCACATCACAGTACATGTCTCATCTTCGCACAACCTCTTAACTAAACGTAGGTACATGTCAGAAATGACCCAACCCTTGTTCAGCTCTTTTTCATCGACATTCCGTTCCCAACTAAGCAGATGTGGTCTCTTTGCTACAGCGAAATATGTGGCGTATGGGGATTTTCGCTTCAGAAGCCAGCTTTGCCCCTTATGGACGTGTACATAAAGAGCTGCATATCCTAAGCAAAAGTAAACTTCATTTATAGTCACTGCACTGGTATTCAACACGTTTTTTTTAATTTCTTTGAGCATAAGCATGACTTAAAGTGTATTTTCCGAGTTCTTTAGGGAGTTCCCAACATTTTTGAACTCTTACAAAATCTACAAGAGCAGTTCTATAGAATAAATCTTCAGGCCTTCTATCTCTGGGAATAGCTTGTATTGATGCATCAGGAGTAGAAACTGATGCACCAATACAAGCTATTCTCAGATGTACGAGCAACCAAGCGCCTACTCCTGGTCTTCGTAATCTGCTGTCTGGCAAAGTGATTGCTGTCAAAGGACAATCTCAGGGCTCGGCAAGTTCTTGTTTCATTACTAGTCTAACACTAATAGTTAGCCCAAATGTGAAGGTCGTTTTCCGTTTAAAGGTTGCAGATTAACAAGAGCTGTGAAATGCCTTTCCATAACGATATCAATGAAATGATTAAAGCAATTCCAGGAATACATCTGTGATCTGGAAAATCTTGCCTATTAACTAGCGAAAGGTACACTGGCTGCAGCGGAGCAGGAGTCGCTAACATATGTCGGATACGATCGAATTCCCAATCCCGGTGTGCTTTTTTTACTGGGAACTTTTCAAGCTAACAGTTCAACGTGGACAAAGTTGTTGAATCTTGGAAAGAAGAGCTGTCAAAAGTGAGAGCTATCCATGTTCTTCTTATCCCGACATTCACAACCTTATTTTCAGATGAGCAATGAAAACGATTTCGCATTTGCAATCTTTCGGTCACGGATATCGGATACGGTCGCATGTGTTTTCAAGAAGTCTGCTTCCGTGAATAAATAATCACTATTAATTTCGAAGGAATTGAGCTCAACTTGTTGAGTTTTCCAAATAAAGGTTGCTCTAATACATTGAAACACATAGGAATGTCTAGAAGATTTGAATGAATCAGATAGGACTTATGTCGAACTGCTTTGACCTGTGAGCCATTGATGGCTGGGGACCAAGCGGCAGAAGTAATTAAGCAGAACTGTGCTACCTCACTTGTGATTGCGAGTTGATTTGATAAAGTCGGTTGCGGTGATTTGAGCAAGGAATTGTAGTAAGCGAGTTGATTGCTGCTAATCAGTTGAACAAAGAGACATCCCAAAAAAATTGATTCTCAATGGCACTCCTAATGGAAATAGTTGCGAGAACGAATATTCCTAATCCGGGAATGTTGCAGAACGATTCCTCATTAGCACACACGCGACTTTTTTTTATGAACAAATGGTGGGTTGGGGCGCGAACACTCAGAGTGAAATCTGCCAGTGTAATAGTTTGGAGTCACCTTCTTCTGCTCCTGCAGTTTATAGACGTTTCAGCATAGCTAACGAGCATTTATCACTTCCACAACACCATTAGGCGCGAGAACCCAGTTCGAACCGACCAACCGACGAACAAAACGAATTCAAATGCATGTGAGGGTTGTAGACATTAGTGCTTAATGGAGATCTAATGAAAACATTTCATTTCGTCATTTAGTTCTTCTTTTTTTTTTCAAAGAAAGGAATTTTATTTACTCCCTTCACCGAACTTAGAGATGGGTTTTATATGTAGTACCTGATCATGATTTGAACTCTTTGCTCGAAAACTGAATTTTTAGTGCAGTGTAACAACATCTTGAAAATAAGCAATTAGCGTGCACCATTTCTGGAAAAGTATCTGCGCTACAATTAGGAGAGACTCGATAAAGCGAGACTCTTTCAATTGTATCCCTATATGATTTTGCTGCAACTACTCGATGAATATGTACGGGTGTGTGTTGGTAACTGAATCCATTTCGAATCCCTTCCAAAAAATCCCTACAAATTATGACGGCGAAAACTATTCTCAACGAGTCCATAGGAAGAATTTGCTGATTCAAGAGCTGATCTCAATCAATCAATTGGTAGATTGTAGTTGCGGACGTAAAGGGAAGGTCCCGGAGGAGGGTTCTCCTCCTTTTGAGATTCTTTAGGTAAAATTTATAAAATTGATGGGAATTTTGTACCAACTTATCTTCAACTCCTTATTTTAATGCTTGTTTTTATTGTATACATAATGTCGAAATCAATATTTTTGGTAGTTTTGATTTTGGATTTCTTTAACCCGAGTCGCCAATATTTCCGTAGTCTCCCTCCCCCCACCTTAACTACGTGTTTCTGCATTCGCCATTGTTAAGTTAATAAAGAGAAGCATTCATCATTATTTGGACATTAAGAAATCTCATTTCCGTCATTATCTCCACTGAATTTGTCTGTCTTCATCTCCATAGAAGCTGGCACTAGAAATTAATTTCTCAGTGGATCCCTTCGCACGCTTGATTCATGCATCGGCATACTGCTGCATACTGTATTCTGCTCACATTGATAACTCTTTGATTTGAATGATGACTCAAAAAAAACACAAGATCCCACTGAATAGTCAAAGAATTCAAAAATTGGCGCTGTCACACAGCCGTTGCAGTTCACCCAGAAGATAAATTTTCAACGCGTTCCTTTGGGCAACGCTAACGGAATAAACCGTATTTCACTAGCACAGTAGAGTGTCGATTTTAAGAAAATGATATTCTGCAGTGAAAATTCATTCGCGAGAGCATTCTACGCAAAGATACAAGCGATTTGGTACTCGTTCGTTTTCAGATCGAGACTGCATCCGAATACGTCTTTGTTATCCATCTGAAATGAGTGGATTATGGTACTATCAGATAATGTCGCGCTAGACAAAGGTGAGCTCTTACCTTCTTCAATTTCTCTTTCCACTCCTCCTTTATTTCATTCAAGTTGAGTTTTTCGCTAAAACAATTCTTGGTGAAACTATTAGATGTGAAGAACAAGGTACTCAGAGTTTTACCCTTTTTTGTACAGGACATTTTCTGTTATCTCAGGAGCAGATCCTGAAGATGAGCTTTCCACAAACTCATGAGCACGCTTTTCCATTTCGCAGGTGTACGTCTTAAAATTCCTTCAATTAACTTAACCAATACCCACCTCCGCGAGTACTCAGGACTTTTTTTTTCAAATTTGGAATCTTTATACGGTGGACGTGTTGCACATTTTTTGGTGATTGTGGGAACTTTCATATAGTAGTTAGTTGCTTCCGGACATCGAGCGTTTGGACCGCAGTTGAATCTGCCCACTTTCAACACGTAACGGACGATACAACCCGCCGGTGGGGCGTATCTGTTTTAACAAATTTTCTTTAGTGGAATTCTCCCAAAATCACCTTATAGGCCCATTTTACACGTGGTCAAGAATATGCTGTCTATTCCGTGCTGTAACGCAGTACGGTGAGAGTACTGTTAGTACACGGTAAGTACTGTAGATGTATTTCCATCTATATTTGAGTGAAACTTGATACAGTAGGCTTATTTGACATCATAAATGATTATGATTTCCAAATTGCGCCGTAGCACATTTTTACAGGGTTACTGCAGCCATATTGTAAATACAGTCTTTATTCCGGAACACATTGAAACCTTGTGGACAGAGGTTATTTCACATGCTGATCACGAATATAGCATCCAAGTTGCTGAATAGGGTTGGTTTATTGTATGTATTGGGTTGTCGGAAAAGTTTCCCGCCACTCTCTTTCTCTTTTAGCAAATCTTTTCGCAATTGTTCAGAAACTTTCTATCCAAAACATGTATGAAGGCTAGGCAATGGTCTTCTCATAGCAAAATTCCGTTCGCATTCCGTCGCGGTTATGGCTGGAAAAATCGTCATTGACTAGAAGCATGTTCAACTGTTTCTGCTTTGAGAATCCATAAAACACGGTCACGAAAGCCAAGCGGAAATATACGTCGTAAGATAGACACCTCCACTGGCTCTTACTGCACTATAAATGTTTGGTCCCACAGGTTTTAAGACGGCGATCTCTGCCTGAGATAGACTAGGGTTTGGTAGACTGGTGGAGTTGGTTGGAGAGCCCCTCCTAGAGCTGTCTGAAGAGAATCCGCGGCGTGATGCCCGTGAGCTAGTGAAGGGACTTCAATGCTATCATAATGCAATAGCGGTGCGGTCTACATCGCTTCAGAGAGACAAGGGAATACGACTCATGTATTCATCTTGATCTGAGCTGCTACAGCTTCAGGTGCTGAGAGATGTGTGCCTAAATTTTTTGACTTTTTCACAGACATTCCCTTCTTGGTTACTAGTGATGAGAAGTGGACTTCCTAGGTGAATCACATGAGAAAGTGCGGGTGGCTTGGTCGCTGGCAAGCTGATATTGTAGTGTCAAAACGAGAACTCTATCCACAGAAAGCAATGTTCAGTGTTTGGTGGAATTACAGTGGATACAGTGGAACCACTCATTCGCAGCTGCTAACAATAAGCCCCATTGCTACCGTCGGAGTTCCTGTCAATAATGATGCCACCTATATCGTGTAATTATTGGTTGTGTTGAAAAGGAACAATAAATTCGAAAGGACAGCTCAAAAGTGGTGGGAAACTTTTCCGACAGCGTAATACAGGGTGAGCCAGAAGTACGGTAACAAACAAAAGGTTGATCAGAAAAAGATTTTCAGAGCAATTTGGGACTTTGTCACATGATTTATATTCAATGACTCCCAACGAACATTATACAAGAAAACATCTAGAAACACTCTTCATCTGCTAGGAATCAGTGCCCTAGAAATCGAGTAAAGTCGCAAGCCTCGGCGCGCAAATGGTTGAGAAAAAATTTATCTACTATTCTTGAAGTTCCTTTCCGGAGATTCCCAACTCCTAAGGGGTTCTAAGGAAGCTTATGTCTCAGGTGCCGTGAAAACCTACTAGCACTCTTGAGTTAGTTCTGTGCAATTGAGTGACCGCTCAACAAAACAAGTAGGTTCCAAAAGTCATTGTTTTCCCTGTTCTGAACCAGACGAAACCTAAGTTCCTAAGCACTGTCCAAGTTGAACGTCCGGAGACGACCTCCCAAGTAAACGTGACTTCAAGGAAGAACATGCTCGTTTCAAAGCAAAACGCGTCTTGTTACCATATTTATGGCCCACCCTGTAGTACCCCATAGTCCGAGTGGTACTGTATGCATACCATATGTCCTCAGAAGAGCATTCCGGAGCAAAACTGATGCCACATACGTGATCAGCGAGCGAAATAATCCATTTTGTGCAGCTAGACCAGATTCTGAAGAAGTTAACTATGCTGTGCAGCTAGACCAGATTCTGAAGAAGTTAACTATGTACAGCTCGTACACTATGAATACGGTAACCCTACGAAAAGTGTCCACAAAAAAAAACAACTTTAACTTCTCACCCTTTTCTCAGCTTTCTCTTTGGGAAAAATCACTAATTCGCGTTGATCCAAAGTTGCTCAAAATCCAAAACGTGCGTTGTCGTCAATGTGTTAAGCGATGCAGGCTCACAGCAAGTAGTCACGGGGGGGGGAGCAGAAATAGTTGCTGTAAGGATGCATGGGGCAGGATATATAGAGGCTTTTTCCCTTAATGTTTGTCTATATTCCCAGGTGGTAACCACATCACCCTCCCTTGCGGATTGTACACGAGCCGGCGGACGGGCTTGAAAGCTTAGTCTTGTTTCCGTTACGGCGAAACTGGATTAGCCTTACGAGACTTGCTTGGCCGACTGAGGTTTGGCTGAAACTATGCGCCAATGTAATCAATGGTCAGACGAGATGAGTGTAACGCGATGATATGAGGGCGCAGCACGGGTGCGAAAACCCTCTTTGTCAAAACCATCCTCCATCAAAGTCCGGGGTAGCTCATTTTTGTGGCATTTTCATGGTTTTGGTGTCAATAGAGGATGACATGCCTTGTTCCTGCCCTCTCCGTAGCAGGATAGGCGTAGCGTGATCATCAGATCATATGCGGCAATGCGCGGAATGGACGCGCCAACTCGAACACTTTTGCAATTATTGCATGTGCAAGTGTCATGGCAGGAGAAATGGTTTCCTTCTCTTCCAAACTGCTCGATTGCCTGAGCCGATAAAAAACTCACCGGGCCGAAAACTTGTCTCTTGCTGTTAAGTATGTCAATATATAGCAGCCTTCGAACGGTCCTAGTGAGCGCTTTGCTTCCTAACTCCCGACATCGGGGGATCAAGCTATCCAGAGCATTCGTCGCTCCTTCAGCAGAACAAGCGATTGCGAGAAGATAAAAGACCTGTAAAAACCACAAATATGTTTTAGACTGGTCTTGAGGGATACCTGAACTAGGACCCCAGGGACTGTCACCTGAACCTGGGCCTGAACGTATCGTACAATACCCTTGAGAGCTCTTCTCTAATCTCACAACTACATTTTAGATTTTGCTGAGTTCTAAAACCATTGCGTGAAAATTCTGGGGATCATTAATGACTATATACTCATAGACCACAGCATGCTTGCAACGGCAGGGAGCCTGTTGGCTACATGTTCATTTCTCGAAACTATTCGCTTCAGATTATATTGTTGGAGCAGCGATCCCAGATCCAGTTGCGGCGAATCGGTCGCTCATACAAATTTTAGTCGTGATGTTACTCGACTAGCGACTGGTTGCAACTGTACCCAGAGTCCCTTCTTTGTCTTTTTTGAATACTAGTACGGCGACTACGGATACAAGCCATTTTGCAGAAGATATGCGTCCTCGTATACTCGACTTATTGTGAAGAAATCACATGTGCGCAGGATGAACAAGAAAGGAATGCACTGTGGCATGCACACAAGATCGTAGCATAGCGAAGTGGTAAAGGGCCCGCAGTCGACCACTTTATCCACTTTAACACCAGGCATGGAAAATTCTGCAGGATGTCAGTAGAACCCCACATAATTCCTGAACATTTTCGAGGATAATGTGTAGACGAAACTTACGCAGGCAATGACAATGAGACGGGACATTGCTGAAACGAGTTATTGAACTGTTTGTGTTTTCAAACTCCTTTTATGTGCAGTCGAATGACAGCGCTAATCCTGTACAAGGATAATTGGTGATAACAAATGTCCAACTGTTCATTTTTTTGTTCAACAGCCAGTAAAACTGAGACTTTCCAATTCTAGACCATGATAATAAGGGCTAAACACGCAATCACTTTCTTGTTATAAGTATCTGCGATCTACAGTCGCGTCGGTAGGATGTGAAAATTTTTACGGAATTTGCGGGATTTTCGTATAACTTCTTTCAGAATGAAAAGACTTATACTTAAAACCACCCAAATCCCGCAAAAATGTTCACATCCTAGCGACGGGACTGTAGAATTGTTTGTTCAAACGGGCAGAGCAGGAATTCATTTATACCGATCTGCTAGAGTATCTCATCTGCCTACATTTTGGTGAGAGACCTAGATTGTATCTAGTCAAAGAATGTACTTGAACACGAAGCTGATCTCCTCAGCGCTGCTGCGGGAACGACAGCGCGTCTGATTATTGAAGAGAAAGACCTATTTGTGCTAGTGTTTCTGCTTCTAGTAGTGGATACAGTGTGGATGTGGTTCATTGATGACTTGCAAGTTTTAGAGAGATTTCTATAGAATCCTGGGAAATACGATGCACTCTCCAAGAATTTCTCCCGAGGTCTGTTCAGGTGAACAGTTTCCCACAGTCCATGGCTTCTCCAAAACATTATTTGCTGCACCTCACAGAAGATAGACTTACACAAATATACGATATACGACCGAAGAAAGCTCAATGCTGCTTGATGATGTGCTCGGCTTAGTACGATACAATGAAGAGAGACAACTGATAACGTTTGTGAGTTTACCCAGTCAAAATTTCTGCCTTCTTGTGGGGTAAAATTTCAGCAGCAGAGTAGCGGAATTTCTACAGAAGGTTGATGGAGTTTCTGCAGCAGTGGAGCAGAAAAACCGTCACGTCACCTATGGAAATTTTGGTATTCTGCTGCGAAAATTCCGGTTCAGTGTCTGAGTTACGTAGAAATCGTAATAGAATTGATAAGATGGTGAGGGTATCAGGTATCATTACTCAGACATTCCGATTGCTAGAGTAAGGAATTCACGATGCAAAATTCATACTCTTGAATGACGAAGAAGGGTAAGGGATGTTTGTACTGTTTGTAAAGTCCTAAGTGGCAGGATGAAAAACGATGTAATGAAGTTTTACAATATAATTCCATCAAAAGCAAGAGGTGGTTCGGAGAAAATTTCTAATGCAGGTGGAAGAACAACACTAGGCGGGGAAGTTTCACATGTCGTGTACGATCTCCAAAGTACTTTTCTTTCGAAGGCAGTGTGTCTCCTCGTTTTGTGGGTTGTAGATAACAAGAAACTCTGGACCTCGTCGTCACGCTAATTTCAATGATTTACGACAAAACAAGTAAGAGTGAGAAAACCCCGTCTTTGGAGGATCCGAAAGCACAGCTCACGGACCACTTGGGCGGAGCGGCTGTCCGCCACGTCTGCAGCGTTGGCCACACGTCAGCATTTGTCCGATTGATGAGATTAACGACTCCACGCGTCCACTCAGCTCGACAAACTGTTCCAAAAAACAAAAACATTCCCAAAAACGGGTTTAAAGTCCGTTTTCTAACATTTTATGTATACCGCTGGATTCAGAGTGTCGACTGGATTCAGAATCTGCTAAAATCTCATACACGAAAACGAGGTGACACAGTACCTTTAAACACCGGGATTCTAAAAGGTTTTTGTATCAATAGTGCAACGAGTGGATTTCTGTGTGCTTTACTCGGCCTTACTCGATTAAGTCAGGTGATGTCATTGTCTTTTCCACATTTACCTGTGATAAATAGTAGTAATTTACAATCTAGTAGAATTCACAAATGTGGAAATCACAGACCTTGAGATTGACTAATAGTAGCGATAGGGCCCAGACTTGTTGGGACATGACACTCAGTAATTCATTTATACATATACTTATGTCATGAAAGGGTACGGAAGAAGAGGTATCTGCTCAGTTTAGTACTGATTCATTTCAGCTCTGTCCTATCATTGATGCAAAAGTCTCTTGCTCGTCAGTACATGTAAATGGTATGGTTCTGGTTGCCAGTTATCACAAAATAGCGCACAAATAGCACTGCGCATCTTCCAACTATATATGAAAAAAAAACGCAAACATACCATAAAGTGCTGAGTTGTTTTCTTGGTTATTTTATCTCTGGAAAGATTTCAGTGTTCAATGGAACCCTAAGGAAATTCTCCAGAATTGCCCACGACATCGCTGTTTGTATTATCAAATCAATTGAGGATTAGGATCTGAGCCTGTTTCACCTATCTCGGCGTTTTTAAACCTCTCCCTAGGCTCCTCGGGATGGTAGGAGTGGTGTGTTACAATAGGCAGGGAGAGAGGCTTATATACCTAAGGGAGAGGTGGAAGATCTAGATTAGCAAAAAATGTCAAAAAGATGACATGAGAAAGCACGTCTTATTAGCCATTGCTTCGCAGCCGTGCTATGGGGAGGAAACGGGCCGAGAATTCCGGGCCTCTACATTATAGTGGATTTCCAATAGCGGAACGTATGGTCTCGCCTACATGGCAAACTGCATTTTTGTGTAGGAGGGTAAGGAATTTATTGTGAAAATTCACAAGAAATTTCAGGTTCCCATCAACTGTTTAAATTTATACTGTGGGGATGAAAAGACAGGGGGAATTTCTTATGTAAGCCCCATTTATTTCAATTTCGACTGCATTTTCCAAGAAAACTAAGAAAATACGAATGCTCTTGGGCAATTATCCACGTGCGGAGGCATTTCTTGGATGTTTTCGAGGAGTGACCGAAATCGAAGGCCCGTAATGTGTTATATGGCCGCCGGCGATGAGGAGAATGTGAAGCAGCCGGAGGTTCTCGATCGATAACGGCCACCGGAGCCGAGGGCACGATGGCTGCTCCTCCCGCATCCTGGGAATTCACCTCCCCGGCTATTCTTTCTCGGAGCCATTGCTATAATTTTGGTCATTTTGTCGTGATATTTATTGAATCAATCTTTTATCTTTTTTTTTCTAATTCCATCACTCAGGGGAATTATAGGAAGAGTTTACGACTTTTACGGTCTGCTTCTCTTTTTGAAATTTTCTCTCGTCCATTTTTCTCCCATCAAAATAGCGAAGTTTTCCAGATGAACAACTGCTCCAGCAATTATTCTACGCGGTTACGCAGTCGAACGAAGCAACCTGTTTACACTTCTGATAAAAGGGCCAAATTTACGCAGAGGGAGAACAAAAAGTAAGTCAATTTTTGAACCTCTCTATGCCCACTTATTTATTATTCTGCTCAACTAGCTGTCTGTACGCTTTTTTACTCACTTATTGAAGTTACTATTAAATTTGTGCTTTAAGCGATTATCTAAAGGAGAATTTTTCGCTCCAAGCTGGCTGTAAACTCAGATATGTGAGGAAAATTCGTCGGCACAGAAAAATAACTTGAGGTGCCGGAAAAAATTCCGCTGAGCATGTTCTGCACGTGTGGAACCACGTTAGCAGTACATCCTTCTGGATCGAAGTAAATTTATTTTCTTTCTTATAACTTGTATACTGTTGGTTATATCCTGTAACAGATAAAAAATGTAAATGTAGATGTAAATTTGGAAGTGAAATGGGGAAAGGCGATCCGCAAGTGTTCCTCTCACGTTCAAAAATGAATATAACCCTCTCAACTATTATAGAAGCACCTGTGCAAATTACCGTGGTTGTAAAAGTGAAAATCATCCTAAAAATTGTGAAAATGGGTCACCATCCAGGGAAGGTATTAAGTCGTCAAGTATGAAATGTATGATTTTATGAGCGGTCAGTTTGGCAACCTCTATCATCGAAGTTTTATTGAATCACGTCTCATCTTTCTATTCGTTAGGGGGTACGCCCTCCCTCTTTCGAAATAACGTCCTTGATTTCTGATCAGTTTTCAAATTTTTGTTTGACAGCATTTTTTGTAGAACAGCTCAAAGATGAGAAATCGTGTCGTTTTGGAACATAGGTTCCATTTTCCAGCTATCAGAGCAAGAAAGCTGGAAACATCAGGGCAGTGTCAAGGGACATTTCTTTGTTTGGAAAGTTCTGGAAGCCGTAGCCGAAGCGAATAGGAGTGAAACTAGGTGGACGTAAGCAGCGATCAAGTAGTGACCTTTATTATCCAATAATAATTAGTTGTTCAAGTCAATACGACCACTAAAAGTGGTTCGGTAAACGAATTTTTCCCAGTCTGACCCTCAAAAATGGGTGCCAAACCTTGACTCTTTTTCACAAGTCCTTGCTACTTAAGCCAGAGGAGCAAGGATGGGAACCCATCTGCCTCTCACTGTACTGGCTGACCTTGCTCTATTTGACCACAACTCCTTCCAGAGATTAGCTCATTTATTGCTGGAAAAAATGTTTGATTTTAAACCTGATGTTGATAACGCTCTTCGCTACTTGATCGCCTCTACCTTTCCATGCTTCTAAGCTGTTGGCGCAAGCAAGCCACCATTAAGGAGGCAAGGTTTTCCCGATAGTACTGATGCATATTTGGATTATTTGGATGTCTTATACCGCATTTCGCTTTAGAAATAAAACTCAAAATCGTCTCATTCAAAATCAAACGTTTCATACTTGACGACCTAATACTACTCAGAATCAGTACGCTTAAGTACGTTTCTCATCCATTTTTAATTTTTCGGCCGGCTAATCAATATTATGGAATTTATCATCATGGGACTTTCACTCCGACCATTTCTTTTCATGCTGTTCATCGGCAGCACCCCTAATCCTTTGCCGAAAATTCTCACATAATTATTGTGTGGTAATCCCAGAAAACTATGCGAAAATTAAACAGACTACCACAAATTTTTACTTGTTTGCCAACACGGCAACGGTTGAATATTGGATTATTGAGCTCCATGCAGGTGCCTGTCTAGGGTATGTGGACCTATGCATAAAATTGAGTTCTGGAACTCGATGAAAATGCCCCATGGAAATTCCCGAAAACGAGAGACACTCTGGAAATTCTTAGAACAGTCGTTCTGGTGGAGGAGTCCAGGTTTTCTTCGGATTTCTGCGCCTGGTTGTATTATAGGATCAGCTTCAATCACTGTTGTTATTAATTCATTGAGCATACATGTGACAATTCTGATGTTTTTTTTTTGCATTTCGAGCTCCACCACTGTGAAGGATTTCTAACACTCACTGGAAATAAAAGATTATGGGAGAGTAGTCCAGGAATTTCCTGTTCCCGCTTAGATATTTCTAAGCTTTGCTCCTATTGGTCCATTATGTCACTTGTGTTCTTGAACACTAGGTTTTCGAATGTAGGGTTGAGATTTTCCCAGTTTTCTAGCGAGATAAAGCCCCTTCTTCGAAAGGCAGGGGATGGTAGCCTGCCAGAGCATCCTTACAGCAGATTCACTTCCCCTGATCCAGGCGAATTATGTATTGGTTCTTTCTTAAGCCAAAAGTCTGCTCTATTTTTCAGGTGGATCCGTTTCGTAACAGTGCTCGGCTACATTTTCTTCGTCTCTTTGCCGGCTGTATCACTAAGCGTCTATTACGTTTACATATGGGATCCAGGATACATAAACAAAGTTAGTTCCCTGCATCACATCCTTTCTTATCATATTTTAGAATTTTTTCTCCGAATTTTCTCATATTTTTGGAGCTTCAGTGGAATTAACATCGCTTTCAGTTCCCAGCTGAAGTGATCAACGCCTCTGCTCCTGTGCACATGTCACCCATTCTTTCTTCTCGACTGGAAAGGGACACTTCATATTCGCAGGGCCCGTCTAGTGTGGGTCCGACGAGCGAATCGTGTCCATCTTGTAGAGCTCAGACGGTTGATCTCGCTGCGATTCTGGCTGAAGGTAACTTAGTTTACTTACTTACTTGTTTGTTCACTTATTTTTCGCTCATTTCTACTTGTCTTAATATTCCTCCTGGTATTCTGTAAGCTTCAATGTGTTACTAAGAAAAAAGTTAATATAATAATATGAATTACTTCTTAATCATCACTGTGATAGTGTAAATTACGTACTTTCCAATCACTTTTCCGCCGTCAATGGGACAAAACTACATGGCTTTTTAGGACTGATCGAGCTCATTTTGCTCACATTCATTTGAGAATGTTCCATTCTCTTTCAGATAGTTTTATAGGACTAGTGTGTGTCTAATTCTAGTCACAATTTGTATTTTATAGAACTAGCAACATTTTTGGGCGTTTTTTTTGACAAGTGAAGCAGTTTGTTTTTGTTATAGCAAACATATTTACTAGTATTTCAAGTTTTTAACTCCGTTTATCTATCTATTCAATACTTAATATTTTATTTATTTTTTTTCATAAGTTACGGAATACATTCACAAGCAATCAGTCCCTAATAATAATACCTACTACTACGAGGATTGAAAGTGTGTGCATCCAGGTTTAGGGAATAGATAGCATGAAGATTTTGCGCTTCTCATGACATTTTCTCATAATTCTACCCTCTTTCTTGAATTCTTCCCACGTCTCATTTTTGCCTAATGCGTAGTTTTTGCATCTGTCTTGCTGTATTTGACTAATCCACAGCTGTTTGGTGATGTTTCTCAAGCATGAACGCATCGCACATCCGATGCAAGCTAGACATTGCCCCTAAATCAAATATTTCAGGCTCAAAATCAATGGAAACGTCTGCCGAGGCATCTCATGGACCTCCGCACGGGCCCGATCTGCGCGTGAAAGCAGGATGATCTCTCCTTGTGCCCAATCCATTGTATTATACATTCACTAAATTGCAATAACCACTGTATATACAACATTTAGATGTTTCTGGAACACTTGTAGAAGGTGTTCCAGGAGTTTAGATCCCTTCCAAGCACATGATTCCGTTTTGGTGCTGTATACGAGTAGCTTGTATTGCACGTACATTAATTTGTATCTACAGATAACTCACATTTATTTTTATTCAATAACGTTTGCCTGTATAAAAATGCATAAAGACGATACATGCACATTATTTTGTAAGAAAAAACATGTTGCAATAATCACGCGAATAAAAAAATTCAAATCTACCCGTGTTGTCTCTAAAAATTACGAGAAAAATAAGCCAAACAAAGCAGCTGAACACTGAGAACGATAGGCACGTAATGCATGAGGCGGATTAAAGCTAGACGCAGTCGAAACCAGCCATCAAATGGCTAAGTAAATGCAAGAGCCGTGTCGCTTCTGGGCAGGGACGTAGAGAGTCATGTTACTCTGCTTCTCTAGGCCCTTCCAGACTGAGCAGTGGTCTCGAGGGGAATTCAAGGTGGTAAGTGTTCGATTGGAGATGCAGGGATGGCTGAAGTGCAGACGGCCCCATTTCACGAAATCCATTGGAGCAAAAGGTAACAGACGCAGAGAATGGCACCCACCACTCTCGTTCTTTAGATTCTGACCGACAAGGCCCGCGTGGATTTTAGGTGATTTAAGCGTGAACAGCGGAAAAAAATTCTTGCTACCTTGCTTACAAAATTCTATGCGCCTTCCAGAGAAAAAAATCCGGGAATTGGTGCTGAATTTGAGTGGATCCTCTTTAACTTTACGAGATTTCTCCGTGCTTTCACAAAATTCCCGTCTATCATCACTTCGAACTCGATTAGAGCTGGTTTCGACTGCATTCATCATGATTTTGGTCGAAAACGACAATAATTTGGAACAGTTGTCAGGTGCGGGCGTGTGACAGTTGTCCACTCCACCTTAGACGAATTCTATTTTGCCAAAGCTTGGCGACTCATTCTCCACGTTTACAATTGACTCGGCAGTGAGTTGTGCGTTCTCGATCAGTGTCATCCTTCTTGACATTCGCTTGTGTGTCCAGAGTTGAGCTAGAATATTCAATTTTTGCTCTCATATGATTTCCTTCTTTTATTTTCATGGAATATGAAAAAAAATCACATTTACTACGTATGATCCTGTTTAAAACTCACAAACAAACTGAATCATCTCCTTCCTGAGCAGAGGCTGACATGTGACATAGATGGGAAGGCGAAGACAAGAGGCGACAATTGTCAGCAGTGACAATGTGTCAACTGACAAGACGTAGAATGGGAGATACCTGAAAATGCACATGAGTTTGGCAGGACCGAGTAAGGAACTGAGGGACTCACTTCTGGAAGAGACTGTCAGAGTCCAGGTACTCCCAGATGGTGATTATGACTGACAGCAGGTTGCTCATCAAATAGGTACAGACGAGGATGACCAGGGTACGAGTGGCAGCACGGATACGGGCCTGAAAAAATCTAAAATAAAATCTAAAAAAAAAGAATCTAAGTGTACAAGGTGTGGAATTGGTTATGGGGTAGTCAAAGGCTCGCTCATCATTGCATTGACACATTTGAATCGTAAATGGAATCACTGATATGGCTTCTAACCCAAGGTCAGCGTGAAAATTCAACAGCATTCAACTACGTAGCTAGCGGGCATACTTCTCAGAGACAACTGATTACCAGCAAATCTTTTATTCCTTATTCTTTTGTATGTGTCCCATCCTGATTCGTTGAACATTGTCTGAGGATCCGTGTATCCAGGTCCGGTCCGCTTTTTTTGGGGGAAAAAATCCCATCTTTTCTCCCAAACATCCCTCTCACACTATCTCGGATTCTCACTAACAGTGATCCAGAAAAACACCTGGTCTAGATACTTGAAAAATCATAAGCAGAACATCGTGATCCGCTAAAATATGGAGCATTCCCAGTTTCTTCAATGCGCCGCTCACGAAAACAACTTTAAAATTCGGGTTACCGAGTCCGCTTCAAGGTTGGCACCACAAAAGTGCTGGGAACATTGGTGCATTGATCCAGATACTTAGTTGTTGGATGACTTCTCCATTCATCTTAGCATTCAATGAAGAAATCATTTACAATTCCAGCATTTATACTTGATAGCGCAGTCAATGAGAAGGATGAGAATAAACGACATAGATATAAAACTGTGGGGACCAGTTCTCGCAGAATCGTTTAGCGAAAAACAGCCAAGAATATCCAGGTAGGAATACCCCTAAAATAATCTCTATGTTTGAAAATGTACAGTCCGGTCTGGCAGCCACTGCAAATGGGCGCCGGCGGGCGCCGGCCGCCGCCACCCTCCGGCGCCCCGGTATTAATGAGCTATAAATCACTCGAGCTTGGGAGAAAGCGAAGAAAAATACAATTTTAGTCTATAGTAGACAGGGTAGATAAGCCTAACCCTATGCTTAAGAATGGGTTTAAGGCTTAGGCTTAGGCTTCACAGGAGTGGCCCCAGCCAACTCCCTTTTCACCTAAATTTCTAAGATAAACTACGATAATTGTAAGTGTAAGTAAAAGTGGACACCATTTGTATGTTGCATCGGGTGCGCGCATAGCTCAGTGGGTTGAGCGAATGATCGACGTTGTGGTGGTCAGGGGATCGAATCCTGCCGTGTGCCCTCGTTTTGCAAATACATATAGTATACTGCCTACGACTGCTGCAGTTATCTAACAAACTCCAACATAAAAAGTAGCCCGGATGGCTCAGTGGTTTGAGCGGCAGATTGCAATCTGTCCCTATCGCTGGTTCCACTCCGTTGGAGATCCAGAGTTAAGTATCGCAGTGTTTGGGGTTCACTGCTTGGAACGTCCCCCGTTATTTCCTTCGGGTAGTCCAGGAAGGCATCCGGCAACGTTTTGCATGAATTTCGAAGACAAACTACGATAAGTGTAAGTGTAAGTAATAGTGGAAAACTCTTCCGAAAATAAACTACGATAAGTGTATGTGTAAGTGATAGTAATAGTGTAAGTAATAGTGAAAAACCACTTTTCCAAAGTTGAGCGAAACCGGGAGAGAGTAACTCCGCCGTAAAGGACTGCTCCAGGAAAGGTAAATGACAGCGGCAGAACTACTTCGCAATGGATATGGAACAATTTATACGGATTTCCATTATTTCTGAGGATCCCGAATTGGATGAGCTTTATTATTCAGATGGGATAACTGAAGTACTGTGTCCATCTATAGAAGAATAACGGCCATTTTTGTATTCGCGAAGCAGTGTACCATAGCAGAAAATGGAAGTTTAGTACGCATAGATTTCGTGGTATCCTTTTGAAGTGTTTTTTTTTTTCGAAAGATCTACAGTCATTGTTATCATTGTAATCAATGTATGATTGGCAGCAGACTTTTAAAGGGAATCATCATCAAAACATGGATGTTCAAGGGCAAAGAGCACGAAAGGGTGAAGAAACTAAACTAGGAAGCTCTGAGTGGACAAAAAGGGAATGACACTCCCAACGAGAAAAAGAAACGGGCAGAAAGGTTGGAGGTCCTTGGAAAAAAAATCAAAAGAAGCGGCTCATAGATTGCCATTAAATTCCGATTCTTCTTCCACTCTTCAGCCGCATGCGTGAGAAATCTACTTTACTTCCCACCTTTCCACTGAGCATTTTTCTGCAAAGGACACAGGAGTGGAAATCCTTGAAGAATCCAGAAAAACTTTCTACATTTGTCTACAAAATTTCACTTTTTCATTCAGATACAGGGCAAAAACGTATGAAATTCTCTTTACTCGCCGAGTTACCAGTGTACATATCTCTTCCCGCTACACCATGTAACCCCTTAGCATACCTTCTTTTGCTTCACACTTTGCTTGTCTTGGCTGTGAGTAGTTGTCTTCAACGAGTTTGCGTGTTCCTGCAGCCTGAAATTCAGAAAAGTGACATAAACGAAGCAAAAGGTTGCTTTTCTCATTTTTTTCCCTTTTCGAAGCAGCATTCTTGAGTATTTGCAAACTCAAAATGCCTAGGTCACGTTGTCCCCGTAAAAAAACGTGACACAAGTAACAATATTGTCAGCAGGATGACAAGAGATTACTTCGCTTCGGTTGACAAAATCCTTTCGTCTGTCTCTGAATCACTGATGGCCGACGCGACGACAACAAAACGGCGTCATGCCGTCTTATTCACTCTGACTTCTTTCGCCGAAGTCATCGATGTGTGAATCTACTAAGAATACTCTCGTATTCATCAGAGACGTGGAAAACCCAGGAATCATAGCAGAGGTCTAGTTCCAAAAAATTTCGATTGGTTGTAGTGCAAACCGCGGACTTTTTCAGAATTTTCTTAGAAACAGGGCTACCCGGAAACAGGCAGTGGTGAGTTTCTGGATAAAGGGCGCAGGAGGACGGCAAATTTCAAATTTAGTTTGAACTTTGTTCCGAATAAATTTAAATAATTAAAAACCCCATAGAGAAATCATTAACAAACCTATAGATAAGTCCAGCGTTGAGGTAAAGAAGGATGAAGAACGGTGCCAGGATGGTGAATATATTCCTGAAATTTAGAGGTTTACTTCAGTATCCCTGTTTCTATGTGAATATGAAGGACCCTATTAAACACCTCATAGGACTCCACCGCTAAAGATAAAATTTTCAAAAAGAAAACAGTTCTATTTTTTGATCTACACCCCCCCCCCCTTACCACTAAGGAAACCCCTCCAGAATTCGGAGGGCAATAAATGCGTGAATAAATGACAAAATAAGCATTTTTTACTGGCAACGTGATTTTTTTGGATGTTTATCTTGGGTATAGCGATAATAATTTCTGAACCCATTTTTTGGGCCAACTTTCATTTCAAATATTGCCTCTGGCATAATGCCCTGACTTCGAATGACCGAACATTCAAGTCTTTTTCGGCATCCGACTATGAATTATCGAAGGCACTTGTGGTAAAGAAGAGTGGTTACCAATTGGACAGATGGACAAACAGATAGGCAGACAAACAGGCAAGTAAACAGACCCATAGAGATAGAAACCCGCAGACAGACAGACAAACTGATAGACCAAGAGACAGACAAACATACAGACAGCGAGTGACTTTAGGAGCGACTTACCTAAAGTAAAACCTCCAAATCTTGTTGAATAACTGATGCTCCATAACGAGACTGGATGGCCTCACTTCCCATTCGGCTAGGCCACCAATACAGTAAGGATTTTTCATAATCTGGAAGTATCAGTGAATATCACAACACTAGAGACCGCATGCATCACTGAGATTACCCAGGGTAAACGTTTTGAACGTGTAAGCTACCCAAATTTGCCCATCGTCAAAAGCGGCGTCGACACTTTTACCATGGGCAATCTCAACTATGCATCAGGTTTAGAATTTTCTATGGAAGAGGAAAAATGAACAACCGAAAAACGAATACGCAAATTAGATTCTCTTTTTTTCTAGGGAACAAAAATTTTCTTTTTTTTTCTAAAATCACTATTTTTTATTTACTACTTTTTCTGTGAATCCTCTCAGCAAAAAACCGCATAAGGCATTGACTCACCGTAAGTTCATTGAGAATCGTCCCTTTACTGACGATACCACACATCACCGCTATAAAAGCGATGGTTTTGCGATGATTCTGCAGGAATTTCACTTTGTCGCTATTGACAGTGATACAGTACCTGGAATGCTGTCGCAAATTGAAGCTGTTCAATAAATCTGGATGGGAATTTATACCTTTCAATAGCAGCGAAAGTGATCAGGTAAGTGGATGCAGTGATTGCAATGTGGGAGATGGTCAACATCGGCACCATGTATGTGACCCTGGAAATGGTAAATATCCAAAATTAGTTCTTATGTTATGTACTGGTGAAATATAAGGTTCAGAAGCTCAAAAACAAGTTCCCAATCGTATATGAAACTTGCTCGCCCAAAAGCTTTTGCCTTCTTTCATTGACAATCTGCGAAAACAAGTTGTCGACAAGCTTTTCGGCGGGCAACTTGTCGGCAAGGAAGTGTGAAAACAGGTTGTCGACAAGCTTTTGGGCGAGCAAGTTGCAGACGCGGAAAAACTTTTTTTCTGGCGTTCTGAAGGGAAACAGTTTCTGATTTAGTTATTCATCTTCTATTCATTTGCCTAGTAGTCTGTCTTCATTTTTTCTCTGTTTCCTTTTTTTTGTTCTCTACAATGCTGTAACTTTGCCTTGCTCATGTTTTTTTCCCTTTCACTTTCTTTTTTTTCATTTACTACGATGCTGTAACTTGATCTTTACCGAACCCCATGTTTTTTTTTCCTCGTAGCTTTCCTTTTTCCTCGAACTCTCGACTACTCATCACCGTCTTTCCTCCTTTTTCCGGATTCATCGCATTCCTAAAGGTCGTCAGTACACCTCTTGCCAAATAGGTCCTTCTTAGCCTTAGAGGTCTATGGGTAGACTAAACAGACAGGGAGTGCATGCACTCGTGATGTTTACCAAATTTCTTCGAACGTCTTCTAGAAATTTCTTCCTAAAAATAAACTTTTGAGGGTAATGTAGTACTTATTCTGGCTCTTGGAAAGTGTACACTACCCATAGCGACATAAAATGACAAAGTCTTGAAGGTTTACGAAATGTATATACAAAGAAACCTGTACCGATATTCATTCAATAGGGCAAACAATTCTAGAGCGATTGCTATATCTAATCGATTTATTGATACTTTCATTGTCAATAGACCACTCTAGCGTCAACAGCTCATATTTTAGCTGTGATGTCCCACTGAAATCGCTATAATAACAACACATAGTCTGACCCCTCGTCAATGGAGTCTGTGTAACAGGAATTCGCACATAGCGCGAGAGAAGAACAGCTGTTCTTTCGTGACATGTTGAAGAGTTTCTGTCCACGCAAGAAAGAAATATTCTCGGAATTTTTCTCAATAGAATAATTCACGGAGACAGTGGATCAGGTTTCAAAATAGATGTGAATCATTCATCAATTCACTGGGAGGCTCTAAATGAAGCTTTTGGCTAATAGAGGAAGTGCCGGCCGGAGACTCGCCCAATAATGTTTGCCCCATTTCTACTAAAATCTGACAAGGGAAGGGCACGAGGCTAACCCCGGGGATCGAACCGAAACGTCCATTTTTGGTAACATTGTTTAAGACGATGTCAATGTATGTATATCATTTTTACCCAATGGTCCTAATGCGCGCAGAAGAGCCGGTTAAAGACTTTTCGGCGCCATTCATCTTTCTCGCGCCGGAGATTCTTGAGAAGGTTTTCTTAACCGAAACGTTGCATGTGTAGGTTATTTGAGGTGCTGAACACGAATATCGTATCCATTTCGCTCCCTAACGCCATTTTGTAGGGTGACGGTTGGTCACGGTGGCATGCAATAGTATAATCATAGTTGCTTTGAGTGAATGACATATTCTCAACATCTTTCACATTTGTCAGTAAAAATTTCGTCCAGAAACTAATGCAGATTCTCCACCATTAGCTTTATATGGATGTTTTTTCTTGTTGTTTTGGCTCTGGCCTATTTTTACTGATCAGCCTATTTCCGTCCCTTTTCTTCCTTTCAGTTGCTACTATTCTAACCCATACTATCTTAATCTTTTGCTCTTCTGATGGCACACCCTTTGGTGTACGCATATATAAACATAATAAAAAAAACAAGTAGACGTTCATTGATTGGATCCCAGGTCATTTTCCGCACCCCGGAATAGCCATGAATCTCGTCAAAAATGTTGACAAATAAATGACGGATGTGGCCGTAAATTGAATTTCGGCCAGGAGACAAAACGGGTGCATGTGATTGCAAATGAGCAAACAATGATGAGGAGATTTCTGAACACCTAATGCGTCATCCGACGTCCTAAATTAAATATTTTCCGTGGAAGTGGCATAAAGCATAGGCGGAAAATGACCCCTAAATTAGTTCTAAATTTGGACAGGAGGTGAATTATTGTGAATCATTTATATGCTTTCGTTCCTGGAACCTTCGCAAAGAATGGAATTTCAGGCGAAGGAGAGGTCAAGAAACTTACCAAAGAGCTTTGAGCGTATAGCTAGCCGTCCAGTTGGTGAGCACCTTGTTGGACATTACTGCTATGTACGAGACGCCAATGAAAACGTCAAACAAGGAGAGCAGCAACAGGTACAAGTTGTATGAGTTCCTGAAACAATGCAAATACTGACATAAAAGCGGGTACACTAGCATTCTTTAGAATGCATGGAAGGTCATCTCACTCTCCAGACAGGATTCTTGGTCCACAAGTGCTACCTAATCAAGTCAAAAGGGATCTCTTGCCCTAAAGGCCCAATTCCCTTCGGAAAAACAACAAGTCCCGGGGGAATTAGGATTTTGGATGCATGTCAACCAGTCATAGGGCAGACTGACGAATAATTACCCTAATGAGACGTCAATAACTAGAAGACCAGTCATCAAAAATTGGCCGCATGAGTGAGCATGTCCGTAAATGCACCTAACTACATAACGACAGAGTTCCTAGAAGGTGTCTTGTTTCTATTCAGAGAGTAAAGTTTAGCAACTGAATGATGGAGACGTCTTCTGCAATGATAACAAGCTATGAAAGGTGTGTTTCGGGTGAAACTTCTCCAGGAAGTTGCCAATTCTGGTTGAAGTAGGTTGCCTTGGACGATGAAATCCATGAGGCATGCAAGCCTTGCGCGAAATCACGTAGCTTACAGCTTACACAAGGAAGTCCTGTAATTCAGGAAGGATATTTTCACTTCTAAGGCTATATTCATTAAGGATCCAGCGGCTTGGTGTCAAGACGTAGCAATAGAGCTAAATTGGGTTGTCAGTCAAAGAAAACTCATTATAATAGGATATAATCTTATTTAATTGGTTTACATTTATATGTATATAAATTTATATTTAAGAGGAATCTGAATAAACATCTGGGCTATCTAAATAATTTCGAGGAAAAAAATGTGATCCTTTAAAATTTTGGGGGAAAACTATTAAATAGTACAATTTTAAGTATTTGTTTAATTGTTTGTGAAGTTTGAGCTCACCATATCTGCACACTGTAGGTTAGTAATTGAACAGTTAGTTGAAAAGTTATACTTCTTACCCATTGTTGAGCTAATACATGTCTTCCAGAATAGCCAGCAGTAATAGCGCAACAAAAACCGAAATCTACAGAGCAATTAGTTGTTTTAAAGCATTAAAAATGAAAAAAAAATATTCTATTCATATTTCCCTCGAATCCGTAACATTCTTCCTGGTTCTTACACGGAAATGTTGTTTGAAAATTTAAGGAAATTGTAACGAGATTTCCAGCGTTTTTCTGGAAGCTGAGGTAATCGAATGTTCCCGCAATTTTCACATGCATGATTCCACAAAATTACGCCTTGGAACTGAGCTCTGGTGAGAATTTTGGTAAATGAATGAACGTGCTCCATAGCCAATAATGTGACCCAAGTAAAAGCAATCGGTGAGAATTGCCCAGTCAATGGAAGCTTCGAGAGAATTGCCGTCGTTGATGTTGAAGAGTGGGTTTTTTCTATATTTTCTAGAAATTTACTGAAATCGAGCTTTTATTCTTATTTCTAGCTGCCAGAGGGCAAGGCGAAATGGTTCTTGATTGAATGTGGTCCAAAACCAATTCGAAGAATCCAAGAAAGTGAACACTCAGGTTAAAATTTGGAAACGATGATACTGCTGGTCGTATTGCATCACAGGATAACGCCCTCGTGGCCTGCCGCGCCGCATCACCTACGCGATACGGCTGCTATTGTCGGGTGTTTGACGGTATGACGTCTTGTGTATGCTTTCATCCAAACATATCGCGCATGAAGGCAAGGACATTAAGAAAACTGTGGAGAACCGGCCGACAACAACAATGTCCAGATGGTCTGCCGCGTGCGCGAGCGGTGCGGCGCGGCAAACCAGACGGGCGGGATTCTGTGGTGCAAGAGTGATTAACCAGCAATGTTGGTAGATTTGGAGAAGTACAGAGTTTTCAACTGATGTGATAATTGAATCTCAATATCGATTCCTCTTGCAAAGAAAAAACTTCACGCTTATCCTCTCAATATTTAATAATATTCAGTTCTTAAAGTTCTCCTACTCACATTTTTCTTGTTTTTCCATTCTTTTTCACTCATTTTTATTTGTTTTTGGTACTATTTTTTCCAAAACAAGGTCAATCTCATGCAGCTAGAGAACTGATCCAAACTGTCTTTTTCGCTGGATAACAGCGAAATTTCAGAAATTTCCAGACCAAATTTTCTAGATTCCTATGGAAGATCCCCGGATTTGATTCTTACATAGGGATTAAGTGCCATGCCAAATTAGATAGCATTATAGTGAATAACGTTTATATTCCGTGCCGATCATTGATTCCTGAAAAGTAGCAGGAAGAACTGGCATAAAGAGATTTGTGAATACCTCGTTTATGATTCCGGATGTGGTTGAGAACAATGCCGGACAACTGCCACTAAATTAGCAGGGAAAGTTCGAACGTTCAAGATGGAGCCTCTCAATCTGAGTCCCATTGTTCCTCGTGTTTTTCTATTATTAGCGTTATCCCAATGGCTCTTAGAGAGTTCAAGCATTTAGAATTAGGCGCAAGCACTTCAGCTATTAACAACAATTATCAAAGTAAAACCACTTGCGGCTCTCCGACGAAGTGGGAGATTCGCGTCATGCTATTGAACGTCGGTTTGGACGAGTTGTCCTATCGTATTTCCTCCTCGGGGCTTTAAAAGGTCAATTATTAATGCCCTGCCGATTATGGGAAAACACTTGGGATTTCCCTGTTTTCAGCTGTTGTCTTCTAAAGAAGTGTCCTAATCTATGAGATCACTTCCCGATTGGCCGGAAAAACAAGAGTTCACCTGCTCACTAACCGATCTCCTTCGGTTACTCATCAAAAATATCCGCGAAAATTCCGGAAATCGCCTGTTTCCCACGCAAATTGCCACGGGTCAAGTGGTTTGTGCTCACCTCGTGAAGCCCGCACATGCAACCCCGTACACACGAAAATATATGGAAAATATTGAATTATTGAAGAGCCACAAAAACAATGTTGGACGAGCAAAACACTGCTGCGACCATTGTTGTCTCATTATTTACTGAGTGACAAGTGGGTTGCGACTAATTGTCGATGCGAGTTGTTGACAACTTTATGCGAAACGTGACTAGGAAGAGCAGAGCAGCATGATACTGCTGAAGTATACAGAGATATTTAACGAATATTCTAGAAAATCATGATTCTGGAAGAAATAAGCATGAATTTTGAGATAAGATTGTTTTTCTGAGCATTTTCTGGAGGAAAGGAAGCAAGAACACTCAATTTTTCCTAGTAGTCCTCAATTAGACTATTGTTTTTTAAATTTCATTACTGCTACTTATTATCATTTGCGATTTTTAGATCCTTCTCACCTTAAGATTATACTCCTAACCCGAGAAATGCCGATAATCAGAAGGAGCAAGGTCTAAGCGTGTTCTATTATGTCAGTATGCAACGGTATGGATTTATCCATGCGTATATCTCGGATAATTTGTCCAATCACGTAAAAGGTAGTGAACTGGTCCTCTTCTCGAAAAAAAAAAGATGACCACCTTGGAGAAGCTTGGATGCTTATATCCATTTATTTATCTTATTATATTTTTTATATTTTTCATTTTATTTTTATTATTTTTTTATATTTCTATAGGGGCATTTATTCACTGAACAAGGGTATCCACTTCGTAAAATTCCGCGGGTATCCGCCAAATAACAGCTCAATTTGATCAAACTTCCTCCATAAGAATCGAGAAGTCCGATAAAATTTGAAACATGAAGGTTTCCGTGGGTGCGATCTTAAAACTATGGAGAATTCTCGATAAATTTTGTTCCTAACATTTTTTTTTGTTTTGTTTTGTCTTTTTTCCATACTACGTAGGTTCTGAGTATGTTGTTCTGACACTTTCTGTTTTCCTCCTTAGTATTGTCTTCCAAACTATGCCTGTCACGTGCGCATCCAGAGTGTATTATATAAATGAATAAATAAGTAGATAAGTAAGTAAATAAGTAAATTCCTTTGAATACTTCAATAAATCACACTTCCCTGCCTGCTGCGGGGAAAATTGCTGTTTTCCTTTCAAAACGATGAAATCGCAGAATCGCTGCTGCTCCAACTACTAATTAGCCCGAAGAGCGAAAAATGCTATCTAGGGGCAATATCGTGCGAAAAACCAAATCACATGCTAAATAGCTGCCTTTGCAGGGGAAATGATCGGAGAGGGAGGGATTGAGGAAGTGTTGGGAAGGAAATGAGCAGAGATTAGGTCGATGTTTCCAGGAAATAAGTGTGAGAGAGAGAAATTTGCCGTGGAATCTCGGGATTCATGCTTAGATTCTCTCTTAAAATGCCTACAAATGCATTATTTTAGTAGAAAGTGGTTTCACCCCTTCCTGGCTCACGTATACTTCCGGATAGCTAAAAATTCCCCATGACGTCCCCCGCCCCAAAAAAAGGTAAAGCTCAAAGAACGCACCTGTGCTGTTTGCTAGTGGCGAACACGACGAAAATAAAGCTGTTGAACAGGATGCTTATGATGGATATCGTGACGCCGAACACTACGACCAGCCAGAATCGTGGCACCAGAAAGTAGTCGTCAACCTTGTTGCACTCTTCCGCTACGTACGTCAACAATGACGCAGTGTCATTCAACTCCGTCGCGTTATCCATGACGCTAAGCGTTGTCTAAGCGGTCGCTGCTAGAATTTGCACGTCCGACAGCCAGATGCAAGTCGTCGTGGTGTAGTTCTGAAATTGTAGGCTCGTAGTTAGCTGGATGAGCGCTGACCCGCGAGAACGGAAATCCGCGCTATTGAAACACGACGGACGCGCGTAGAGACAAGCAACACGATTAGAATGCAGTTGTATGCACTGACCAGGAAGGACAGCGTTTAAATCCACACCCCCCGTTCGAACTCTTGAAAGGAAATGACAGTGAAAAACTCGAAAAGTGCATAGCAATCGAGGAAAATTCAAGGAAAAAAGGCAATTTCGTCATTATGAACGCTGCGGCCGGATGTGAGCAGGCGGATCCGGGTAGCGAAGATGTGAACGTGGTGTTCTCACTGGATATTTAGACATTCTAGTAGATAGCTGTGATCCTCACAACAAAGAGATTTTCCCAAGCTTGTTTGAAGCCCTAGAAGATCTCATTTATAGCCTGTTATCCAGAAAACATTCCAATCTTCGAGAGAAACACGCGATCTTTGGAGGTGTGGTACAGGCTAATAAGGGGTACATCTGCTATTTATTATGTCTGTATTCCTCTAATCAACTAATACTTAAATATGCACAGGTGGTTCTGTGAGGAGATGTAGTAAATAGCTCACTACTGTTCACTCCAGATGAGGACATCGAATGGGAGGATATAAATTTTCAAAAACAAAGCTGAAAATGAGTATACGTGAGCTGGAATCTACACAAGTACATAGAAGGAAGGGAATACAGTCAATTGTTTCTAGAGGTTCGAAAATCAAGAAGTTAGGAAGGAATAAGAGAAAATGAGGAAGGAAAAGGATAAAAAAAGCTACGGCCCTCGCTTGGACCATCACTGATCCAGAAATGCAGGGCTAGAGATGACTGTTGCCCACTAACCACTAAAAAAATTTCCCCGTAGCTAACAGTTATTGTCCTTTGTAGCAAGATCCATGAACGTCCCTTGTAAGGTGATGAGTTATCCATTCTTCTTGACTGGACGAGTTGCAAATGAGTATGATCCGTTGAAAAAACCCCTCCTACAGCAATGACAAGTTATTCTGAACATAACAAGGACATACAGTCCGGTCCGGCAGCCACTGCAAATAAGCGCCGGCGGGCGCCGGCCGCCGCCCGCCACCCTCCGGCGCCCCGGTATTAATGAGTTATAAATCACTCGAGCTTGGGAGAAAGCGAAGAAAAATACAATTTTAGTCCATAGTAGACAGGGTAGATAAGCCTAACCCTATGCTTAAGAATGGGTTTAAGGCTTAGGCTTAGGCTTCACAGGAGTGGCCCCACCCAACTCCCTTTTCACCTAAATTTCTAAGATAAACTACGATAAGTGTAAGTGTAAGTAAGATTGGACACTATTTGTATGTTGCATCGCGTGCGCGCATAGCTCAGTGGGTTGAGCGAATGATCGACGTTGTGGTGGTCAGGGGATCGAATCCTGCCCTGTGCCCCCGTTTTGCAAATACATATAGTATGCTGCCTACGACTGCTGCAGTTATCTAACAAACTCCAACATAAAAAGTAGCCCGGATGGCTCAGTGGTTTGAGTGGCAGATTGCAATCTGTCCCTATCGCTGGTTCCACTCCGTTGGAGATCCAGAGTTAAGTATCGCAGTGTTTGGGGTTCACTGCTTGGAACGTCCCCCGTGATCTCCTTCGGGTAGTCCAGGAAGGCATCCGGCAACGTTTTGCATAAATTTCGAAGATAAACTACGATAAATGTAAGTGTAAGTAATAGTAATAGTGTAAGTAATAGTGAAAAACCACTTTTTCAAAGTTGAGGGAAACCGGGAGAGAGTAACTCCGCCGTGAAGGACTGCTCCACGAAAGATAAATGACAGCGGTAGAACTACTTCGCAATGGATATGGAACAATTTATACGGATCTCAATTATTGGATGAGCTTTATTATTCAGATGGGATAACTGAAGTACTGTGTCCATCTATCGAAGAATAACGGCCATTTTTGTACTCGCGAAGCAGTGTACTATAGCAAAAAATGGAAGAGTTGGCTTCGCTTATTGTGCATTCAGAAATCTTTCCCCATGAAAATCACAAAAATGAAAAAAACATGAAAGTTGTGAAAATGGTCCCCTGCTTTATAGCCTTAACATATCCACTGCACTCTGTCTACTATGGACTAAAATTGTATTTTTCTTCGCTTTCTCCCGAGCTCGAGTGATTTACAGCTCATTAATACCGGGCGCCGGAGGGTGGCGGCGGCCGGCGCCCATTTGTAGTGGCTGCCGGACCCGACTGTATTTATATGTCAGCTTAGTGGAGGAACTCGTCCGATCGAGAAGAGCAGGTAGCTGAGAGCCTTCCCGGGAACATTAGTAGGTCCCATCACTGATGAAATCTTCCCAAAACTGGAGTAAATTCAGTAAAGCTATCGAGCATTGCGGGTTGTGTGGATCTCCAACCTTCATAGATCACTGGGACAAAATCCACAGATAGGGAATCATTTTTTGACTATTGGGATTTAGATTTAATTTGAAATTTAAGTTTTTCAAAATTAGGATTAAGACCAAGAAGAAGAGTTCCTAAGTAGATATGTACACAAGAAGCAGAAAAGTAACCATTTATCGTAAAAAAATCTTCAGAAGAAAGTACGAGGTTCACTTAGCAATTTTCTCATCTAGAAGATACAATTTCACGCAAGACTGTGCCTCATTTATCTGTTCATTCATCAGTTTATTCATTGAGAGGATTTAGAAATAATTCAAAAAAGAAAAACAATTCAAAGATCAGCTCCGCTAGCACTCACAATTTTTTCAAACCGCTCGAAATTCACAATTTCCCCAAATGGATGATTTCAAGGAGGATTTTTTTTGCCAAAAAAAAAGAATTTTCCGGTGAGAAATGCAGTAAATGGTGCACAAGTCCAAATCAGAAATGAGCAGAAGAGGACCCCTGAAGCCAAGAATTGGAAGCTTGAACAAATTAGAGATGTACGTAGTGTTCGCGTTAAGAATTTCGCTGCCTTATTGATATACTCAATCGGATTTATTTATTTATCAAATCTGTAATTTTTCTGCGTTTTATTCTTTTTATATTATTGCTTATTGTATATGTTTAGGATCCACAAAAGGGTTTCTAAGAATCCCTCCAATAGAAAAATAAAACTTAATTTGGTTCATAAGTACATATTATTCCCAATCTTCTCAAACGCAGAAAGAAATGCAGACACTCAAGTTCTACATTTTTCGCAGCTCAACAGCCAAAGAATCCCGTTCTAGGTTTAAAAAAGCATATGCAGTCCCTGACTACGGTCATGTGCCTGTAAAAATCGCACTAAAACCTATTTTCCTAGGAGGCGCCAGCAAAAAACACGTACAAGAGCAATACTAGCGCAAAATGGCGTGTTTATTGGACAGCTCGAGCCAGTAGGCGCAAAAATGAGGAAAAGAAAAAACGAAATAGATGGTCCCGGGAAATCACATGCTATACGAAGAAGATGAATAACATTTCGCTGGTGGAGGTAGAACGAGGAAGGCTTTGTGGAGAACTAGAATCCTTACTGCTTTGCGGATAATCGACGCCGAGGGGAAGGGATTGTGAAGAGGAGGGTTCCTGGAACAGAATATCCTAAGAAGGAATAATATTTCTGGCACCTTAGACTTTGAATATTATGTACCTAATGCTGCTGGAAAAGGGAAAGCGAGGCCCTGAAAAAAAGCCGCTTGGAAATTCGCGAGATGAAAACTTGCAAAATGCATGCGAAAGGCTAAATTGTGTTTATAATAAAATGTAGTGCAAAAATATAGTGATGTATTACAAATAAAAATAGAAAATACTAGCAAATGAGTGGTGGTGGGACCTTCGCCGCAAAAAAAGACATTTTCAAGCTCGTTCTAGCACCTATACGTAACCGAGTAGCTTGATGAATGCTTCTGTGACTTTGTCTGCATTTGCGGCCGAGGCGCAGTGTCGGCCGGCTGATTAGCAGGTTCGTTCAATATGAGCATAATATAGGATTCATCTGTTCTTCCAAATGACAGAAGGGGAATATAAAAGCGTAAAGAATCGCGAAAAAAAATACACATCTCCAAACTCCGCCAAGGTTTTACTTTTCTGGGCCCGTATGCATCACTGGGATTACCCAGGGTGAACCTGTTGGCGCCCGTGCTTATAGTAGGTAAGTTTGTATGATGCTAAAACGTTTGCCATGGGCAATCTGAATGATGCATGCGGTCCCTGGATAATAGGTAAGCCTAACTTTGTAATTTTATAACTACGTAATCCAGAAATGCTAAAGAAGTAGCCTACACCTACTACTTCTAGACGTCAGACGGCAATTTCATCTTTTTCCCGAATATGTCCCATTGTGCTTATATGGATTTACTTTCCTTTCCCTTTCTAGAAAACTTTCTGCTACACTATATTATCCTTCTTTCGTCACTTCGTTTTACAAGTAGCAAAAAATAAACAATAATCCAGAGACGTAAATATTGTGCACAACTATCATTACAAGCAATTATTTCTAAATTTGCTGAACGTTTAAGGCAAAAAAAGAGAGAAAAACGGTTTTCTCTGATTGACTGCACGGCCATTTGAGTTCTACTATATTGGGATATGAATGTGTCCTTCCATGTGCAGAAGAATTACCACTTTTTCCTTTCTAAACGCCAAAGATTACTAGGAAAAAATAAAAAAGAAAGAAAAAAGAGCGATATTTCCGTCGAGCGTAAAGGGAAACAGTTTTTGCTACATTTTAAAAAGTGATTTTTGATTATATATATGTATGAAAGTTTCAACTTCCATAGGGTGAATAATAAAGGCGGAGAAACGCCTATGGTTGAGACAACACCCATCTCTAAATCATTTTTGAGATTTTCGAGTGAAAAGAATCTCCATTAGCTGCTGATCATAGTGACATATGTGATTCTGTGAAAAGTTGCCAAAAACCCTTTCTCAAGCCCCAATTATTGAGGAGCCTGTGGGCGGGGCTGACGCAAAATTACAGGGTTTTCACCTCATCGATTCCTTTGCGCCTCGAAGTGCCTATTCTGATAGAGAGTCGATTAGGGACTATCACGAGACTTACAGTTCCTCCAGAAAGTGCGCTACTGGTAGTGAATTGTTCAGACAGTGCTTTGGCCCCACCCTCGGCCCCGCCCACAGTCTCCGCAAGAATTGAGGCTCGAAAACGGGGTTCTTCGGCAGTTTAGCACGGAATCACGTGTACCGTTGTGATCAGCAACCTGTTGAGATTCTTCAGACGTGGAAATCTGAGAAATAATTCTGAGGTGGGACGGTGCATTTAGGGATTTTTCATGAATTACAACATATTATCATGTTGATCAGATTCATATATGAAACATTATTAGATTATACGATATATTTTTTATATTATACTATACATTATGATCATTTTGATAAATTTACGATTTATTACTGTTGTCTCTTGAAATTAGGAGGCCTTATACTACATGCTGACATAATAAAGTACATAATAAAGAAACTCCGCCGCAGTAAATCTTCTAATGGTGGGTCCCAGGACGAATATCTTCCGATTTCATGTAAATTCACCCTACGGCCCGCAACGAATACCGTAAACGCAGCCAAATATTATTAATGTAGTGACCATTTCGTGGGCATTGACCTCAGGGCACTAAGGCTGTTAAGAAATGCTCTTTAACAATAGCCACTCAGGGAACTAATTGAACCAAATGCTCGTTAATTAAATGGAGGCGAAAAGGTCATTGCGCAAATGACGCAAATGCCTTGAGGAGACGTAGCGTATAGATTTAGAGCTTTGAAAAGAAGTACAACAATATGAAATGCTTCTGGAAGGCTCTTTCATAGGAATCTGGGAAAAATCTGGAGTAAATTTGGGCAGTAAAATATGAGGACTTTGATGATAATGGCCAAAACCCCAACGGGTGTCAAACACCACTCGTGAAACCACGTTGATAATCGTTAACCCAAGATTAACCCTGTGGCAGGTAACGCGTATCAATGTGGATTAACGAATGATGTGGCGCTTCTCTCAATGCGAGAGGTGCAATGACTATTGAACTCTCCCGTATTGGAGTAGTGGAGGGTTTGTCCACGGATTGATAGGGCGTAAGTTTTCGGCTACAAATGCATTAAAAATTAGGAAAATGATGCATCAACGAGTAGTAAAACCTGCAAAAAAAAACCCGGCAACCTTTCCTTATATATAATTGTTACCATCCCTCACTCTTTTCCTCCTCTTCACTTTCCACAGAACGTTTTTTCTTTCGACTGTTGTTTTTTTTTTCGAATAGCTACTACATTTACATTCCTCAACTGTTTGGGCACATAAGTTTTGCTTCAATTTAAAGCAGTTCTTGCGCACTTCAGCTGCATATAATAACTTAAAAATGGATTAAATAAATTAAATTGAGCCCCAAGAGATTTTCTAGTAGATATTACTCAACGTTTCGACGCCTTCGAAAGCCTAGAACGAATTAGATGCCTCTCATACAGAAAAAAATTGAAGTTTTCCAACAAACAGCCTTGATTAGCACCTTTGATTAGTTCGCAGTGGTCTTAAGGCCATTCCCTCCTACAGGACTTAACTGCCTAACCCCGTTCATTTAGGTCCATAGGCCAATGGAGCCAATTAGGTTCCATAATCTTCCAAAGAGGCAGAAAAATAGGAGAGCCAAGGAACATGAATCAGTGCCTCTATCCCTCTTTTTTCCATATTTCCACTGCACTTTTGATGCATTCAACTGTTTTACTGTGCGATTACTCCCAAAACTGCAGGAAACCGCAAACGGCCGTGTGCAAAGGGCGGGACCGCGGCGCGGCATGGCACTCGGGCTGCCTGCAGAAACAGAGAAACCAGAGCCACATGAAAACCTCTGTGTCTCTGCCCAAGAGAGCCGCGCCGCGGTCCTGCCCCTTCCACACGGCCGTATGGAGTTCCCTCTGTGTATATTACATGAACCGCGCAATGGATAGGGAGTAATACATATAAGCAAAAGGACAGCCACATAGATTGGAAGGCATAACTGCTGAGGAACACTCACAAATAGGTGACATTTCTCAGCAGAACACACGGATAATAGTGTACTATTAGTCTTACGGGAAGAGGGGGAGTTCTTGGAAAACTTACAAAGGAAGCTAACAGTTGAGGAAGTGCTTGAATAACATTGAAACAAGTGTACTTCCTAGTAAAGTAGTACTTTCGGTGAGTTCGAAGGTCTAATTTATGCCAATAATAGGCTTTGCTGAGGAAGAACTCTCTGAGACATCGTTGGGATTTGTTGGACGACGCGTACATTGTACTATGGGGGAAAATCCTGCGCACTCTTATACCCTTTTCTTGAAATTTCACTTAAATTTCGGAGGAAAATAACCCATGAAGAAGACAGAAATAACATTAATAAACCTTTTTTAGGCACCTGAACTCCGGATAAATCTTTTTTTTTTTGAAATCTCAACATAATAATGCGGTATAACTCCATGAAAAAACGGCACCTGAAGTTCAAATGAACAAAATCCCATCAATTCAAGAAACAGCGAGCATCTTGGATTGAATCTGTCTGATCAGATAGAGTCCATAGACTGCATGTATCACTGAGATTACCCGTGGTAAGCGTGGTAGCGCCACATAAGATTACCCATAGACAACATGGGCATCAATGTATTTACCCTGGGTAATCTCAATGATGCATACAGCAGAAGCAGAGTGTTTCGAGAATTCTTTTTCTTTCGAGAATTCTTTTCCCTTGGGAGGGGACGTTCAAAAATAAAGGGAGTTCCAGAGACTGGAGGATCTACTAAGCTGGAGTGGTAAAAAAACCAAATCAGAAAAAATCAGAGTGGATAGAAAATGAGCAATTCTACAAGTAGTAGTAAGAAATAAAGGATTAAAATGCACCACTAGATCTCCAGATCCATGCTGTTCTTTCGACTTTGCGCCCACTACCCGAGGAAAAGGAGGACAGGCGGGGGGGGGGGGAGGGGCGGGATAGGGGGAGAGAGTACTTCCTCATAGGATCAGTGGAAAAATGGCTTAGGAATTTAGAGATGGCTTAGGAGGTAGGAAAAAGCTCGATACGCCTGATATTTTGTTCTAAATTCCTTGTTCTTTTACTAG
This sequence comes from Ancylostoma caninum, assembly GCA_037903475.1. Classification (NCBI taxonomy): domain Eukaryota; kingdom Metazoa; phylum Nematoda; class Chromadorea; order Rhabditida; family Ancylostomatidae; genus Ancylostoma; species Ancylostoma caninum. The sequence continues at coordinate 797,129 of JBAJFG010000086.1, forward strand.
AAAATCCACATTCCCCAGGAATACCTCCATACCCTGAACTCTTTTAAAGACAACAGCATGCCCTTTTGATAATGGATTCAATAGATAAATTCACAAATAGTTGAATAACTAAGCAGGACGCAGTTAGACGAGGCAATTACTGCGAAATAACTTGATAAGGACCCTGAGGCGTCTTCAAAGCTTCAGATGAGCCGTGCACCAAAAACCAACGCCGCTCAGCCCAGACGGCCAAATAATTAGCAAAACTTCGTCGAGGACCTCGTGGTAGCAGCACAACGATGTCCGCAGATGTTCTATGGATATAATCGTGGATGAACAAGCGCTACGGCGATGACAGCTAGGCGGGTTGAGACGTTGAGGGATTAAAGAGAGCAGGCGAAGGTGAGCGTGGCGAGGCGAGCGGAGGAGGAGCGGAGAGAAATTCGCCGCCATCGCCGACGACCAGTCTTAATCTAGCATCTCATTAATTAGCAATGAAACAAAAGCACAGAGATTGGCCAGGCTGAGGAGGATATGCGAGAAGGTGATGGACGGCTTCCGCAGCCCTTCCGACCGGCGACGTGATGAATGGTTGAGGTGTGCTGTCACCGAGGCGAAAGAATGGTGCGTGATTGGTGCAGGAGAGGTTATGGGGGAGGTCTGGAGGCCGTTCGCTAGTAGCCGATGGAAGAGAAACAAGAGGACGTAGCTATCCTGAAAATTCAAGAAGAGGGTAGAAAAAAGGAGATCAGGGTGTAGAGTAGGAGACTTATAAAATCTAAGGAAAAGAGAAATTGAAGGGGAGAAAAAGGCCAAGAGAGAAACGATGATGAGCGGAAGCACTGAGAAATTGGTCGTAATCCCAAACACTTCCAGACTTCCGAGCCGTTATCGCAATATCTATAGCCTTAAAGTGGCCTCCTCAACAAAACAGATGATCCTTTCTTGTGTGAACTGCCCTTGACTAAGTTATTCGTGAAAAAAAAATCTGAAATTAGTGTTCAATATACTCGATTACTTACTTACTTTGGTGCTTTGATAGTCTTTTCATGGGAGATGAACTTCATAGCGAGGATAACAAACAATCCCTCCACAATGGTTGACGAGAATAGAAAATTCCAGAAAATAAGGTACCATTCAAAACAACCCAACAATAATAAATCATTTAGAAATGGGCGTGAGCGTGTTTTTTTACCTCTGCACTGTGTCTAGATTCATTTTGATTGGGACCACATTCCAGGTAAGACAGATCCCCGAGAAGCGAGCATTACATTATATTTACCCTCATTTGTAACTCAAGAAAACTCGGAGCCAATACATGCTCTGGAAGTTTAGCACTTGATATTTCGGGTTAAATTGGGGAAATTCCCTCAAAAGACTATTTCCATTTTTTTCCTGAGTAAGTCATCATATTTTTATTTATTTGCACAAAATTTTGTCGCTTTCACGGAAATTTTTGCTTGTAATTATAGATAAAGAAATAAAAATCCGTGAAAGTACTAAAATTCCATCAATCTACGGGCAGTTACCCAGGAATTTCTGACCACATAGCTTGCAAATTGTGCTTTTTAACGGTTTGATGCATCACTTAGACTACCCAAGGTGAACGTGTTGGAGCTCCTGTTAACTATAGGTAAATTCAGGGCGGATGGGGTATTTAGACGTTTACCCTTGGTAGTCGCAATGTTGCAGGGTACCCTAAAACTATCGACCTCCATTGCCTGACTGTAGGGTGAATTTCCTATTCTTGCAGGGTTCATCCACCAGAGTAGCAATGCTGAGTTGAATGGGTACTTCCGAGTCACCATCGGATAACGGTTTATTGACGTGTGTACACAGTGACACCGTTAAGAACGAATCCTACTCTTTCATCTGATTTTTTTTTTGATTTTTTATTATACATTCGGTTATCTCATCCACTATGTCATCCACTAGTACTTTTAAATCATTCTAGGAACGTCAACATCATTTTAGCCACCAGTTACCACAACCGATCTTTTTTGAATTCCTCCACTCAAATTTGCAACTGGTCGCAAGCCCTTTATAAATCACAAACGTCTTCCTACGAGACGCTCAAGATTCAAAAGTAATCGCTCTACTAAAAGAATGACGTCAACTAGTAGAACCTCCAAACTGCAATAGATATAAAGTACAGCTGAAATTTCTGCTTCACTTCAAGCGACATGGCTAACTTCCGGTAATTTGGACATTTACACTCATGAACTGCATTTCTTGCCTTAAGCCCTGCACGCTCTCAAGGTGATAATGAGCGCTGCATTGTTCAGAAGTGCGAGCACATGTCATTTGGAACAAGGCCCACGTCACCATGGCCTAAAAGGCAGCAGCATGGAGCAATGGTAGTGGCGCAGGATAATTAGAGGTGTAGAGGTGATTTATGGGGTGCCTGAATGGCCTCGGGTGTAGGCCTAAGATGTAAAATTTTGCTAATGCCATTCTATGGAGCCAACCCACCTGTGTTAAGATTCATCAACTTTTACTTTAAGGGAAATAACCTAAACCAACCAAAAATAACACTGTTCATACAGTTGAGGAATGAGTGGATCGAGCCACCTTCATTAATATAGGGGTGAGTTGACTCAACCATACTGATCTAGTTTAGTCAGGATTATTTTGAAATAAATAGCCCCTACTCCTAAATACAGTAGTGTAAAGCTAGTAAAACTGAGCTAACTTTGAAAGAGTCTAACACAAGACAACTTTAAAATTACAAAAGACGAATTGCTTCAAAAGTGATGCACCAGGAAAGGGGCGGGATAAGGGGAGGAGTCAGCCCTCTCACACGAAGGCCCAGCTCCTCCCACATTGTGGCCTCCCCTTCATCCGGATAAATGAACTTTGAAAATCTGGAAGGCAAACAATTAGGAACAGAGAAAAACACTCAGGACTTAGGAAACAGTAAATTATCTAATACTGTCTAAAAAATTTTAGTGCTAGGTACACCATTGCCGCAAAATTCCAAAATTTCACGTGATTGTAGTCGTGCGATAATAGTCTTCCTTGCTGACAATTTTAGGGCAGACTTCCATCATTTTGCACAACAAAAATTCTTTTCTTAAACCTTTCTTCTATATTCGACCGTTACTTACTGATCACTATCGTTGTTTCCATCGTTGTCGTTCGTAAAGATACCATTCCAGGAGCAGCAGGTCCTCCTTACCATACCGTGCTCCACGTGCAATACTATTTCACTAGCTACTGCAATTTGAGCTGGCCCTACCATCCTCTCTGTACTACCATAATTGATTGCCTCTTATTGATCTCGTGTGTTCGTCTACCACAAACCATTCGTGATGTGTTATGTCATGTAAAATGTGTTGTTCATCTCCTAACCTGTTCATAAACACGATGGACGGGGCCGGGGTTGGGGACCTTGTGAGGAAGACGATAAGATGGGAAGCGAGATCCTAGGTTTCCGGCCGGGTAAATCTGTGGATAGGCCGCCATTAGGTGAGTAGGAAGCGCATTCTCCCTGGCTCGGGCTCACGGTCTTACCTGAGCCACTGAATCGCCGACGAACCCTGGGGCACGACATCGACCATCACCAATTTGGACTAATTGGTAGGCTGGATGGTGTTTTCTTGTTGTGGCCAAGATGTCCTTAGTGAAGCAAAGATTAGAAAATGCTCTCGTTCACTCATGAAGTGACATTCTCAGGAAAATCAGAGATGTTCTCAATTTATTACTCAAGAAGTTTCTGGAAAATTGATCAGATCGATAGAGAAGCGCGGTTTGACAAAAATAGCGCCGGAGTCGCGTGATTTATATCAGTGACTCAAGCAGGGTGATCCCGCTTTCTAACCAAATATTCCCAATAAAAAATAAACCCGTATGACGCATGTTCGTCAATAAAAGCCAGCATGTAAAGATGGGGAACCTGGCTGAGACATCCTCTAAACAATAAGTCGTGCGAGTTTACAGATTATAACATGAAAAGACATTTCAGCCAGGAAGAAACAGAAAGCCAAGTCCAGGAAAGGAGGAAAAGCGTTGCCGACAGCAATTACCCTGCAGAAGCAAAATGCAAGGCATCGAGGACGTTCCTCTTTTCTCAGGAGAAGGGCGACCCTCCAACGGTGTCTACGGCAAAAACGATACTTAGCAGCATTCGCGGATGCAGAGGTGGTGTGAAGATTCAAAGCAGGTCGCAAGGAAAATCCTGAATTAATTTTAGTGAGAGAAGATAGAAAGGCCACGGTAGCAGTACTAGTATTACCTAATGACATATACAGTAATAGATAATCTATGTTTTGAATGTAATATGTAGTATATGTACTAACATCCTACAAATGGTGGTAATTACAAAGAATCAGGCGAACTATCTTCAGTAAGATAACGAAAATTGTTGTTCAGGTCTGAGCGCAATTGCTATATTTCTGCCGCAGCACAGATGGGCGGAGCATTCTGCAATACTGTGCGCAGATTAAAAGAAACCTCGTCAAATAAAATGAGCTGTAGTTGTGCCATTTACACTCGGAACCGAATGAAAATCGAGTAATTCAATATATTCACCTATTCGTTCGAGATTAGATCCGAAGAATGCAAATGCTCAAAAGAAAAGAGATAGATGAGACTAGATGCCTCGCTGTCACTCCTGAAGGTTTGTATAGCTCTTTCTTTTTCAAATATTCGAACTATAGACTTATTCGAAACCGAATATTCGAATTTACAATCAACTTATAGTTATCTAATACATTAGTCGGTAGTACATAATTATAATACCAGTGGTATTGCGAAAGATTTACGAACGTCAAGAAGAGAAAATTCTCCAGTAAGTATCCACTACAATAGGGAATGATGTGAGAAAAAACGAACAGAGTCCAAAGTTTTGACCTACTTAACAGGTATATTAAAATTGCAGCAGAAACGGGGGAATATGCTAATAATTCTCGTTTAATCGGGTTCGAATAGAGCCCGAATAATTCAGTTAATTTAGCTAATAACTCAGGAAGTAAATCGAACATTTGAATATTCGAGGAGCAGAAACATCAGCACTCTTCCTTGCCTTTACGACCGACTGTTTGGATCCGAGTGTTCAACTTATTCGATATCGAATGCTTGAGTTCAGCACATCACTGAGTTAAAATCATGTCCTTAACTGTGTATTACATAGCTGTGAGTGGAGAAAAAATAAGTTTTAATAAGTGTAAGTGTAGCCCTAATTTTGTTAGCCCTCAAAAGCTACATAAAAGCGTCTGAACCCTCTTTTTATGAAGTACATTAGCAGGGACCAGTTCGTAAATATGTACATGTCAAGATGAGATGTGAAAGAGCAATTGAACAAGTGCTCGTCAAATGTGCAACTCATCCGTGAGCCATAGAAAACCATTTATGTCACGAACCAGGACACATTAAAAACACCCATAATTGCCACAGGGCACATGGAAAACTGAAGGGCTTTCCAAGAAAGGGAAAAATTCACGAAGTAACTTGAATTGGTGGGAAGCTTTCAAAGCGATTTCTAAAGCTGGTGGAGTGGACGGGTGAAAACCTCAGTTGCAGAACGCTAACTGCAGAAAGCTGGTGGAAATTCTTGATATCTAGTCAAGCATTAGAAAATTCAAGAAATATGCGATTTTCAATGCTGCAATACTAAGGTTTTCCAAGCATACGGAACCTTACGAAATTTAGGAAATTTAATTAAATTACAATTAAATGACTATGGGAAAATGTCATGTTGGAATGACTATTTAATTATTGCCAAACATGATGGAAAACTATCGAGAAAGCACTGACACGATACTATGGAGGAGATTCCAGCGCAAGCGGCGCGGCTGCGCTGCTTACTTCCCGCGTCCACGAAAAACGCATCTCTATCGACGCTTGACGCTCATTTTACTCTATCCTCTTCCGTAACTCTGGACCATCCAGTAAATCCTAATTTGAAAGCAGATGCTTCGAATTTGCAGCGTCCAATGGTTAATATTTCAAAAATTTTGAGGAGTTACATCCTAGAGCAATGGACGAAAACAGATAAGTCAAGAAAAGGCCCCCTATCATACATATTGACGAACCAATTCATTTTCATTCAATCTCCACAGGGATTTTCTTTGTTGTATGACTGAGGGCGGAAGAAAGAAGGGCCATTCGTTGTGTTTTTCTACGGCCATCTATAATCAGCAGGATGTACAGTAGGATGGGAGCTAAAAATCAGGAAAATTTATCAGCCAACTGAGAATTTCTCAGCGCGATGCATGGGTTAAGAAGAGATTCATACATGGTAATAAATCAGCTAGCGATTTAACGTATGGTAGTGTGAGTTTGTTGATGGTCAATGCTTTTTGGGTACCAGTGAAATACACGAAATTCCTCCTTCGTCTAGAGCAAAATATAATAACTGACTAGAATTTTCAGGACAAGGTGTCCAGAATGGACACTTTGAGGACTAAAATAATATAATTTAGATCAAAATATTATAAAATGGCAATAGGGAGTAGTAAAAGAATGTAGAACACATAAATGTGGTGAATACACACGATTTTATACTATATAAAATAGGATAACTGTATAGAATAGTGGTTAAACAACGAAGTTGATAATGTAGACTGACAAGGTTTTTCAGGACAAGGTGTCCAGAATCTCCAGCTACTTTCTCCTGAAGCAATGACTCCCCTGTGGCTACCTACGAAATTCCTCCTCCCCTCATCTGCAAAACATAATAATTTCCAGCTACCGCAGAAAACCAACCTGAATATGCCTATTTCTGAGTTTCACGCAGCAGACAACCATGTATCCGGAAATGAGAGGAATACATATTAAGCATCCATGAAGATTGAGTCGGTAGACAGACATCAATTAGAGATAAAACCTAGGTTTAATAATGCGAGAATGAGCATCTGCAGGGCCGGAGGGTGGGTGTGGCTAGACGATAGATTGATAGATAACTTCCGTTGCATAATTGCTTATTTATTTGTTTACTTACTTGCACATAAGCTCCGCCGAGTCCGGAGTGGAGAGAAGGAAGTAAAAACGCAGGAAATTATGCCACATTTCAACAAGGTAACTGAGTAGATCATTGGTTTATTTATCTATTTATTTATTTATTACCTTAAAGTATTACTACTGAATAAATTGGCTAATTTTTTAAAATTAGGTTGCTAACTCACTCAAAAAGCTTTGAAGCTCTCTACAAGAGTTATATGACGTATAAATATGATGAAATTTTCCCTCAAATTGAAGAATTCTCACCAATTCCCCATAGTTTTTTTGATGTTAGTTGAGTGATACCAATTTCGCTAAGAAAGGTTTCGAAAGTTCTACTAGAATACTAGAAATCTCAAGGGTTTCTAGGAAAAGGTTGATCCCGACCCCTTTTCAGGGAACTTATGTGAACATCCAGAGAAGAGACACCTTTTTCAAACGAAAATTTCCTCCCTCTTCAGAAGTTTTAACACACTCAGAATAATGTGATGCACATGATGCATCACCACGACCTATTGTCCCCGTGTGGCTACGTGATTCGCATGGTGCATCACGCGAAGTTTGTCATTTTCCTTATGTCCGGGAATGATTCCCTTGTGGAAGAATGTTGCACATGGAGCATGTCAAAAATAATTTTTAGGCATACAAAAATGTGTTCGATCCAGAAGATGTTCAAAGGAACCAATCAGGAGTCTGTGGAAAGACGAACTTTTACTATTCGTAGATAATGGTTTAGGTGGTTTTTATTGTACTTATAGCAAATTTAGCAGTAGAAATTTCAGAATGGAGAGGAGGAGGGGTGGGACTTGCACAACCCGTTCTAGAGAATGTGGTCGTCAAAAATCACCGATTCCTTGTGCAACACAATTGATAAAAATATGCTTTTGAAAGTACTTCGGTAAATAAGGAATCGAAATGAATCAGTACCAAATCCTCCCCATTTCTGAGAAATTCACAGACCCATTCTTTGGACAGATACTGCTTTTCAGGTGTTTACTCTGAGTAGAAAATTGTCCCAACCGTTTATGCCACTCATAGAGGCACTCAAGTAGGTCAAAGATCAACAAAGAGATGTAAATTAAGATGCTGTCATCGCCATGATGTTACGAGGGATTCTCAGTTACAAGGACATCATAGATCAGGGATAGTATATATAAATAACTCGGAGTTAACTAGATGCTAACTGCGAGATTAGCACATGGATGCTCCCATTGGTATTATACGCATAGCATGCAGTGTAAACAACGATATCTCATTACAAATGTATGTATATTCAGGCGTATATTGTTGTAAACGAATGCGTGTTGATGTATGTATTGCGAAGACTATTTAGACAGAAAAATACATTAATATATGAGTATAGGTGATATATTGTTGTATGAATACGTAGACAAGTAATATTGACAGGAGAGTAATATACGGAGGATGATTATTGCCATAAAATTATGAGCATGTAGTAGCTGAATGTTTAATAGTAATATGTACTAATGATTTACAATTAGATGTAAAATGAGCAGAAAAAATCGGTCTGAAAATTTTCCATTACCTTCAGAAAATTCAGGAGGAAAAAAGGTGTGTACAGTGTGTTTTAGCTAGAGTAGGCGGTGCGGACGAGCTCCGATAGGCCAATGGGATGAATTGACCAATGGCGGTGCTCAGCTATCCCGCCCTCTTCAGGTATAATGCTCCAAAATCGCAAAAATTCTAGAGAGATTAGGAAATAAGGTACCAATAGTTGAGGAAACTATTGTGTAAAGGGAGAAGGCATGAATTAGCAAAGGAAAATAAAGAAGAAAAGTAAAAATACATAAGCATTTATAACTACAAGGGCATAACTCACGTAAGTAGAGATAGTGTAGAAATATAAGTAGGATTACTATTGGGTAAATATGAAATTAGCTCAAACAAGTAGTAAACAAAGCCTTTGATCTGTTATGTACTCAGATCTCCAAGAACAACTTGTTGACAAGCATATGGCGAGCAAGTTTCTGATTACATCTAGAACTTGTCTACAGTTTGTTGTCTGCTCTTCTTGTCGAGAAATTGTCGGTCCAGAAGCTTGTCGACAACTTGTTTCCACACTTTCTTGCCGACAAGTTGTTGGTTCAAAAGCATGTTGACAAGTTGCTTGCGCATCTCATCTTCCTCATCAGAAGCTTCTCAGCATTGCCGGAAATTCGCTTCTTCCTTACCTTGATAGTTAATGCTTATAGAAAACATAAAGTTAGTGCAAACATCTCCTTCCAAATCGTTCCATGGTAGACGACAACTTGTTTTTTCTCTTTCTTGTCGGCAAATTGTTGGGATAAAATGTTGCCAACTTTTTTCTTTTCCTCGTTGACAACTTGTCTAAAGAAAAGATTGCTGAAAACTTGCCTCTGGGTAGCACGATGACTCCAAACTGGTCGACAACTATTTGCCAGTTGGAAGGTTTGCCAGTTGTTTTCAGGCAAAGCTGGGCCGACAGCATGTTTTTGGGGTCATTAGTAGGATTCTAATAGTAGTGAACTCAGAACCCTCACAAGTTTGCTTACTGTTTTCGCATGGCAGTAAATATTCTATACCGAGGTAACTTTGTGAGGTAACTTTGACAATGCAAGACAATGATTCTTGGAATGGGGCTTGACCTTTAGGGTCTTTAATTAATTATCTGGGAAGATTAATTATCTCGGGAGCTCCTAGCCCAGGGCCGAAAGGCCCTGAAGACTCCTTGAAGTTTCACGATTTGATAAGGTTTCCGGAGTTCGTGGATTGGGCGATTTTTTTTAAATATGTGCGGTGATTTCCGCTTAGCTACTTATCCTATGGGTCAAGGATAAGGGCCAGATCATGTTCATTATCAGGAAAATAGTACGTCAATAATAATGCAATCCAGCAGAGTCGCAAGCGAAAACTCCTGGCTCCGGACTCGGACTGGAATTGTGGGAGGAGCCGAGTGAGAGAGTTGCTAATTTCCGAAGCGAGCTCTTCTGGCTAAACGTCGTCGTGGTGGTGGCGGTGGCTGTCGACGACAACAGCCAACGCACCATCACCATTCACAATTGGTTTTATGCGCAAAGAAAGGAGTGAGAGAATGTGCTGGAAGATCTCTCGAAAACATCTCCAAAGTCGTTGTGTGGCGTCGATGAGCGCCACAACTTCAGCGCAGATTTGGGCTGAAAATTCTGCGCTACCGGGGGCTTAGACCGCGGTATTTTAACCGTTACACTCGAACAATTCTAGCTTCGATCTTATACCCTATGGAAAAAGTGATGAATATGTGGAGACTGTTATTAGAGCGACAAAACTCTATATTCCGTTTAACAGAAAAATTCAAATAATAGGGAAAATTTCAATCTTTGACATGCGTAAAAATGTTTTATCATTGTCAAATTGGCAAAGCGAAGGTGCGCAAGGAGTCACTCGAAATCAGGCTAGAAAAGGCAGGAAAGCAGCCATAGTAGCATGACATAGAATGCTATTTCCTATTAAGGCATCATCAGGCAATATAAGACCTGATTACCAACCAGCCATTTGTTTAAAAACCTGAAAAATGTCATCTACAAGTGTAAGACGCCCGATTATGGCTACAATATTAGCACATTATTAATGGATTCATTAATGTCATAGTAATAACTCAACCAAAAGGACAGCTCCGTGGGTGGCTCGGAACAAGAGCAGAGGAGGGTGTCAACAATTTTTTGACATTTTCGACTAAAACGTAATCCACGAGACAGGTACTTGGCGTCGCTATCTCTTTCTTCCAGAAATAAAATGTCAGGAGTAAATTTAAAGAGCTGGAGGTGATGTGGTAGCAAAAGAAAGCACTGGATTAATACTGGCGAATTCCATTTTTAGGGTCTCCTTTTAGATTAGAATTAGGTCCTCATGTGATCTGAAAGCTTCTGCATTCTCGCATAAAACTCGTCTAAAATATGATATGAATAAGAAGGAAAGCAAAAAAAAATAATGGACTGGTGAGCCTGGAAAATAACTATCAAGTTGGTTAGAAATTAATTGCCGAAACGGATACTCCACTTCAAAATGTTATAGTTTGGCGCAAACACAACTCTACTCCTTGAAATAAAATCCATCAGGTTCTAAACATATTGCCAAAGATTTTTAGAGAGTTTATGCCTTTACAATGAAAATTGAGATCACAAGATTTTAAGAAATCTCGGAGAGCGGTTTCGACATGCTCCACGTTAGAAAACTGCTGCTGTCGCAGGTTTGCATCGAGAGCTCGGAAAAAGTGATAATCGCTAGAAGAGAGGTCTGAGGAATAAGGAGGATGAGAGTGAACTTCGATGCCTAACTGCGTCAGTTGTTGCCGGGTGAGTTTCGAAGTATAAGGTCTAGTGTTGTTCTGAAGTAGGAGAGGCCCACTTCTGTTTACTACTGCCGGCCACATTTGTCGCAACGTTTCATAAATCAGGTCCAGACCACAACAGTAGGACGCTGCGGTAACGGATTGATCAGGTTGCAGGAAGCTATAATGAATATCACCCTTATAACACCATCAAACTGTCAACATAACCTTCTTAAAATGAAGATCGGGTTTAGGAAAGCTTTGACATGGAGAATGCTTATCTGTCCATACCTAGCCACGTTTCTTATTGTCGTGAAACAATAATTTTTCATCTACAGTTATCACATTGTCTAGAAGTGGCTCGTTTTTTTTTTTCTCTTGGCGAACGAGTAAATTAGAACAGATGGTATAGCGAATGGATCGCTGGTCATCAGTCAGTTCATGGGATGGGATGCCCACTTTTGGATCTTTCTCACCATGCCAATGAATGCCAAATGTTTCACAACTGTAGTATGATGAACACCACGATCTGCTGCCAACACCCAAGGGGTAGTATCGGGTTTCGATTCTACGGCTGCTCTCAGTGTCCTACCAGGACTTATACGAAGTTGGCTCGAAGTTGTTGGATTGAGGAAAAGAAGAAAGAAGAAAGAAAAGAGAAGAGAAAAAAGTTCTTTTGTGCATACCACGAAACGGCGATTAGTTTCACACCAACCTGATAGTAGTTACATTTATGGGTATAAGTATCAAACTTGTAGGTAATTCTGAAAGATTTCGTTATGTGTATCCAGAGCGATTGAAAAGACAAAAGGTTCATAGAAAGGCAGCTTATGTGACTTTTTTGAAGCAGTTATTGGGGAAAATCCATGAAATCCTAGGCAGACGCCTTGTAGTGGTCGACTTCAACTATGCGAATTATCTGGAAGCTTTTCACCAATAAGCAAGGAAAATTTTGAGAACTGTATGGAAACTAATGAATGATTCCTTGCCGGTCAAATGCAAAACAAGCCTGAACACCACAGCTAATGGTTCTCTGGGAGAATCTGTGGCCGTTCGCTTCTGTTAATAGAATTACGTGGCCGCAAAGCAGTTATTTTGGAATGGGCTATATTTATGCACATGGCTCTTGCTGGAGCAGCATGCATAAATGAGATTACCCAAGGTAAAGGCGTCAACACCACGTATTTCTACCCTTGCTAACACCAGCATCACGATGTTTGCCCTACAGTTTACCCTGGATAATGTCACTTTAATCAATATCTTATCACTTTAGCGATGATTAAATTTGTATGGCGTTGAATGGCTTACCCTGGATAATCTTAATGATGCATCCAGGTACTGGACACGACAATTTCCCTGGGATTTTCCGCTTGGAAGGAAAATATCAGTCTAGAAGGTGTGGTGTAATTGCTGTAGCTATGAATACTTACCATACAAGTGTGAATAAATGTTAGGAATTACAATCCTTTAGTTATCTGGACATCCATAAAATTCCACGCTGTTAGGGAACTGTAAGTTTCCGCTTCTTCAAAAAAAAAAAAACTAAATAGAGTGCTAAGGTACCACGTGAATCCATGAAAATAGTACAATACCCCCTTCTTTAGATCCACTGCCATGGAATAAGCTCCTTGCCCTTCCAGGATTTGCCGTATAATCCGTAAATACGAGCTGTATCCTGTGAATTCTGTCATTTGAGGAGCGCACATGCCGAGCAGTATTCGCCGCAAGATCTCTGATGTCTGTCAACAGTCATCAGATGGAATACTCATCTCGATAATTGACACACCTCCACCACAATCAGCTGTTGTTGTTCGCTCATTTCAAGTCCCTCCGAGTCTCCCACAAAGAAGGGAGGGAGGAAATTTGAAATTCCAGTGATGTGGTGGTGGGCGATTCACAGGTACGTAGCTGAGCGTCAGTCCTCGCCAAGCCTTTGTCTCTTTTTTGGCGTTGTTTTCTGGACAACGAGGTGCTCAAAAATCGTTCATGAGAAGCTGAGCGCTTTAAAATTTTGACTTGTGCTTGCCGCTCAGGGATCTCAGCCACCCAGGCTCAGCTTTCCTTTTTACATATAGGTAAATTCATCTAAGGAAGGAATTCAATGGCTACCTAACGACGTTGTTTTCTGAGAGAAAGAATGGTCCGAATTAGTAGCAGCGCCTGTCCTCCTGACAGGCTCTGTACTATATCTATGAAAATGCTGGAAAAACAGTCATTCCAGGACGCCTGTGAAGCGAAAATCCAAAGATTGAGAGAGTTTTTTTCGATGTGAAGTCTATAGCAGCCTATAAGGTGCTAGGGTGGATAGCTCGGAAAATGAGAAACTCACTGAACTGTCATGTGATGTAAGTATTATTTATTTATTTATTTGCGAGGAGTCCTCCTACGCAGAAATGGTCTACCGTCATTTTTCCAGTCGATGCTTGTATTCTACCCCATCTCGCTTTCCATGTTTGGGATCCGCAATTCCTTACGAATCGCCGGGAAGACAGCTGATTTCCTAATCATACAATTTAACCAGGAACTGTAGGCCTCACTGAAATTACCCCAATCAAACGTGTTGACGTTTTCATCCGGATTTACCCATCGTCAACAAAAGCGTCAGTAAGTTTACCCAACGTAATCTCAATTATGCATCGAGGCACGGTTGGACGAGCGGGAAGAGAAGGGAGGGTCTCTACTCTTCGCTAAAGATAGGAACCTGGACAGGGAGGATTCTCAAAAATAGGGCTCTTGAGAAGTAATTCTTACCTTGGACACTCCAAAATAAATATTTCAAAATGCAGCAGTGAAAGCAAAAAGTTAAACAATAGCTGCATCGAAATTCTGATCTAAATTCTAGTTTATATACATAGTGATCTCAAAAAATTTGCCTCAACCCGTTCCCAGGCATTGGGGGAACGACGTTCGTTTCCCCACCACTAGACTCGGTTAAAGCGATAGAACATATCATATTCTAGAATTTATAGCACTTGTATATTTAGTATTTGCTGATACTTTAATTACCTTTAATTGTAGCACCCCCATCAGCACGGAGTCTGAATGGGGGCAAATGGTTTATCCCTAGAAGGAATTGGGACGTCCACGCCTTCATCCTGGAATGCTCATTGCTTCCATATTCTGAGGAGTAACAAAAAAATCGACAAGCAGCCAATGTTTGGAGAAGGATGAACCAGTGACGGGAGGACTTCCTATACCGAAAGCTCCTGGATAAGGCAATACCCCATTTTTAGAATATCTGGTTACCTATTGTGAAGATTACCCGATAGCTGGATGATACCAAGCCTTGTTTGCCATTTTGCCCTTCAAAATTACCAGCCTCAATACCGTGGTTTTATTGCACTTAGACATCGGACTTCCGATTTCAGCGTAGCACCTCCTTTCATCCCTGGCGTGGACCATGACAGAAGAAATTTCGTGCTGATGGTAGACAGAAATGCGCTAGAGCTTGTGTGATTGACGAGAAATAATCCTTGAGACGCAACCATATTCGGCAATGTTCCAAATGCTTGGTCCAGATACCAAATCCTTCACGTCGCTCTCCTTTTTTTCTTTTTCGAAGTACTTTCACTTGATTCTCAGCCTCAGTGTTGCTCTGTCACACAGCTACTCACAGTATTCAAATTAGTACTGCCACGAGGTTGTTCTTGAATGGACGAAATCCCTTCTAATTGCTCCGGAAGTTATTAAGTTCCAGCTGGATTAAAATCTGCAGCCCAAAGTCTTCGCGAAGATCTGCAATAATTTGAATCTGATCTTAAAATGTCGTTCCTGAAGCTACATCTATAGCTGGGATGATTCTTCATCGATGATTCCGCCCAAATCCTGGGAGAAATTACGAGAAACGGGCAGGAAACTAAGCCGAATTCAAGGAAACATAAGAGAAATTTTCTTGGATTTTACGCGAATTCGGCCGATAGTTTTGTAACGATGCTGTTTGGCTGAATCAATATCCATGATTATCCGAGACCTACCCTAGAACCGTTGCTATAAAATACAGGAGAGGTTCAGACAGCTTATTGTTAATTTTTCAGGGACATACGTAGCTGGCCTGAAGAAGTCAAGGATCAATCCTAAGGCCTGAAAAATCACGAAAACGACGCTTATAGCGTGATAGTTATGCAGTGTCACGTCATATCGACATGCAATTTCTC
The DNA here is from genome assembly GCA_037903475.1 of Ancylostoma caninum. Lineage (NCBI taxonomy): Eukaryota > Metazoa > Nematoda > Chromadorea > Rhabditida > Ancylostomatidae > Ancylostoma > Ancylostoma caninum. The sequence continues at coordinate 812,489 of JBAJFG010000086.1, forward strand.
AAATTACACTAATTAGACATATTTTGCTCGTATCCAGAGTAGAAGACTCAGTGAGCGGGCATGAGGGCTTGTTGCTGCTCTTTCTGCCGGAATAATTACTTAATTAATTGTGTAACGTGAAAAAAACCTCTTATAAATAGGTCATCGGTTGGTGAACGCAGTGTAAGGGCACCCGATTTCTTCACTGAGCTAAAATTCCTGGAACAAGATGTAAACAGTAAACAAAAACAATGGAAATTCTGAAAAAAAAAACGCTTCTGAAAGCAGGTGAGAATCTAGTAGAGGTGGACTATCCAGAAATTTTTGGGCACTGAGTGAATACCGTCTATAAAAAATTATTTTTTTCTCCCAGTTTGTCCTATTTCCGTAATGAAATTTTTTTGACCACCGGATAAATGAGCCATGAAATTGACTAAATTTAGGAATGTCATGGGTATCTCTTTAAAGTCCAGTTTTCTTGCGTCCACTCGATCATGGAGAACTTCGTTCCAATAAGTAAATAGATGAATAAATAAATAGAATTTCTGGCGGGGACCTGGAGTCGTACTGAATCCCGCCGCTCCACAACATAAAGCAGAATACTCCCAAGGTAGTTACGATGCCCAAGAAACAAACAATTCCACGACCCTTATGGTTTTCCAGAGCGGAGTATTCAGGCCTAAGGTGTTGCTTTTCTCATCCAGAAAAGAACATTCCAGAAATGAGGACTACGGGGAGCTATAAAAAGCTCTACCTGTTGTCACTATGGCAAATTAAAAGCAGTCACCCGTCTAGACACCATTCAGGAGTGTTTTTCTCAGGATGAAATGCGGTGATTTATACATCGACCTGGCGGGCATCTATACCTACGGTGGTCTGGCATATGAGGAATCCGAGCTCAATGTCAGGAGGAATTGCGGTCGCCTAATTGGTCTTTTCACCATTAATCGTTGAAAAAATATCATTATCAGAAGTCTTCGTGCAAGGAGTTTTTTCGGGAATAATATTTTTACAAAATATTATCTTGGTGGGGTTCTAGGATAGGATAAATAGTAGAGAAATTTATGAAAATGTGAATATTATAATCATTGCAGGAAGTAGAGAAATAGATCGAATAAAATAGATAATTGAAGAGGATGGAGGAGCTCCCCTTCTACGATCAAGGAGTAATTGCAGGGGAAATTTACCCAAAATTTTCTAAAATCTTCTCTTTTTTCCTTTTTTTTCAAACTTTCCGATAACTGCATGTTAATGTTAATTTTTTGTTTGTTCTACTTTTACGACTTTATTTGGTTTGCGCGCCTTGAATGCATAAATGAATGAATGAATAAGCTAGTAAATAAATAAACAAATAAATAAATAGTATAGACCGGAATTTATCGAAGTTTTTGTAATTCCAAGCAGAAAAGCTTTGAAATCTCCGACAGCCTCTCATAAAGTTGGCCCTAGTGGGAAGGGATTTCCCCCTTGATTTTCCTCTGTTGCTGTTCTTGCTAGGGCAATTTTCGACACATTTTTCGGATCGGTGCTAGCATAGGCGGATGTATTCCGGCAAGTGAAAAAGGACTGGAAGAAAATGGAAGGAAAAGGAAGCGAGAGGACCACAAAATACAGGAAGTTTTCATGGAAGAAATGACAAATGCTGACAGTATTATTGATTTTATTGCTTTGTTTCATTAATATTATTACTATAAATACCACTAGTATTACCACCTTACTCATACTAGTTCTTCTGCAACTGTTCTTCTGCTACTTCTACTGATCTTATACTCTATTACTTCTCCCCTACTGCTTCAACTTCTCTTCTGCTACATAGTTCTTCTTCTATTAAGAAGTGAAGACCTTATGTTGAAGTACACTGTAAGAAATCAGGGCTTGGATGCACCATTAGGATCACCCCACGTTAGTGTTGACGGCCATGCTAACAACGAGTAAATATGTGGGGTGTTGGCGGGTTTACCCTGGGTAAACCCAATGATGCATGCGGTATCAGGATCTACAGTCGGGTACGGCAGCCACTGCAAATGGGCAACGACGGGCGCCGGCCGCCGCCACCCTCCGGTGCCCCGGTATTAATGAGCTATAAATCACTCGAGCTTGGGAGAAAGCGAAGAAAAATACAATTTTAGTCCATAGTAGACAGAGTGCAGTGGATATGTTAAGGCTATAAAGCAGGGGACCATTTTCACAACTTTCACGTTTTTTCATTTTTGTGATTTTCATGGGGAAAGATTTCTGAATACACAATAAGCGAAGCCAACTCTTCCATTTTCTGCTATAGTACACTGCTTCGCGAATACAAAAATGGCCGTTATTCTTCTATAGATGGACACAGTACTTCAGTTATCCCATCTGAATAATAAAGCTCATCCAATTCGGGATCCTCAGAAATAATTGAAATCCGTACAAACTGTTCCATATCCATTGCGAAGTAGTTCTACCGCTGTCATTTATCTTTCGTGGAGCAGTCCTTTACGGCGGAGTTACTCTCTCCCGGTTTCCCTCAACTTTGAAAAAGTGGTTTTTCACTATTACTTACACTATTACTATTACTTACACTTACACTTATCGTAGTTTATCTTCGAAATTTATGCAAAACGTTGCCGGATGCCTTCCTGGACTACCCGAAGGAGATCACGGGGGACGTTCCAAGCAGTGAACCCCAAACACTGCGATACTTAACTCTGGATCTCCAACGGAGTGGAACCAGCGATAGGGACAGATTGCAATCTGCCACTCAAACCACTGAGCCATCCGGGCTACTTTTTATGTTGGAGTTTGTTATATAACTGCAGCAGTCGTAGGCAGCATATTATATGTATAAAAAAAATGTATAAAAATGTATAAAAAATGTATGTATAAATTATATGTGTAAAAAAATGGGGGCACAGGGCAGGATTCGATCCCCTGACCAGCACAACGTCGATCATTCGCCCAACCCACTGAGCTATGCGCGCACGCGGTGCCACATACAAATGGTGTCCACTATCACTTACACTTACACTTATCGTAGTTTATCTTCGAAATTTAGGTAAAAAGGGAGTTGGGTGGGGCCACTCCTGTGATGCCTAAGCCTAAGCCTTAAACCCACTCGCAAGCATAGGGTTAGGCTTGTCTACCCTGTCTACTATGTACTAAAATTGTATTTTTCTTCGCTTTCTCCCAAGCTCGAGTGATTTATAGCTCATTAATACCGGGGCGCCGGAGGGTGGCGGCGGCCGGCGCCCGCCGGCGCCTATGTGCAGTGGCTGCCGAACCGGACTGTACAAAACTCAGGATTTCATTTACCCTCGCCCCCACCCTCCCCCGCATCCAAAGAATTCATTGTTGCAAGTAAACCTTTGAAAACCGCGGCACAAAATAATGACTACCAACATAGAAGGTGATGACAAATTATTCAGGACGAAATAAATCATCCATGAGGCCCAAATGAAAAATGTTCCAGGCGTGCAAAATGCTGCAAAATGAACGAATATTACCATTGTCTTAAGAGTCCTGGAGCCTTTCATGTGGCCAGCGTCTGAAAGAGTTTCTCTCATATGAAATAGTGAAAGTTTCGCAGTCGTAGAACCAAGAGATTGAAACCATACCTCAAAAATCGTCACTTGTTTATAGGAATAGCACTTAGCTGTGGTCTGCGGCTTCAATTGTGCCATTTGAGACGTGTTTTCTTCATAACCAATGAGCTACCATAACCAACATATACGAAGGAATCAAATAGACCTTTAAAGCAGCTCCGTAATCCGAGAAGGCTAAGCAATGCTTCTTTAAATATAGCGATAATCGCTCAAAAGGAAACCGGAAACCTTGGACGTCATCTCCATGGATTTTCGAAGGGTATCATAGGGTAGCCTAATTCCATAATCTGGGAAAATAACAAAGGCATTCGTCTTGGACACGTACATGTATGGAAGTGGATGGAAATTTGAATCATATCATGAGATTTGTACCTGGAAACTGTACTTAGGTACTGTATCAGGTTCCCGTGATGTAATTATAGTCAGGTTTTTGTGGTTTTGTGTACAAATTTTCGCTTGTATCCTGGGAACAAAGCACGGAAGAGTGCTATGGCGTCTGGTCCCAACAGATTTAGATTATTTTGCTACTTCCATGTTTAAATAGTGTGTTTGGTTCTAAATTGTTTCCAGAGGGCGCACTATTGAGTCCTAACAGACAAATCATCAAATAAATACAGGGTGACCGAAAATTACCCGTGCACCAAAATTTTGATGCTTTAACTAGGTCGTCAACTGCAGAGAGCTCAAATTTCCATGAAATTTTATCGATGACTCAAAATATCTTAAAAACGCAAAGACAGGGAAATAATAGGAAAATGAGGGAAGAACACGAAAAAAATGTGGAAGTCCCGCAGAAATGGGGGTGCACGGATAATTTTCGGGAATCACGTAAATAAAAATGATTAGATTTAGAACACGGCAAGGAAAACCATGGCAAATTTCAAAAGCGATTCAAACGAAAGCATCATTTCATCCAAACGGAAACAACTTGGATCTCAGCAACAAGTCGAGGCATGCAATATAACAAAGTGTTCACGTCTGGTTTCGGTTTTATTCATTCATTCATTCATTCATTCATTCATTCATTCATTCATTCATTCATCGATTCATCCATTCATTCATCGATTCATCCATTCATCCATAGACTCATCCAATCATTCATCGATTCATTCATCGACTCATTCATTCATTCATTCATTCATTCATTCAATCATTCAATCATTCATTCGTTAATTCATTCCCACATTCATTCATTCATTCATTCATTCATTCATTCATTCATTCATTCATTCATTCATTCACTCCATTCATTCATTCATTCATTCATTCATTCATTCATTCATTCATTCATTCATTCATTCATTCATTCATTCATTCACTCCATTCATTCATTCATTCATTCATTCACTCCATTCATTCATTCATTGCTCATCCGTGCAGCAGCATTACAAACGAGGATCATTTACAGAATGACAAAGAAAAAATATTAAATGAAGTCTTTCTGAAGGGCAATTTCAAAAAGAATTGCACTTTTTCGGTCAGAATATCTAAATTGCGTTATAATCCATTTTTACATTTTCACTAGGCATAGAAGATTGTTTTCACTAATCGCTAAATATTTACATAAAAATTCGAAAGTTCTTCAGCCTGAAACCCCTCTAGAATCTCAAGGATTCAAAGAGAAAGTCGAATCATTGGTGTTCTTCTCTAGCTAGGTTTGTTTCGTATCTATTTCTTTCTGTATGAGGTTGAGCAAAGAGTCCTTGTTTAGTCAGTTAAAGTGTAATAGTAACGATCTGATGAAGAGCCCTAATAGAGCTCATGCTCTGTACAGTGGCGTGGGCTGGGATTCATGAAACGATAACCAAGCAAACCAAGGATAGAGTGATTGGTTATCGTATTGACTACATAGTGCTAAGAGACGCAGACGGCAAAAGTTGGTTTACTAACCTGGGTTTGCTTGGTTATTGTTTCATGCGTCCCATTCCTGGAATCGAAAGAAAAAGTAGCAGTGTACTGACCTTTCGGGAGCCATACCTTTTGAATCGTATTTGTCATCCAACCGCCGATTCATCAGTACTCTCGGGTTCTCTCGTCTGAGCGAAAACAACCGGTAAACAAGAAGTTCCCTACTAACTTTGCCGAAGATAAAGAACTCATTGGAAGAAGAGCAATTTCTGCATTCTACATGTGCGAATTCTTTTGAATGAACTTGAGTAACTCGTGTACTAATGCATATCATTATACGATATTTTGATGTACATTTTGTACGAATGAGATGCTGCCATTCCTAGTAAAATTTAGCAAAAGCTCATATGTCATCATGTCAAGAATGCACTCAACCATGGAGAATAGTTATTCTGGTGTAAATGTTCTCAAAGACCAGTAAAATTCGTATTTCAAGAGCTGGGACAGAGATGGACTTGTTAGAGTGAGCCTTTTAGGGCGAACTCCGGATGCCAAGCAGTCTCTGGACCTATTGGGCTAGTTTCCCTTTTTGAAAACTTCCGGTTGGCACATAGAAGTTTAAAAGGGTTCTGAAATCATACTACCCATGACTTACCACTGATAGCTTCACCCTTTTGCATTGTTTGTGCCAAGAAAACCGAACTACTCAACATAAAGGAGATCGTTACATGTTCATGCGAAGAAATTCTGGAAGAAGGGGAGGAAGAACAGATGTCTGATTGGGAACCCATACAGCCGACAAATATTTTCCGGAGAGCAGCGTGAAAACCACGATTTCCATAAATAGATCCATAACATGATACTGTACATGAGATCCGGAGAGGGAAGAGGGAGTGAGACAGGGAAGTGAGCCGACTTATATACATAGCTATCCCAGCTAAGGTCAGGTGCCAACAAAAAGACGTTATGTGTAGGAGGGCGGGATATAAATAGATGATGTGAAGAAAGGGTAACCACGCACGCGGTATTGAAGACAAAGACGAATATTGAGGAAATCCTTAAACAATGGAGAAAATGGAATTGATGACGTCCTGAGGTGTTGCTCATCATTACTCTGTTAATCCGTACGGAAAGTACAAAAACAGATTCGCGGATTAATAAATCTGTCATCAGTTTTCAACACAAAGGTCCAGTCGGGAACGCCACAGGAATCCCGATTTGGAGTTAGAATTTTATACATATTAGACACTTCTATCTGCTTTAATTACCATATGCTTCCATAGCAATGAGGCGAATAACACATTCCGTAAAACATTCCTGAATAGAGTCGTGTAATGAAGCTGGTACAGCTGTTCCACTCTCTTTAATGATAGTTTTTGCAGTATAATATAACCAAAAGCCAGAAGACATTTCAAGAATATCAGAAAGCAGCATACTCTCAGAACCTTTCTCGTTTTCCTTGTTATCTCGTTATTTTGGCTCCCTTCTGATTATGGCAAAGATTTCATGGACAGAACCGTAATCCAAATGGAGCTCGATGTATACCGGACGTAATTCAGGTGGGACGATTACTTGTATGCATAGGTTCTGTTGTTTAAGCAACAAGAACTACAGAATTACCGGCAAAACACGATAACAGTAGGAAATGAGAGTTTATGTAAAGAAAAATTTGATTTGTTTTGCAACTCCTTTCAAGTGCAAATTTTTCTAGTCCCTTGAAGCCCTTCAGCGAGTAGGGGACCACGGAGAAGAAAGGATGGACAGAGAAGGAAGATAAAAAGAAAGAATGGAAGGGGAAAAGCTGGAAAACACGTGAACAAAGGGAGGATAGAGAGAAAAGCAAAAATAAAAATACGATTTTGCTAGGTAGTTCTATAACAAGTTGCACCTAGAGCATAGCCTTCAGAGGGTCCTTGGTGGCATTTAAAAGCTTCTGGATACTGGTGAACACCGCATTTCTCCCCTGATAAGGTAAACTAGGCAACCAGGCATACAAAGCGATAGAAATTCTCTGAGTTCATTTCTTTCCAAAGGCTCCGATGTGGAAAAAATTGAGCAGAAACAGCTATTCGGCTGCGTTTTTGGAAACTTGCTCCGGAATACGGCAAGAAAATACGAGTACTCATCGAGAAACTGCGTTTTAAGGATAGAATTCCAGTGTTGTTGAAGTAGTGAGGATATAGTAGGCTCAGTTTTCCCATATCGGTTCTTAGTTAGGTCTTAATGTCATTTTATAGATGCCTTAGCAAGCAATGCCAGGTTTTCTTCCTCAATCCCTGGCTGAGTATTTCTGTGTTCTTCAATGGCTTGCTCATGTAATTGATGTAAAAATGTGTATAAATTTCTGCTCGGTACAGATATGTACGTACATACGCAAGAGTTTCTTCAATTTACCTTCTACAGCTATTCTACAACTGCTTCCTCTCCCCGAGCCCTGTTCCAATTAGCACTGCGACGTTCGTATGCCTTACAAAAAATCTCTAAGAAACTCAACACCAATACGCAGTAGCAGGCGCTAAAAATGAAGGACATGACGACAGTGTGAGTATAGAATAGCCAGGACAAATAGTCTGCAACAGGCCTCCTGCGATCCGTTAATTGGAAAAACGAGCAGGAGTAGGTCCACATATGGGACTACACGTCGAGGACACCGTATGAGGCATACTCCGCGTAAAGTGTGACGCATCAGCGACGGTAATGAGGGTAGGGTTAGACACAAATGGACGAGTTTCCTCGACGAAGAGGAAGAAGGGCGATGGTAAACCCAAAAAGTTCATGATATGATTTACTAGTCCGCTTTCCTGCTAGATTTGTCAAGTAGTCAGCTCTCGTACTTGAATATTTATTTTTTTAACTTTTTACTCTTCACTGAATTACTAAATACACACAAAATTATTAACATACAAAATTGCTATTAGTGACAATTTTTCCAGAGGATTCTATGCACGTAGAAGAAACCTAAAAATTTTGGAATTCTGGCAAAAGACGACAGCTTTTTTATAACTTTCACGCTCCTTTTTCTAGTAGTTTACCTTCAGCTGCAAAAGAAGTAAACAAACAAATAGGGTATGGGACTATGAAGGGTTGTCCTATTGTCTACGGTGGGTTATGTTGCCCCATAAATCATCACGTTGAGCGATTCCCCTTGTTAGTGGACTTTGGAAGTATTACATACTTATAAGTGCCACTCAGGGCTCAAATCCATACAAAAATAGGAAGAATTCCAGAATCCTCCTAGAAACTTTGGGGAAATGAGGAAGTTTCTAGGATCGATGCGGCCATAACAGTATCAAATCTGATGATGATGTGAAGCAGTGTGAAAAGAGCTCGAGGCGAAGAATCTCCGTCTTCCCCTACTATCTGGTAAACAACAGCATCGACGCATTCGTAATTCAGATTTCTAATTTCGAAGACCATCGATGAAAACAATCCTAGGATACTCAACAGGAACTGAGAAGACGGACGCTGCCAATAATTGTTCATAGCCAGAAAATGTGAAAAACGGAGCTCATAAACACTAAGGCCCATATCCGATGTATCCATGGAGTTGAGAAGAGGAATATACTGGACAAGGGCTCAGCTATCTACCAGGAAAAATTATCCATGATAAGGTGCTTCAATTTTGACAGCAAAATCACAGGAACGTACACAATGATGGCAAAACACTTCGAAATATTGAGAAAAGGAAAGTAGGCAGCACATCCCTGTCATTTTATCCATTACTGAATTAAAGTAGCATAAGGAAACAGCATCTGCTGTCAGAAAAACAACGAAATTCTCAAATGAGACACTTTTTTGCTCCAGGATCCTTTTCTGGCTTTCTGACACAGTAGTGATGAATCTGCAGGCAGGAGAGCAAAAAAAGGAAATTGAGCCATGGAATATATCATGAGGTAGCGGAGCAAATGAAAACCTAACAAGAAAACCTGCAAGTTTCCGTTGCAATTAGTTTGCGCTAACGATATACTACTCCAAAAATAGCCATAACGAGTAGATGTGATTTGTTAGGGTACGGTAAGACGCATGAAATCCTTTAACAGCTGTAATACAGTAGACGGCAATGGTGGAGGCCCATTCGCGGCCTCGAGAAGGACGCAGCGCGACCGCGCCGCGCGCGACGGGATCGGTGTCGTCGCCGCCGGGATGCTATTTCTAGGGTCTTTTCTTCTCGATTTGCTCGAGAATCCTTAAAACCGGGTAGAAAAGCTGCTAGAAATTGCATAACAGTAGCAAAATACATAGGTTACAACGCACGCGGCGCGGTTGCGCGACGTCCTTCTCGATGCCGCAGATGGGCCAACACCATTGACGTCCACTGCATGTAGTTTCCAGATATGAATAAAGTAGCCACCTCCAGTCTCCTATTACTTATTTTAGTTAGATGTTAATGTTCCGCCTTCACATAGTATAAAATAGACAAGTAAAATAGACGATGACATGGTTGAGAAAGGTTTTCACACATCGTATGTACATAAGTAATGTTTATTTGTAACTTTCATTTCTGATTTGTTCAGATGTTCAATATATAACTACTTCAATATACAACTCAATATATAATACTACACAGTATATACTGATCTGTGCGTTCCAAAAACCATGAACGACAAACTTGTCTCATACTTCATAATTATTACTGTTATATACATATGATCATAATTTATGCCATATGATTTCTCTCCATCATTTCATTATGTCTACCTATTAAGGCTACCTATTTTCTTCAGTCAGCCATACTTCTCCGACTCTCAAGTTCCCCTTTTGCATCTTTTAGTGTGTCGTAACTGGTTACCTCGGTTTTTTTTTCATGGGACACTTCGTGTGCACTCAAATAAACTAATCTAATTAGATCAATAGCTTCTCCCATGTTGCCCTGCACTCGAGTTTTTCTGGGAGAATCCTTAGTTCATTAGTCCCTAAAGAAGTAGGAACTAATGAAATAGAGACTGCCAAAGAGTAGATAGGGATATTTATAGCCCTGATGAGATAGAGAGCAAAGTACGCGAAGTTCAATTTGTACGCGGGCATTTTTGGCCTGACAGGTATTAGATGCTTAAAAAAACAATGTAGGTAAAACCTAGCTTCCCCATTCTGACCTGAAACAAAAACACCAGACAGTGACCTCCCTGCCTAATTTACGGTAAATTTTGTGTGTTTCCATAGAAAAAGGAGAGTCTGGGTAGTTCCATATACTTTGGGAAACTTACCAAGTATAAAAAGCAGTGGTCCTGCAGCAAAAAAAAGCGCATAATAAACATATTAATATACATGTTATAATAATTAATTATAATGTTATTAAAGAGAGATTTCGCTCTCAATTTAGGGAATATAAGAGATTCTTCGTAGCTCTCGCTCTGGATATGTCCCTGAGCGCTATGGAAGTATGACAGCAGGGATTTGTAAAGGATGTACAGGAGCTATTACGTTAATAAGCCGAAATGACCTGAGTTTTCTGCATTCACGAATAAATAAACAAATAAACATGTAGTCCGTCAAGAGATAAAGATATACATATATGTGAGAAATAAAAAAAACAGGAAGCAAATAAGAAATTCCAGCTGCTCTTGAACCCAGAAGAAATACGCAGTTCACAACAAATCCACGACCAAAAGAGCAGCAGTCGTTACGGAAAACAAGAACGACAACGTTCTCCACGCGTGAGGGGGGGGGGGGGGCTGGCGTGAAGCTCACTAATTTGTTCACGCCCGACGACGCCCTTCTGACGTCTGCCAAACGATGCTATTCAACCGCACTCGAGTTCACACAGAGCAGATGCCGACGTCCACGTCGGGATTCCCATCACCCCCCCCCCCCCCTCGTGTTGTTGCTGTAATAAATTAGAAGGCGGTCGCTCCAGAAACCGCATGATACGACGTTTCAGGATGACGAAGGCGAAACTCAACATGTTACAAATGACAGGTCCGCGGAAAGGAATTGCAAAAGGCCGCCCATATTTCAAAGGAAAATGGACTCGTGCATGAGAAGGTAGGCTGACGTAATGGAGACTCCGCTGTGAAGCGGTGTTCTGGCAATAAAATTTTCATGCTGTTAGGGGTGAAGAAATCTGTGTCTGTGTTAGCGCTTTACGATGTCATAAGGGACGAAACCTTTGAGAAAGAATCTTCCGGAAATTCCTATGCTGTAAAGACGTCCGGTCACAGAGAAACAATGAAGGATTTGGGCCACAGGGATGCAAAATTTTTGCTAACTGGATTTTTCATTTAAAAAATGAAATTCTGTGAAAAAAACTAGTTCTCAGAATAAAATTTTTCATAAATTCCTCCCAGAAAACTTGTGCCATTATGAGTTTCCAGAAATAATTTTTAAAAAGGCATGTTTTTTCCCAAACTTTTCCTGTCGAGGAACCCTTAGGGATTGTCCCTGAAGGAAGCTAAATAGTAAGAGCCAGAATGGAGTTTCGGTTGGCCTGACCAGCATCATTATAATCTTTCCCACAATTAACAGAGACCATATTGTACGGTGAGCCAAATCTGAGGCGTTTGCCTCTGACGAGTGTGTGGCCTCCCACGGGTATTTGGATATTTTTAGTACAGGGGGCTTATCAAGGACTTCATAAGGCTAAAACCTGTTTTTCTTACTTTGCTCTCTACTCCTTAAATTCGTCCGTTTTCGCTTCACTGCTAATGATAGGTTAGAAAAAAACTGAAACATCAGAGAAAAGGGAAAATTTTAATTTTGGACTCATCCAAGGTTCTAAGGAAAGTAAAGAATTCCGCCATTGCTATTTCCTCAAAAGTTCTAGGATTTCGAGTCGAAAACCATTTCAGGATGCTCAAGGTGAGAATTCGTGGCATCAAAGTTCGTAGAGGTGGCAAAGAGAAAAATTCAAGAAGAGGATAGCTTAAGAAACTTCTTTTTTGTCATTTCCCCCCTCCCCCTCTCCCCCCTCAAATTTTCAATAACAGAGGAGCTTCCTTTCGCCCCGGAGGATGGAACAGAATTACGATGATACCCACAAAGAAGAATGGGTGAGATGCTGACGGAAGTATATCCACTTTTCTAGGCTAGGCTCCGGAACTGCTCTGCTAGTGACATCGTAATTTTCTTCTAACCCAGAAACAGCTAAAAATTGTAATTTCTAGAAACAAATCAGGTTTTCACTGTCTCCGCATTTGAAGTTTGAGCTTCATAAAAATTAAGCTGACTGACCGTTCAGAAATGAGTATTCACTAGTAATCGCGGCTTCGCAAAACGCCTACGGCATATTTATCGACACAGACGTAACGACGGGAACAGCTCAGCGAGCAGACCTACACGAAAAACAAGAACATGTTTGAACTTTCGTCGAAAACGTTTACGTGCTAGGGTCCTCATAAAAACTGAACACATGCGGTGAATTTGATATCCAGAATGTGTTGAACAAGGGAAGAAAAATGGATGTAAAGTTCTACCGCTAACGAATGGGTCACCTGAGATGTGAGAACAAAAGCACAAAGCAGAACTTATATCAGAATGGGAAATATTCAGAATTATAGAGGATGACACGTTGTCGGATCAGTTACTGTAGGGAGGGGGGGGGGGTTTACCTCGATTTCGACTAAAGAGGTCATTTGATGTTACTGTTATTTGATTACGGAATTTCTAGTTGTTCTGTCTACCATGGTCGATTCTTGGTGTGTCCTAGAGCAGCATAGGAAAATAAAGCAAATATCAGTTCGAGGCACCTTTTTCAGCTAAAAAATGCCAGAAATTGTGGGGCGGAGGGGAGGCGGAAAAGGAGAATAGTGCCTTATTAGCATTATTTCGCATACTATTTCCTTTTCTTCAAATAGCTCCTCGGAACTGGCCATTTATCCGAATTTTTAGGCAGTAATCTCATCTTAGTTCAACAAAGCAGACTGCGTATGTTTTAAGTTTAGGTGCTGTTTGCAGAATTTTTACTAGAACTAGATTATGATGAAGTTGTATAACAGGTGCACAGAACAAAACGAGTACGATTCCGGTGATTCCGGTCATCAGGGCATCAATTAATCCCCTTTTCTGAGTCTGGGAGGTAATTCCTTATTTTAACCAACCCCATAACGAGCCACTTTCTATGAATCTGTAAGATTTTCTAGAGCAGGAAGGAAATAATTGCTGTAAAACCGTTAAACTCCACTTCTTATTCTCGACTATTGAGCATTCCCGGCAGTTTTTTAGCGGTCCAGTTACGAAAATTCAACTAACTATTTGAGCAAGATGGTGTCAGGCGAATCATTATTAAAGCAATTGACGGATGAAACTTGTAGAGTCATGCAGAAATGAAGACTTCAGGCAGATTTCTGAAAATATGAGCAGTAAAATCAACGTCACGTGTTTACAAAATAACCGGCTGAGATGACTGGATGAGCCACACAGGAAGTGAGTATGTGTATGGATGTTTTAGCTCCTAGATCAGAAGAGCCCGGAGTCATGGCAGAGCTTTCAGAGGCAAAACTAAACAAATGCCTCAGGACAAATGAAAAAGGCTGCCTCAAAAAAAAACTGCAATGGTTGTTATCTCCAATGTTTTTTTCTGCCATACAGATTGTTACAGGAACACCTTTATTGGCCGACGTCTCTACAAAAGTCGTTTTCAAGACCTGAAAGTGGATCAATTTCCTTGAATCTGCTTCTAACCTATCAAACACCTCCTCTGATCTGCACATTCAACTCAAATTCAATGCGCATATTCATTGCAAGGGGACATGGAGTTTGCAACAGTTGCATCTTTCGAGGTACTCCTCGCCCTTTTGGCCATCTTCGAGGTCAAGCGGAGCGTGACAGGCAGTAAGAGGGACCAATCAAGAATTCCTACACAGCTATCCAACTCATAGACCTCAATTTCTATTATTTTTTCCACCTAACCAACATTTTTCTTTATAAGTTTTGATGGCGGAAATTGAAATCATACTAACTCAGTGTTTAAGTTCCTAGCAGTGCTTCCTTCGAGTTATCTAGTAAGATATCTCCTGGGGCGTCTCCAGCTAGCCTTCGCACCCGGGCTCGCTGGACCTTAGATCGGGATAGTTTCTTCACGCAATGCTTTCTTACTGGATAGCAGACATTCTTACTGGATAACAGTTACTAAGTCAATAATTGTTGTTATTCGCCTCGTTCTCTACAGCATGCACGTGGATATTTGGTTATTGACAAAATAAATAAATAAATAGACAACAAGCCAGCTCTCCAACAAGCCGTAGTCGACTATTTTGTCCCCAGAAAATCTCATAAAATGTTGCCGTGGAAACTTGTAGGAAGCAATTCTATGCCCTGGTCTTGAGAAAAAAAAAGCAATTTCGCATGATTGTCCTATTCATTCAAAATTATCATGAGTATAAGGTAGATATGGTCTCAGAGAAAATTTCGAAACAATGCAAAAGGGCTACTATATATAATAAACGGAAATATGTATTGTGAGCACCCTGTACCACGTCGTCAGTGCTGTAGGATTGCAGTAGGTACAAAGTTAGGGGGCATGTTAGCGTATGCACATACGTCTGAAATCGTTTCCAGAAGTACGGATGAGTTTTCCTGCCGCAAAACACAAAAGCTGTAAGCTAACCCATGCACAAAAGATCATTTGCACGCAATCCATGACGTAGAGCTGGATAAGTGTATGCAAGAGAGAGTAATGTAGAGTAATGAATGCTAAATATCCACGCATCTTCGGGGCGAGGATGCGTGGATAACAAGGTTGATCGCTAGAAACGGCGAGATGTGTTTTTGCCCCTGGGCTATTTAACGGGGGAGGATTTTTTCAAGACTAGTAATGAAGCTGACAAGGACAGCGCCGAATACGGTTGCCGTTATGCATCGTAGATAGAACGGGGAGAGGAAAGACGTAAAAAAGGGGGATAAATACCGGAAAAGCAATCCGTTTTACCATAATATGGCACACACATAATTTGTCCTAGTAAAAATGCAAAGTAGAGAATGAGTGCCACAATCCGAGAGGTTCGAGTTATGTCACCATTTCAGTTTCACTCTGCCATACCCCGAACGGTTCTGATTGTGGCCACCCATTCTCTACTTTGCATTTTTACTAGGACAAATTAGTTGTCAGCGTCATATATGGTGGATCGCCTAGATTGACTACGATGATAGAAACAGGACTAATGGTTACAGGCATTAGGTGCACATTTATTAAGAGCAAGAAATAGGAATGGACGAGCCGCCATATGGTCGAGGCGCCGCCCTTTCCTAGGGATGGTGAACCCCACCTACCCTGCTCCAAGTGGTGACAGGATTAGATTTCTAGGTTTTGTGTAAGGCGAGCGACAGCTGAGATTCGTTTGGGGTCTTCATTTTTAATGAGAAATCTAAATATGAAAAAAAATTAGATTGATTTCGTACTTTTAGTTGTAGTTTGTTATTGGGATTGTTTGATGATTTAATAATTTTATCTAGGGTTTTAAATTAATAATAGGTTTTTATAGCAATAAGACCGGTTTTTTATTTTAGTGGCAAAGATGCCCAGATGTCAGTGACCGACGGCGCAGACAAGGGGATTGGTCATAGCGGGGGATGGTCTCCGTCAATTTGGGGAACGAACGTCAGGAATTCGAAAAATGGGAATATTAGTAAAGCAAAGTTAAAGTAAATTTTAAATATCAAAAATAAATAACTGAGAAAGTAAAGAAACAGTGAGTCAATGAATGTGCAATTTTTATGAAGTAATTTTATTTGGGCGCGTGTGGCGCAGTGGTAAGAGGCTCGCTGCGCACGCACACGATCGATGGTTCGATCCCGCCCGAGGCCAACCAAGCCTTCCATCCCTCCGGGGTCGGTAAATTGGTACCAGAGGAGTCTGGGAGGATGAAGCACTGACTTGGTGCATCGGGTGCCCCCCGCAAGTCATTGTACAGGGCACATACGCATTCAACGCCTCTACGATGCCCAGATGAAGTCGAATGCGTGGCGCATCCCTCGTGACGGGATTGATTAACGCCGACCACTTTATCCTTTTTCCTTTAATTTTATCCATTTTATGAAGTAACTTTAGAAAATTTACTGACCTTTCCTCGATAAGAACTCACATTAGCTCAGATAATTTGCTACAACACTCTTCATTTTTGACCTTCTCGATTTACTCCAGAAGAGTTTCCGTTTTTTCATATCTGGTTGGCTGACGCTCTTCTTCTGGTCAGAACCACGTTTTCCCAAAGACATTGCCACTAACCCGCTCTTCGTTAGCACGAATTTTCCACTTCAATAAGTGCTTACGATTCTTCCAGGCATTGTTTGGAAATCCAAGATGTGTACCATAGTAAAGCGAAACGGGACAATATCAGGCTACCATGATTGGCGCGTTGATTGAGTGAGCCAATCACAGCAGAGTGCCATTTCCGGTCAGGATGATGCACACCCAGGAATCCATGTAGGACGTTGCTGCTTGTCTTCCGTTAAATTTTTCCTAACACTATTTATTGTTTTTCAGCAGACGTGAACATTTTCAGGTATCTAAAAAATGTTCGAGTTTTCGTACACTTTCAAGGGTCACTACTATTTCCCACGCGTTTGTATGAATGTATTCGATCCTTGGCTAGAACCCTTTACCCAGTTTTTGTACTCGTTTTGCTGGGCATTTTCCATGGTTCTGTAGAATTTTACTGGGTAAAACAGTAGTCTCAGCTAAAATGGATTTCTTCGATATTGTATATTAGAAGATAATGATAATACTAAAACCAAGCAAGAAGAGTTGATCTCTCGAGTAGCAGCAGGTAAGCAATATCAGCAGCTATTGCTGTCCATAAAAGAAACCTATTGCTTTTTCCAAAACAACTGCGCATTATCTCCTGCAGTTAATCCCCCTGGATCAGTAATAATGGCGCATCTGCACGCTCCCATTAAGCAATATTGTTGTTTTTCTCCGCGTAAGGGTCGTCCAAATGATCATTTTATTAGGATCTTCCTAATAAACAACATGTTTACAGCATCCTTGCAATAAAATCCTAATTATCTGTTTCAGCTGGGCACTTCCGGGAGATTTGGATCCTGGGATCCCAGGAGTAAGTTGGTAACGATATGAGGGATTGGGCAGGAGCATCACAGAAGTAAAGTTCAGATACATCAGATGTTGAGAACGGCGATATTTCTGTTGCAGAAGAAAACAACAAGAGATTAAACGGTGAAGTCAACACCAAAACATATTAAAACAGCTTATGTTGGGCCAGTAGAATCTTCCTTTTTCTGGAAGAGGGGTAGCCCTCTTCTAGAAAAAGGAAGATTTGCTCAAGTAACACCAAGCTGCTGGTTCCAAACTGGAAGTCTTGTAACGAAACACCAAAAAAATGAGAATGTGGCGGCAACAGAGACGTGATTCGATGTTGGCCGGCAAAAACAAGCCTATAATCTAACTTAGCACAGAAAATGCTGCCAAAATAGGAAGTCCGGGATCTCGGCGCGGGGAATTTCGGCCCTACCTTATCATAGGTTGCTATGTGATTTTGATGGAGTCGGATGGGAGGAGAGGATTAGTGAGAAAGCACACCCATTCTCATTTCTTTGTCATTTGTGTTCTTTTCTCCCCTTTGATAGGGACGTCTTCTGGTGAAAACTCATCTGGATAATTAGCTCTTAGAATATTCCGTAAACAGATACCTTTTCGCCTTTCCCAACAAAAAGTGTAATCTCACAAATTCACCCTCGTGAGGCTACTGTAGTTCTGAAAGCAAAATAGGTATGGGTGAAAGAATGATGACAATGGTTGCTTCAGCGGATAAGCTTCCCAGAAAAAATTTCCATCAATATCTTCATTATTTACTTCATAAATTATCGATATCAATATTTAGTGCACATATGGAAACGCAGCCGCGACGCGCCACCTACGTACGCGGCGCGGCAGCCCAGTTGTACTATGCGAATCTCGAGCGTTATCGTTACTGCTGATTCGCTCATTTCTTCCACAGCTAGTTACTGTATATATGTATATTCAACTAACAGCAACTTCTATCACTTTCGAGAACCACAACACTAGGTTGGTCTGCCGCGCTGCGTAGGTGGTGCGGCGCGGCATCATTTTCAGGTGCGAAAACGAATTCGCTTATGCCTTGTGTTTTCCAGTTGAATAGGCATGCATACTTCGAAAAAACATTTTTTGAACAACATTTTTTTCACCAATCTTGGCACTGGCTTATCTGCACCATATATGTACACAAACTGCTCACGGAAAGCTTCAAATATTCTTGTTATTCAAGGAAAAAAAGTTTAGAAAAGGCGGGAAAGGTAGGAGAGGGAGGAACCACACGTAATTTTACTTCCAGATATGACCCGGCTGAAAATTTTGCTCGAATAGCTCCCAAATGGGAGGAACGGAGCCACGGTAAACTCATTCATTCATTCATTCATTCATTCATTCATTCATTTATTCATTCATTCATTCATTCATTCATTCATTCATTCATCTAAATGTTCACTGCAAACTGCTCTACACCGAAATCGAAAAATGCCGTCATTTGGTGAATTTCCATTAAGGCTTGAAGAATTTACCTGAATGAAATAAGCATTTTGTCTGCGAATAATTCTATTCAAAGAATTTTTCACGCAAAATGGAAGAAGTGAACTAATTATTTTGCAGAGATGCAAATTTATTTTCAGGTGAAGCAATTTCAACAAAGCTAATATGCATCTGTTCCCTAGCAAGCACTTTCATTGTTGTAGCTGAATGTCCAAGGCGATTTCGAGGAAATGTCCACTTACGGGAAGTAACCATGGTAAATACGTTTCTTCATTAAAAGCACATGTCTTTGTCACATTCTTTGTAGAATGATAGGAAATGCCCTTGCGATACGCAGTACACGTCGCAAAGTTCGGGAATTCTATTTGCTTAGAGGATTGGCGCTCTTGCAGTAGTCTAGAAAGATTCAGGGAATGAAAGTAAAAAAGCTTGTAAAAACACCAGAACGTGCTTGTTTTTCCATTTGCGAACACAACAAGACGTCTATTAATCGTCTGTTCAGGCACAGACACTGGAATTTTATTGGAACAGTGAAAAAATATCACTTAACTCTGGAAAAACTGCTTTCTTCTGGGAAATTTCCGGCGCAGTGTCTTTGCAACGTCCAAAGACAAATGATTGCTTTAAAAAATGGACGGCTCAATGCAGGCCAGCCTCGGTGACGAATTATGACCGATGGGCCTATTCATCGCCTTTCAGCCAGTGTTAACAATTCTTTTCAGAACATATGCTGTGGGAACAGCAAGTGATCGGTGAACATTGCTCCCCTCACACCATGCTCTTCCTGCACTTCTTTATAAAGCTCAAACGGAGCAGAAGAGATGGCGAAGGAGTAGTCAGCGACGGCTAAAAATACAAAGACATGCGGTTGGATTTGCTAAGCAGCACAGTTGTTAGAGTGTCAATCAAATGTCGGACATGTTGGACGCCGCAGTCGTTCTTCGCAGGTGTACGCCAGTGATCTTGCCATACCTGCGACTAGACTGGGGAGCAGGGGATGGCAACCACTCAATAACTCTCAGGAAATAATGTTAGGTCGTTGCGAAATCGATGTCGGATCTTGACATTTGAGTTTGAACTGTCAAAACTGAAGCTTTTTCCTTCATTTGAATCAGCACATCTTCGCCATCCTTCAGCCTTATTTTATTTCGATTGGACTTGGAGTCAAGCTTTTTTAAGAGTCAGGAAATAATTTTTTCTCCAAGTTTCTATTTTTCACGCCTGGAGAGATTATGAATTCTGCAAAGTTCTTAGAGGACAGGAAGAATTCGAACATATTTATTTATTTATTTATGTATTTATTTATTTACAGCAGAAGTGCGCTTAAGGTAAAACGTTCATGAAGAGGCACTAATTAGTAGTAGGAACTTTCGGTAAGTTGAGATAAGTAGGTAATGATGCGTATGCGGATGCATATCTAGTTCATATGCATTGAATGATAAAGCGCTAATCAGTAAATGAAAAACATGACACTACTTCTAAGCATCAGTTGAAAAGATGAGAGCTGATGAGAGATGAGAGCTAGGAATAATTCAGATGATTATATTCCATATCAATTTTCACACACCGGTTTCGGGGCTTGAAGTAGACCGGAAGTGTGGTCTCCTCAGCGCCCCCGTGTCTTGGACCATTTCATCAGTAGTTTCCAAGGAGACTTCGAAAGTTTCTCGTATTCCTAGGAAAACATGATATCTATATTATGTCCCGTGATGTAGATATGTAGAAGATGTATGTCTGTAAGTTCCAAGAAGTAAAAGATCTAGATTCTATGTATACTTCAATGGTTTCTTCCTCATTTGAAGAAAAAGGGAAGAAACAAGACTAAGAGAACTTAAACTATGAGAAACAGCAAAAGGATGGAATAGCGAGAAAAAAACTAGAGATAAAACATTGCCGGAACATTTAGCTAAAATACTTATATTTCCGCTACAACTGAGCCCAGAAGTCCCTCATCATTCAGCTAAATCGTAGGAACAGTGGTCCTAGACTCCACCCCTACATTCATAAGTTCAAAACCATTTCGAATTGCAGTGAAATGGGTTTCGTGGTAATTAGGAAGAACTTCTCAAGAAAACGAAAATGACCTTTTTCTTCTCACACAACTGAAACATTGTAACAGCTGTCGAGAACCCATTTAGCTCATTCACTTTCAATCACCGCTTCAGAAGTTTCTCACGTCGTTCGTGGATACCTAAGTGCATTCTGTTCATTTAAGTTAAGAGTGGTGAGTCTACTTATGAGGTATTCGAGACCAAAACGGCGGAAAATGTTAGGAATAACGTTACTTGAAGCTCTCCTATCAGCAGTTTAGCAGCAAATACAAAAGTAACAAATATGTAGTTGTTAGAATCCTATGGATAAGCCTCAGTGGAGCCGCTCACTAATGCTGGTTGGGCAGAATCCTCGAAAATGAATGATGTTTGTTCGCTCTGTGATTGAATTTCCGAGCATTCATCAGCTGAATCCCTATTATTTTGGGTCAAAATAAGGATGGAAATCTGAAATTGGCAGGTCCGCAGGAGGGAGAATAAGAGAAAGGGCGAACTCAAAATGAAAACAGTGCCCAGTCCAAAGAATATTCTTAAGGGAGCGAGCTCGATTTTAAACAATTTCCACTCCAATTTCTTCGCAGCATAATTAGGGCTAGCATTAAATATACAATAAAAATATGCTATTCAGGTGATCCTCTTAGTTTTCACGTAAGCCTCGCGAAATATGTAGGGATGAAAGCGACGTTGAGGCGATGCAATGAATGCAAACCGATTATGAATGAATGTTAATCACATTGCGATCGAGACACCCTCAAGCCCTGTACCCCCCCCCCTCCCCATTCGGGCACACATAATGTAAACAGGATTTGCTTTGTTTGTACAAAAAGAAGGAAGTTCCAGCACATTATCAGTAATAATCCAGCTGCTGATCAACAGTCGTTGAATTGGCCCAGATTCCGTTGTGTGTTATAAATTAGCTTAGTGCAAAACCATTTTCGAATTTTTGCACTAACCTAATTCGGTCCTTTTAGGAGTCTATACTCCTTAGCTGTTGCATATCAAATAGATATTTATTTATTTATTTATTTATTTATTTATTTATTTATTTATTTATTACATCACATATGATGTGCTCGGTACCGATGACAGTTTACAAGACAAATAGAGAATATAGGCGAGAAAAGTGTTGAGCATATGCAAAGAAAAAGGTATGAGGTCTTCTCAGTATTTGTTAAAATACCCATGTTTTACTACGACATGCTGACAAGCGTTATCAATTTCTTCTTCCGGTATGTTAGCAGTAATCAGTTGTGTGACTACCTAGCAAGCACGCTCCACGGCGGGTTCTGTATTTCAAGAGCCTCTTTGAACTAGTACGTACCGCGGGCGCTGTAGGAAGCACGTAATTGTTATCAGTTATTTTATTATGTCTGAAGTCAACAATGTGTTGACCTATCAAGCACGCTCCGTGGCGGGTTCTGTGTCTCAAGAACCTCTTTGAACTGGTCGTACCGCGGGCGCTGTAGGAACACTTGTGACTCGTGACTTTGATGATAGCAGTAACATAGATTCAGACGCTCACGGTAAGTAGGTGTTCTCATAGAGATCTGAACTCATCGATTTCAAAACGAAATAGAGCAACTCAAATACCTTTGATTTGGACTCAACACTTTCCTCAGTACATAGTGGTATCATGTGACAGAAAGAATAGAAAGAATATGGAGAACATTGGGAATGCTATTATTTACATTTCAGATGTTTCAATGAAATGATCGTAACTAAGGTATATTATATATTGATATTGCATATTGTATATTAATATATATATATATATATATTAATATTATGTATTGTATATTGTAGTGGACTTGTAGAATTTGTAGATAAAATCCGGGGCTACTTTGCTCAAAGTTTAAAGAGCATTCACCGAGGTTTGGAGGAGGGATAATCTGAAAGTTCACAGACATCTGAAAGTTCGCAGACAAAACAGACCACACAACAAGGACCTGGATGCTGGATTCTGGATGCATGATTCCGGATGCAGGATAATAGTTATTTTATTGCTGTTGACGTTACTAGACTTGTTTTCTGTTAGCTGCAGGTAATTTTCCCTGCATAGACTCTATGATAATACACTCCATCTAAATTTACATTTTTATGACGTCGTGGCTAGCTGTTTTCTGGAGAAGACATTCTCCGGAATTTCTTCCATAAAATCCTAGAAAATGGAACGAATTAACAACTCGATTGAGAAATTACAGAGAGCAGAACAACCAAAGAAAAAAATTACGTGCTCATGAGGTTGATGCCATTATGTTGCAGGATACCATGATGGAAAGATAAACCTCGAGAAGGTCTTCAAAGTCAGATGCAACATAAGGAAGTCAGGAGTAGTTGCTGATAATAGCCATAAAGATCAAGGAACAGGCAGATGCGGAAACCTAGGCCTGAATCCGATTTAGAGTCATCCATGCTACGCTGCACGGCCATTGTGAGGTGGTCGAATCCTTATTGCCGCTGTCCTTTGAATGCTCTCGTGATGAGCTCACATCGAGCTCAAAAATAGCCTTGAAATGGATTCAGAACAGACCCCACTAGAGAACCTAGTCCTCGAGTTTCTGGAATTCTTAAGGAAGTTGAAGGAATTGAACACTCTATGAAAAAGTGTTTACTGAAAATGGCTTGGTATTTGATTCTATTATTCATTCTTGTATGATATTTCTACAGATTCGACCTTGAAAGTGTGCTATGGTAATTTCTATCGATAGTGTAGAAATCCTTAAGACAATTGATCTTATTTTCCAATATTTAGTCGTACAATGATTTCCTTAGCCTCGTCACAAAGCCAGAATCTGCCAGAAATGGCTGACAGGATGCCCTGAGATTGCCCTCCGCAAGGCATCAAGGATTAGTCATAGAAAAGGCAGTGTTGTGCGGATTTTGCTGAATAATATTCCTTTCCAGGCTGTTCTTACCCTTGAAAGGGTTTAGGGTAATGACACTGCACTGGGTGTATAATAGCCATTCTTGAACACTAGGTATTTTGCCACTGAATCATTTGTCCTTCAGCAGGAACTTGTAGAGGCCACTCTGGTTTACTTCTGAGGGTTATAATCCCAGCTCATCGTTCACAAACACACACGGGGAAAAAACTTTCCGGTGATTATGGAGATCAGGCTGGGTTATGAATCCTCAGGTGCCCTCTGGTTGGTCTGACGGCTCGCGAATTTCTTTCACATCCATGCAGTATCATAGGAATTACCCAAGGTAAACTTGTTAACACTCCACAAGTTTACCCATCGTTAACACATGCGTTAGCAGACTTACCCTCGGTAATCTGAAAGGGGCACCTAGGCCCCGGTTAAACGTCCTATTAAGATTCCGAAGTGGTAAGGGGGATTTAAAGTTTGGTTGTGTGAGCAAAAAAACTAAGCAGTAAGAAATCGTACTGGTTACACTCAGGGAGAAAGTGGGTAAAAAACCAGAGCAATCGTAGGTAATCCATGATGAGCTACACGTTCCCCTATCTATGCTACGAGGGATAATGAAACACAGAGAAAACGCCAGAACCTTATGGAAAGGATGAACCATCACAAAAAATTCCTACACATTGCCATGATTCACTTCAGAATTGGAAATCGACATGCTTCCAGAAAACTCCCAGCAGATCCAAAAAAGAATGATGCAGCCGCATTAAGTACATCAATGCAAGTGCCCACGTGGGAGGCTCGTCTATGTGGATGATTTCATCCATCAAACTATGCTACATCCGTGATGCATCCGGAATGAGACCACAAACTATGAGCATCGAGCATTCTGACAGTAAAAATTGCAGGCTTAGCATGAATTTCGCACTAAAATTTTTGCGAATATGTTTTTTTTTTGCAAAATCGTTTTAGAAACTGGTATAAACCCAATAATATGATAATATAATAAATCTGTTCTTTTGTTCCTTCTGTTCCCAGGCTGTGGATCTTCATAGGGAAACAGCGGGCAGGTTTTTTTAGAAAGCCATTTTTGAGCGATTCAATTAGCGATAAGGAAGTGCAGTAATTGAAATGAATGTTCTTCTGAAGAATAAATCCCATAGCAGTCAGTGTGGCAGGCGAAACCGGCCAGAAATCAGAAATCGTGGGTACCTTTGTTGTTTCTCCCCTGTCCCCGCACCCCCACCCCCCTTATAAAGTGAGAAGCTGAGTTTTGCTACCAGAATGTTAAAATTTCTACATCGGAATACCTGTAGCAGCTATATTAAATGGGTAGCTAATAGGGTAAGAATTACAAGGAGGGAAAGAGGGATATGAACGAGTTAGCCGTGAAAAGAACGCATACACTATACTTGTTGTTAACTATGTAGGTCCATGAATGGAAAAGTAGCGCATGCTATCTAATACTAAGCACTTCACTATGCTCTTTACTATCCCTGCATAAGTAACGAACACGTCCGCTTTGCAGGAACTCGTGCAAGAAATTCTCGGAATTGCTCGGGAGAGATGAATGGAAGTTCATGACAAGAATGCACTTACTATGAGGGGTTATAAGGGCTTAGTGACTTTTTCCGTGCTGTTGTTTAGCCTTTCTTTGAAATTGTCCAGGAAACATGAACATATGTTGAAGAAAATGAAATTACGGGTATGGAACCGGATAAACCTACGACATTTCTGTACTTTCTCTAGGTTTTGCATCATGACAAAATACACAAAGATTTGGGGAAATTATTTGTAAAGTTGAAGGTGGTACGTAGATTCTAGAATAGAAGCCAAAGATGTAAGAAGATTTTAGAAGCTGTGAGGGGTAATCCTCAAAACCGCGAGTCTCAATCCATTAAATCGTTCGTCTTGCACGGTTTTTTATGCAATTGCTTCATCAAAATTTCATGCTGGTGCAAAATCGCTGGTTTCCTCTCAACAGTTGCTGATTTGGACTTCATTAGGCTTGGAGTGGGTTTTAGGATATCACTGCCTAGCTGCTGTCAACGAAATTACCACATCTCCCAACGTCTGTGTAGCAATTGATGAAGGATATTTCGAAATTTGATGTTAATTTGTATGCGTTGTTAAAAAGCGGACATAAATCCCGCGCGAGCTTTCAAATGGAGTCAAAGTGAATTCTAGGTGCTCTCTCATAACTGTAACTGTAATTTTGATGTAGAAGTAGCTTAACCCATACAGGGTGTGTGGTTTGTTTGATTATTCACCTATTTATAACACCATGTATTTGTGCCGTCTTCGAAACGATGTCAAGAAACGAAGTTCAGATAGGTTAATACAGTATAAAAAAAGAAAAAAGAGGGAAAAAACTTCGGGAAGAGAAAAAAAACTGACATCTTCAAACATGTATTATGGATGTATTATTATCAGAATCCGCACAGACTCTTTTCATTTGAAATTCTGGCGCTAATGTACGAGCAAACTTTTGAAAGATTCTTTCATCCAATTATTCTCTTTCCAAAGAACGAATCATATCCATACAGAATTTTTATAAAACAGGTGTTATGTAACCTTTATAGGTCCTAGGCAATGTCAGTATCCTCCGTTACAGCTCTTTCCCACAAGGTGCTTTGTTGACGCAGCACTCTAATGAGGTGAATGCCTAATGCTGGGTAATCAGATTAATTTCAAGTCGAATTTTCAAATTCGCATACATCTCCTATACAATTCGGCATATTCTACATGCTGTACTTTGAACGGATATCGGATCTATAGAACAAAGTCGACATTTTTTGAGCAGAGAAAAGAAGACCTCAGTTCAATTATTATCATCTCCTAGAACCTTCTTGATGGAGTTGTGATCAGAGAGAAAGAGGTCTACAAGGAAGTTCTTCTTGAGGAGCCCATGTGTTCTGATGGAATTCAATACCTGATATGTACATAACTGTGGAATTCCATAAAAACACCAGGAAAACCACTATTCCACAATTTCCTTTGCAAAAGCAGTGTCTATACAGGAGAAAGAAGAGAGTATTCTTCATCAACGCATGAACTAGAGATCGCGAGAGAAAGCGTTGAGCCCGCTTCTGCTCGACTGGCTAGCGGCCTGCAAGTGATAGCTAGACGAGTTCCGGTACTATGCCTCCAGAGGGAAGTGTTTATGTAAAGCTTCGTCGATGGGATATCTATCCGGGAAGTTTCTGTTAGCAGTGCATATGCTGCTAAGAGTATCTCAGTTCAAAGTGAATGCAAATGAACCGGAGATATAAGAGATAAGGATCGTGGAAATCATACGTATCAATTGCCAAGTTACATCGCCATTGATCGCTGCCAAAAGGGTAATTTATACTGGATGCGTGCGACTGACGCGCGTGCGTCTATATGATGAAGAATAGGGCCCAGTCGCATCGCAGTCGCAGCTCAGACGCACGCGTTTACGGCCTGGCGGTGGCCGCGCGTTCCTTTCATTGAGAATGTACATGCCGTGTTGACCGGTCTTCATCGAAAATCCCTTGCAAATGGATGCGTGCGGCTGACGCGCGACTGACGCACGCAGCTAGTATAAATTGCCCTAAACGGAGCTCATCGCCCGTACTCTCGAAGATTAAATGAACTGGCGATGTGAATGATAGCGATAGTGGAAACGATGCCTATCGATCTCCACGCCCCCTTTTTTATCATCCTTCTGATGCCTGGGGCCCGTTTAATAACATGGCGATCGCCTGCGGTCATGGTGATCGCGGCGACAGCCGGCTGTCGTGCTGGCGAAGTCTGGGTACTCAAAGTAGCTGATTCTACACATCATTAAGGGAAAAATCGCTCGAGAGAGGGCTTGGATGTCAAAAAGTTTAGCTGGGATTCACGATGATCTCGTAAATACAAAAAAATATTTCATCCCTATCAAAAGTAATTATTGCACAAGAAACTTTTTTTTGGGAATCCGGAAAACCGGGAGGATCTACGTACTATGATAGTTATGAAATGCATGAATTTCAGCGGAAACCCCTTGCTCGATAGCAACCACGAAAAACCATCTTCCCTAGGGAGTTCGACTGGAAGTAACAATCAATTCCATAACGGATACACCACATAATGCCAGGTGATGCTCTAAAGCTAATATCCATAAGAACAAGATGTGATTCAGGGCATCATTTTTCCGCCTGGGGAGTTTTGAATAATTTATTCGGAAGCCAACTAATGAGATGTGCACGTGCTATCATAGCTCTGAAAAAAGAGCGAGCATATTAAGATAATGCAAGTGGTACGAATTTATCAGTAGTGCTCAGTAGTGTTTTGGCTCTGTTTTTCCTTAATCTTAATCCTTAAAGCATTTAATGAATGAATAAATACAGTCCGGTCCGGCACCCACTGCAAATGGGCGCCGGCGGGCGCCGTCCGCCGCCACCCTTCGGCGCCCCGGTATTAATGAGCTATAAATCACTCGAGCTTGGGAGAAAGCGAAGAAAAATACAATTTTAGTCCATAGTAGAAAGGGTAGACAGGCCTAACCCTATGATTAAGAGTGGGTTTAAGGCTTACGCTTAGGCTTCACAGGAGTGGCCCCACTCAACTCCCTTTTCACCTTAATTTCTAAGATAAACTACGATAAGTGTAAGTGTAAGTAAGATTGGACACTATTTGTATGTTGCATCGCGTGCGCGCATAGCTCAGTGGGTTGAGCGAATGATCGACGTTGTGATATTCAGGGGATCGAATCCTGCGCTGTGACCCCGTTCTGCAAATACATATAGTATGCTGCCTACGACTGCTGCAGTTATCTAACAAACTCCAACATAAAAAGTAGCCCGGATGGCTCAGTGGTTTGAGTGGCAGATTGCAATCTGTCCCTATCGCTGGTTCCACTCCGTTGGAAATCCAGAGTTAAGTATCGCAGTGTTTGGGGTTCACTGCTTGGAACGTCCCCCATGATCTCCTTCGGGTAGTCCAGGAAGGCATCCGGCAACGTTTTGCATAAATTTCAAAGATAAACCACGATAAGTTTAAGTGTAAGTAATAGTAATAGTGTAGGTAATAGTGAAAAACCACTTTTTCAAAGTTGAGGGAAACCGGGAGAGAGTAACTCCGCCGTGAAGGACTGCTCCACGAAAGACAAATGACAGCGGTAGAACTACATCGCAATGGATATGAGCAATTTCTACGGATTTCAATTATTTCTGAGGATCCCGAATTGGATGAGCTTTATTATTCAGATGGGATAACTGAAGTACTGTGTCCATCTATAGAAGAATAACGGCCATTTTTGTGTTCGCGAAGCAGTGTTCTATAGCAGAAAATGGAAGAGTTGGCTTCGCTTAACGTGTATTCAGAAATCTTTCCCCATGAAAATCACAAAAATGAAAAAACGTGAAAGTTGTGAAAATGGTCCCCTGCTTTATAGCCTTAACATATCCACTGCACTCTGTCTACTATGGACTAAAATTGTATTTTTCTTCGCTTTCTCCCAAGCTCAAGTGATTTGTAGCTCATTAATACCGGCGCGCCGGAGGGTGGCGGCGGCCGGCGCCCGCCGGCGCCCATTTGCAGTGGCTGCCGGACCCGACTGTAAATAAATAAATAAATAAATAAATCCTAATCCTAATTAATCGTTGGAGGAGGGCAACTTTTACTGCTGAGGTTAGCTTTCAGCACTTCTAGCAGGTTCAAAGCCAGGCAAGGGATCGAAATTAATTCTGGGAAGAGGTCATATGGTTAAGTAAACAATTCTTTGGCAGATAAAGTTACAGAGGTCAAAGAAAAATTGCAGAGGTTAAAGATTGCTTTTTCGGGTACTGGAGGGAGCCCAAAAATGCTTACCTATTGAGAGACTGCTCATCTTATCGCTATCTGTTTCACCAAAAAAAAGTTATGTTTCATGAGGTAAAAGCCGCGATTGAGTGCAGCATTTCTGTATTACAATATACTGGATTGTTTCTGATGATGATACTTTCTACCTTACTCTTCCCTCACTCGTTATAAAACGTTTGCGCTGTCTAGTTCATCTTATATGTGATTTCGTTTTCTCCCATTCCATGATTACATTTTTTCCAGATCCATACATTGAGTGTGTTAACTAAAATAAGGATGGATAAAAGAACATGGATATCGAAATGCTCCAAAAATAGAATCTCAATCCATTAGATTCCAAGCACAGTGACTGTCGTTGGCGTTGGCCCTTCCGCGACCTCAAGAAGGACGCCGCGCAACCGCGCTGCGCGCGCTGGAATCTTTGTCGTCTGCCTCCAGAATGCTACTTCTAGGCGCTTTTCTTCCCGATTTGATGATCCTTACCCGTATCGGGTAGAAAAGCTGCAAGAGATAGAATAACGGCAGCAGCGGACATCGATTCCCGGTGCAAGCGGGGCGGTTGCGAGGCGTCGTTCTCAAGGCCGCGGAAGAGCCACCGACATCGACGCTCACTTTAGAAAACTTGGTACAAGAGGTTAGTTTGTATTCAAGTACTAATTAGAGAGAGAGAAAATGTTACCAACTGATGCCATCGAGCAGCAACTGATAAGAAATCTCTTGAAAAAGCTTTTTTTGAGTATTTCTTAAATCATTTACCTTGACTTTTCTTTCTCTTAGAACCAACAAAACGCCAGGATGGTATTCATTATTTATTTGCTATATTATCTCAAGTGAAAAAAAAAACAATGTGAACGTGGATGTGTTGATCCAACATAAGATATCGCAGCCAAATAAGGTTCATAATAATCATCAGCGGTAGTAACGTCTACCCTTCCTACGGTAGATTTCTCGTCTAACGAGGAGAAATCTACCGTGGAAAGCAGTTCGCACACAAATAAGTCATCACGGAGCACTATAAGCAAAGTTAATGCGAGAATAAAAAGCAAACAAAAAGGCAAAGAAAAAGAAAAGTTAAGGAGAGGCTCCGTTCCGTTCCTTCCCTCAGACGGAGAAAAGGAAAAAAGTAAGCAACCTCTCTCGTAACTCCACTACGATGGACAGAGATCAAAATAAAGTGCCTAAAAAACAGCACTATACGAATCAATCTCGAGAAAATGCGAAGCTGGCTTCCTATTGAAAATGTACACATCTTTCTGGAATTTCTGATAAAAACTTCAAAATACAGAGAATCACAGAGAAATAACGCAACACCTATAAGATCAGAAGCTCTGCATAATATTTCTGAATGAGCGTCCTTTGTGCCATCATCGCTTAAGTGTTCCGACCTGGTGCTCTTCAAGTTTCTTTTCAATCGTCTTCCACGCAATTCCGTGCATCTGAACGAGTCTCATCGCACTAGTGGCGTCCTGAAATACATCGATTTGGATGGCCTTCAAGGGCTATGTCCAGTTCTCTGAAAGAGTTTCTGGAAAGGAGAAGCTGCTTCTTGCGCAGAGATCGAACCCGCCACCTTCACGAGGGGACCTGAGCATTTTACCGTCCAGCTGTGGGAACCAAACCGCCATGGACATCGCTAGAGCGGAATTTCTAGAACAAAAAATTACTAACCTTGCCAGCTTGCCTTAGCATAGCGTTCCCTCCGGGATGCGAGCTGAGGTAGGACGTCATGTTATAAACCTTGAAAAGACAACTTGAGCCTCCTTTGTTTTCTACATATAAATTTTTCTACCTCAAAACAGACACAAAAGAAGGTTCCGTATTGAAAAAAAATTTAAAAGGGCTACAACCTGTTTCACTAGAGAGAATAGTCGCAGAAACGCCACAGAGAAGAAGAGTGGGGGAAAGTGCGCTCAAAATGAAGAGGGTAGGGAAAAAAAGGCATTGTGCATGAGTTGTCAACTATATTTGCATTTGAAACAGACTAAAATTAAATGAAGGATGACATATCAATACTATCATAGTAATACATTACTGGGTTTTCTAGAAGTTGGTCGATAGACACCTATACTCTGCGTTTCTTATTCTGTTGTGTAGTTTCGCGTATGAATCGAAGCTTCATATTTATACATATTTTGTTCTCGCATGCCTATAAATTTTCGTAGCGCAACTTTGAACGTAAAAATAAATGAATAAGGAAAGAAATGGAACAAAAAAATTTCATTCGAAGCACCTTTCCATCGAAGACAATCCACAGATCATCGGCAGTACAATGGCGAGCCACTTCATTCATCGAATACTCAGTTGACATTGGATATGAGCAGATGAGTAGAAACAAGACGTCCTGGAGGAATTCAGTGCTACTAAATGATGCCACGCTTCATCGGACGATCGGTGTCCTTAGGGCTGATTAGAATTTCGGAAATGCGCACCACCACGTTGCCAGGTGAAGCTATCGATCACATGCGTTGTTTACCAGGAACATCCAGCGCTGGACATAGTTAATATCGCTTCGGGCAGAGCTGCACTAAGCCAAGGAAAAGCCAGCGAGCTCCTTGAAAAGAGAAAATGAGCTGTTGGAGCTATTTTCTACCGACTAGCATGGTTTTCCTTTGTTTCTAATGTAATAGTCAAAAAATGGTAAGGTTTGTTCAAACCAGAGCTTATCGAAAAAAAATCTGTGGGAACCTTTGGAACCTCTCCAGAGATATTGGAATAACAGCCAAGGACACTATAATTTCCGATCATCATCAGCATAGTATAAATGTACCTGGATGACACCAAAAAGCTTGTCTATCCCGCGTACCGTGTGTAGGCGCGGAACAAATGCTCCATTCGACGCGCAATTGCATTCGCTGTATGTAGGAAAAGCGCAGTAGAAGCGCTCGATCACAACTCAGCGGTGACCACCACTTTTCCCTCACCGCGTGCGTGGCATCAATCAGGGCAGTGGTTACCTTTGTACTAAGGAAAGCGTTTGCTGTCTACTGGAAACAGTTCTGTCCTTCTCGATAAGCCTTACCTTGGGCCTTCTTGTGGAGCTGCAGGCTGGCAGTAAAGAGAGGGCCAGAACAAATTGTCGGCAAGTTTAGAGGAAAGTGCGCGAACAAGTTGTCGACGAGCTTGTACGACCGACAGCTTGTCGGCAATGTAAGTTGCAAACAAGTTGTCGACAGGCTTTTGGGCGAACAGCTTATCTGCAAGAAAGTGTGGAAATAAACTGTCCACAAGTTTATAAGAAAGTGCGCGAACAAGTTGTCGACGAGTTTATACGACCGACAGCTTTTCGGAAGGGAAAGGTATAAGCAAGTTGTCGCCAAGCTTTTGAGCGAACAGCTAATTGACAAGGAATTGTGGGAATAAACTGTCGACAAGTTCATAAGAACGTGCACAGACAAGTTGTCGACGAGTTTATACGACCGACTACTTTTCCGCAGGGAATAACGAAAACAAATTGTCGACAAGTTTTCATGCGGAAGTGCGCGAACAAGTTGTCGCCAAGCTTGTACGGCCGACAAGTTGTTGACAAGGAAGGGTGAAAACAAATTGTCAACAAGTTTTTGGGCAAGCGAGTTGCAGATTTGATCAGAGATTTGCTCGCCAACTGCTTGTCAAGAAGAGCAAGGGGCTCTGAGAGGTGAAGGATTGACAAAATCGAGTATTCGAGAACCAGAACATTCAAGTCAAATACTTTTGAAATCGTCAGTTCTAACGTTTGTTTGAATAATTTTCAAGTTCTCGAACATCCAATCTGGATATGGTGCGGGACTATAATAACTACATACTAACAAAGTAGTGTGACAGCTCTGGCAACAAACGATCAACTACACATCGTTTCTTTTTATCAAAAACAGAAGAAATGCACATGAATAAGTATCGAATGAGAACGTCATCTACTAGTTGATCAGATCGAATCCTCTCGCAACGAATATTGATGGCTGTTAGAATCCTCTCGTCCACGATCCTGCTCATCTCGTTCATCATCATCCATTTCTCTTTCGCTCATTGATCGAAACTCTTCCTCCACTCTCTTCAGCTCCCTTTCTTGCTCTAGTTTCATTCTTCTGATTTCCGCATCACTTCTCAGCACATATCCTTCTTGATCCTCTCTTATTCCTAAGGCCCTATCTGGCAGTGCATGCCGAGACAAACTGATGTTATCGCTGTAACCAGGCAGTCCATATGTCAGCTTGTTATAATCAGCCGGAGGCGAGAACGTCCGCACTGCTTCTTGCGACAATCTCAAGGATCGTTCACTAGATTTTTCATTGGATTTTTCTTCGCTGCTCGGAGCTTTGTCCTTATGTTTGGGTTTCGATTTCTTCGTTTTCTTTGATGCTCTCTTTTTGTTTGAAACGAGAATAATCACAACAAGGATCACAACGAGGGCCAAGACAAAAACTGCAGCGATTGCTCCTCCTAGTGCCAGGAATATGGCGATCTCCGACCTGAAATGAAAGTCTTTTCTATTTACATAGAACAGAAACTACCAGAATGTTAAAATTTAACTATGAATTGAAGAGAACAAGAACAAATAATATTTCACTTCGTAATCTTCCCTGATATTGAAGCTGAGTATAAACCGTAGGACCTCCTGCTGTACTACTTAGCAAGATCTAGATAGAAGCTAATCAACTAGTCAGAACCCCAAAAACAGCTTGTTGACAAGCGTTTGGCGAGCAAGTTTCTGACCGCATCTGAAACTTGCTCGCCGAAAAGCTTGTCGACAACTTGTTTTCACCCTTCCTTGCTGACAAGTTGTGGGCCCGTATACACCTGTCAACAACTCGTTCTCGCTTTCTCTTTGCTGAGAAATTGTCAGCTCTAACAAGCTGCTCATAAAGTAGAACTTGTCGAAAATGCTTTAACTATCCTTGATTCCATGGCAAACTATTTTCTAAAATTGTACTATGGTAAACATTGCCCTGATTTCCTCAATGGTTGCGTAGTATGGTACGAAGGTATGGGAAATTGACTCTCTCCATTGACGGGTTGTTCGGCTAAAAGGTTACAGACAACTTGTTCGGCTAGAAGCTTGTTAGCAAGTTGTATTTGGGAGAGCAGGTCGACATTTTTTTCTTCCTTCTCAACAAGTTGTCGGGAAAAAAAAGCTTGTCAACAACCTTATTTTGGGTGACATGATGACGTAAAACTTGTCGA
Organism: Ancylostoma caninum; assembly: GCA_037903475.1. Classification (NCBI taxonomy): domain Eukaryota; kingdom Metazoa; phylum Nematoda; class Chromadorea; order Rhabditida; family Ancylostomatidae; genus Ancylostoma; species Ancylostoma caninum. The sequence goes on from JBAJFG010000086.1 coordinate 847,212, forward strand.
CAACGATTTGATAGTTGAAAGCTTTTTGCAAGTTGTTTCTGGGCAAAGCTGAGATACTACTTGTTTTTGAGGTACCGAGTGAAAGGTTCCCGAAAGGAGGAGAAAAGGGGGCAGAAATACAAAAAAAGAGAACTCTCATCTCGAAAATACTCAGGACCGCGAAAACAAGTTTCTGATCCCATCTGGAACTTGCTCGCTCAAAAACTTGTCAACAACTTGTTTTCACACGTCCTCGTCGACAAGTCGACCGCCCGAAAGTTTGTCGATAACTTTTTTTCGCAGATTGTCAATGGAAAAAAAGCGGAAATAAGTTGTCGACAAGCTTTAGGGAACTGTGAAAACAAAATGTCGACAAGCATTTGGGCGGACAACTTGTCGGCAGGATAGAGCGAGAGCAAGTCGTCGACAAGCTTTTGGGCGAGCAAGTTGCAGACGCGATCAGACGCTTGTTTTTGGGTTTCTGAATCAAGGGTGGCATTCAATTCGTGGAGCGTTCCACTATTTATTATATTATATTTATTATTTTCGAATTATCATATTTATTATTTTTGTTTTCATTTGATTGTTGTTAATTTTGTTGTCTTTTCAGGAACATTTTGTTGTTAGTTGTTGCTGGCATGGCTTAGCTCGTGTGGATATATAATATGTACTTTTCGCATCTATAGCGGTACACTTTAAAGAGAGAAAATCAAGACTCACTCATACTCCTTCTCTTTTCTCGGAGCGGTATTTGTGTGTTTGTTCTTATCCTTAATCCATGTGGTTAAAATTAGCTAGCTTCAAGGATGACATTGTCAGATACTTACGTGTTTGTTACCAAGGTCTCCTTGGTAAGGTGTAAAGGTTCGCGTTACATTGGCAGGTGCCTGTAACACTTCCAGTGAAGCCCTTGCCTTGATTTTCTCCCTAGCGATCATCTCTATATTCATGTAAGAGCAGTTTCTGTCGAGGAGGAACGAAAAATCATCGCGTATCCTTGAAACTACATGCGCATAATTCGTTATTCTTATTTGAATATGAACTTAACGATTTGCCATGTACGGCATTTTGCTTTTTGTCCAAGGTGTTCACTCCTCCCTGACAACCACCGTGATTACTTGTAATTGTGAGACCATAAGATCATGCTGATCTATGGGAACAACTCGTGACCTGCATGTCAATTAGCCGCCTTCTCCCCCATGGACCACTTCTATTTACCACGTTTTTTTCTTTAATTGTATTTAACATCCTGTGGATTTCGTGAACGTTTCCAGAAAGTTCTTAGCCTTCTCCCAGTGGACGCGTTTTGTGAGTGGAAAATTGGTATTCATGAACCCAGCAAGAGGGGCTGTGACCTGCCCGTAGGGGATCCATGAACATAGGTACATACTGTGGTACTTAATTAAGACATTCCAGAATTAGGTAGTTTCGCGGGCAAAAAAACCCTTGTCCATTCTATTGTTTTTTGCTATTGTTCTTATGATGGAATTTTCAGATAAGGTCCGGCTAGTTTACTTGAGAAGTTCGTTCATTTTGAGTTTATGGGTGAGTCAACGCGTTCCCACGAACGTTTATGAATCTCAGCACTATTTTACGGATGAAGAAGTTATCGTAACACGAGTCTTCTTTTCAGTTTCTCAACCTTGTTCTTGTGATTTCCACCTCTCACGAGTATGTAGTCGTTTGGCAGTAACAGCTATTTTGTATGGCGAAAAACCTCTCTACCACTATACTACACCCACGAGAAAGGGCATTGGAAATGGTTTAGTGTCACGACATGAAAGCGCATAGATATCCTAGATCCAGCTCTTTAGCACCATAATAAATCTGAAGATCGACCCACCTCTGTAGTGACGATGGTGCTTTTCTTTTCTGAAACGACACAAAAACTCTTCAAATCTAGCGAATTAGATTTGCTCATACATATAACCATATCTCACCAAATACTGCGTGAGCATGATTATTCAGCAGGTAACAAACAATAATCCTTCTCAGTCGTGGATCAGGTGAAGGTTTAAGAAGTTCCAACGCAAGAATTTCCTATAAATACGCAGCAATAGAAATGTTTTAGTGTTTATTCGGCTGAACTACTGCACTTCGTTTTTGGGGATATGAGAAACATAAGTAAATAGACCCTCTTTTGAAAATTCGTTGGGTAAAATGTTTGCTTTAGTAACCACTACAATAATTTCATAACTGGGCAATTTTCACTGGATGCATGCTTTTGTACCTCTGACGCGGCCAACGCGCGGGTGTTAGAATGACATGCAACAGCCCTAGAGAGAACAGTAAAGCTATCGCAAAGAAAAACTAGTATTGTAAAAACTGTGTTCTCGTTTGGTCGCGCATTTGAGTTGTTTTAATCTCTTTTACTTCTTGGTGTACTAGCGAATTGGCGGCTATTAAAGGAATCCATGGATATCGATGGGGTCCGTCTTGGATCCAAACCTGCTAGCGGCAGGCACGTCGGTGTGATTTTTCACATTTTGATTTTAATAGATTTCATCATGGCTCTCATATTTTTCTTGCTTTGTAACACCTATTAACTGCTCTAATAAAACTTATTTGATTTTGGTGTACTATCTACGGGGTCCGCAGACTCAGTGTTTTTGTTCTTAGGTTCCCCGAACGAACGGATGAAAACTTTATTTTACCACACTTGCTAAATTGGCACGTTTCATCATAGCGGCTTAAGGGCAATTTATACTGGATGCGTGCGATTGACGCGCGTGCGTCTATATGATGAAGAATAGGGTGCAGTCGCATTGCAGTCGCATCGCAGTCGCGGCGCATACGCACGCGTTTACGGCCTCGCTGCGACTGCGCGTTCTTTTCATTGGGGATGTAGATGCCGTGTTGACCGGTATTCATGGAAAATCCTTCTCAAATGGATGCGTGCGAATGATGAGCGACCGACGCACGCAGCTAGTATAAATTGGCCTTTAGCGGTATCCTCGCACATGGTATAAACTGCTCTTATTTCGCCCAACTTTCAAAGCCATTACTCAGTTAAAGGGTAACCCACAAGTTTTGCCCGTCATTGCCATAATCTTCATGACACCCTTCCCAACACATATAGGGTAGTTTATACGAGCAGCGTGTGTCAGAGGTGCATCTGAGCCTAGCCTCCTTCATGAAGTAGTCACACACGCGACGAACTCACGCATCTAATAGAAATCGCCCTGAACACAGGCGGGTGGAAGCGATGAGCAGTCTTTGGAACCAATCCAAGGCGACGTAGCGTGGCGATCGATAAGTATTACTTTCACTGCCTCTTACACCGCTGGTCCATTTCAAAATTACGGATGTTAGAAGACATTTCTATATTTTATCACGAGTTGCACCATCCACACATCTGACGCACTCATGCACCTTATGCATATGAACTGGACAAAATCAAAAATTCAGTCCGGTCAGCAGAAGATCTTACAGTAATTTCCGGGTGTAAAATGAGGTGTGATTAGTGCACAACTGAGTTGGTAATTGCATAATCGAAGACAACCAACTATGTGATCATAGTCTCCCGAATTCGAATTCACAAAAGGTGGTTCAAATGCATCATGTTTAGAAAATACGGTGCTAGTGCTTGTTCACCGGGCTGATTTTCTTATTTCGAACAAATTTGACTGGATTTGTGCTATATGGTAGGTGTAAAACTTACTACCTTTTGATTGAATTCATCATTGCACAAATGTCCAAAGCAAAGACAAGTAATGGATGTTTCGGTGTGGTAGCATAGGCTTTCGACCTGCAAATATGGTAGTTTGTCCGTTTGTGCTAGCTGAATCAGTTACATTAGCTACTCCAGTTATAGTACCGCAAAAGCAGACAAGTCGCTAATTGGGCTTCCATGGTCTCTGAGTACAACTTCAGGTTGACTATCGCAATGGTCATTCTTGTATGTGATTGTGAACGAGCAGTATGGTTCATCTACCTAAAATCTTCATATTTTGAAAGTACATAGACATCTGTACGAAATTGATTATTTCAGCATTCTTAGATGGATTGCTACACGCTTACCTCGCCTCGAAATACCTGCAAAGGGGGTGTGGCCAAGCTCTGCTATTGGTTAACTTACCCGTTGCCCTTGTGCCGACTCATCCGAGTACAGTCACTTTCACCCTCCCTACATCAGTTACACTTGTTCGCTTCATCACTTTGCCAACGGTATAATATAACAGTAACAACTCTACCATTAAAGGCAGTGTGTCAGCTCGTTTCGTGAGTTGTAGATATCAACAGATTCTAAACCTCCTTGTCACGCTAATTCGAAAGATGTACGAAAATGTACGTCAAAGCTCATAAAAATGACGAAAACCCCATTTTCGGAGGTTCACGGAGTGCAGTTCACGGACCACCTGGGCGGAGCGGTCCGTGAATGTGCTGGCTGCCCGCCACGTCTGCAGTGTAGGCCAACACGTCTAGACATGTCCGATCGATGAGAGCAACGACTCCACGCGTCTACTCAACTCGACAAACTGTTACAAATCCCGACCCGAAAAAAGTTCAAAAGTAGGGTTTATAGACCCTTTTGCAATATTTTAGGTATACCTTTGGATTCAACGTGTCGAGGAGATTCAGAATCTGGTGAAACCTCAGACACGAAAACGAGGTGACACAATGTCTTTAAGGAAGAGAGGGTTTAGGCAGTTCACGTAGTAACGTGTTGTACGGCGCATCTAACGAAACACCAAGTGACACATGTTGGGAGATCGAAGACTAATTAATGGCGCATAGGAGAAATTTCTGTACATACTCTGGTTCCCTCACTAGCTTACGCTTTAAAGGCAGTGTCTCACCTCATGTTGGGTATCGATACATCCACAGATTCAGGTGCAGATCGAGGCGCTGACTTCAATGTTGTGCTTGATGACTGAAAACACCCTCAAAGACCCTTACTTCTAAGGCAAAATTATACACAGGAGCAGACAAGTTTCCTTGCTAAGAAGCTAGCAAAAGCGGAGCTGAGAAGCTGAGATTGCACATTTAAATGATCTTCTCAGCAGCAGCTATTATCAAACAAACAAACATTCCCGTGTTGAAAAACCATGCCGCACCCTCAGCAGGCCCTTGCTGCGGAATGAACCCACTCGTCCACTGGCCGGAAATTCCGAAAATCTCGGCCAAAGAACTTATGGGGTTTTCGACGTTTCCACGGAACTTAGAGTACATCTTTGTGCTCAGCGGCTCACGATTGTTCGACTGAGATGGGAATCTCGAATGCGGCCCATGAGCTGAGACACTGCCTTTAACGAGTAGGTGCATCAACTGCCCAACTAGCTCTTTTTCGGCCGCGTAAGCATGCGCTCCATTGGATCGGTTGTCAGTTTGCGAAAAGTGTCGGGTCATACTTTTTAGGCTATGGCTGCTCGTTAGCAGCCATCTCCATCCAACTGTAGATAATTCAACACCAGTAATTCGCAAAAACTATTCTGGAAAAGTTTAGCTTTTTAAAAAGAGCGATTAATTTCGTTCAGAGTCCGTATATATTCCCGTGAAAGTTTGAAGTTTCCGTTAAGTATTTGGCTGCGTTCCACCTATTTTCCATCTGCACTTCGCACCTTCTTCAGAGGTTTAGGCAGAGTGCCGGTGTAGGATCACCAACTAGCCATGATTCTGCCTCCAGGGCTTTCATACTACTACCTTCATCTCTGCATCATTTCATGTTTTTTAATTGCTATCTGACCTTTACTGTCGAAATGACTGCAAAACAACAGTTTGGCTGGACTCACGCTGACTTTTCGAGCTGAATTCACCCCAACAAAGCATTTCACAGCAGTTACGGCCCTGTTCTGAAGGAGTGATACGAGCAGTAGCAGAGTTGAGGTGGTTATCATGATTGAGGAGCTGCTGGATAGACTACCGCCGTCTTCTATGGGGTCACTCAGATAAATAAACCAACCCCGTTTGTTTTCTGGCGCTTATCCTTAGCTTTGTTTGCTGTCTATGATAGAAGTTTTCTTGATTGATGTCAAGTACATCTAACCCAGATGGAAAAACTTAGCGGTTGTGCATAATTTTAAGCTGTCTATACCCGGTCTGCTGTACGATCCAGGATCACGGATCCGGGAGGTGGACCAGGATCACGCACGGATGGGAACACAAATTTGTAAAAATTTCCGTCCTGATTGCAATTTCCATATATTTACACAACAAAACATATCCACACTACGCCTTCTTCCGTCAAATACAACCGAAATGCAGATGAATAAGTATCAGAGCTGAATCATTACTTTTTCTTGACAAATTTCACGGTTCTTATTGGCTTGCGCTACTCTCATCGTCCACTTCTTCTCCTTCCTTCGATCCTTTTTCTCTTCTCCTTCTCGATCTTCCTTCCTCCTGTTGCCTCTCGCTTTCTCTTTCCTTCTTCTTTTCTCTTCTTATCTCCGCATCGATTCTCTCCACCGCTTCCTGGTCAGTGATCCGATTCATTTGTGCTCGCCATGATGGACCTTCCATACTGTTGTATTCAGGGAATGGATATACGGATTCCTCGCTTTCCCTGGATCTCGTCGATGACCGCAGTGACTTCTCTTTGTCATCAGTTTCTTTTCCTATTCTTCTGCTTCTCATCACAAGCAGGAGTATTATAACAATCAGCGCAAGATCCACAATAATCACGACAACTGCCAATGCGCCGATTATTGGGAACCAGTGGAAGTGACTGCTCCTGAACATGTTAGGGATTCAACGAATAATTGTTTTGAAAAGCAGTAGAACCACACCTCTAGCACGGTAAAATTGGAATTATCCACTGTAAACGTGTCAACAAGGCACAAATTTTTCAATCTTTATCATAAGCGTCTACTCGTTTACCCTGGGTAATCTCAATTATGTATCCAGGCCCTGAACGTTTCTATTGGCGCATTCACTTACTTTTCGTCGCCTTGACCTTTGAAATTGTTCCTCTTTTTCGTTGCAGCTCCAACCTTCTTAACACTTTCGCGTTCTTTCTCTGACTAAATTCTTTTGGATAGGTGATCACGATGTCTGTAACCGGTCTCCCATAAGGAAACATACTACCTGCCGAAGATTCGAACGATGTGTAAATTTATGGTCATCCTCTAGGTCCATCTCATCAGGATCTGCGCCAAAAACTAAATTACGTTGTGAATCCTTCGAATGTGAAAAAAAAATGTTAGCGTGGAATTCAGTACGGTACTTACCTAATGGCGGCTTGCCATCATTTTGTGAAAGGAAACAGTTTACAATCTTCTTCATTCTCTTGGGTGCACCTTTGGCCAGCTCCAACGTAAGAATTTTCTAGAATTTTATAATTCCACCGTATCCTTGGATTTGTTGCACTCCAAATGCACGCGTTTGCAGACGGATTGAACAGTTAGTTGATTTCCATAGAAAAGTTCTCACGACTGGTACCCATTCTTTCATTCGTTCCCCCATTCATTCATTCATTCATTCATTCATTCATTCATTCATTCATTCATTCATTCATTCATTCAATCACTCATTCATTCATTCATTCATTCATTCATTCATCCATTCATTCATTCATTCGCTCATTCATTCATTCATTCATTCATTCACTCATTCATTCATTCATTCATTCATTCATTCATTCATTTTTGATCGTTTCTTTTTCTCGCAATCTTTAAATTTGCGCGTTAGTAAAGAATAATAATTGCAGTATATTAAGCCAAAATTCCGCTCAAGCAAATTGGTCCGGTTTTTTTGTTTTTTTTTTAGCCACTCTGTAAAGCGTGAAGTGATTCTTATTGAATGTCTTTTGTTTTGCAAACGAATATGTGCACATGTACGGAAATGAACACTGCTAACCATACCATTATGTTGGCATCAGTATTGCAAAGATCTCCATGACAGTGGCAAATGATTGCAGTTCTTTTGAAGCTATAAAAGCATGTTGATCTTCCCTATAAACAGATACGTTCTTACTTCTTTCCATTGGTTTAGAAGTACCTGACTAAGCTCAACCTGATGTTTAGGTAAATCGCTCTTCCCTTTATATATGGTGGCGTTTTTAGTGCAGGTGTCGTCTGAATATCTGACTGTGAAAGCGCACATCGCATTCTCCACCTACAAACAACTAATATTTGTGCTAGTTCTGCATTGTGCGAATAAAACGAATTTTCTAGAGAACTGGTAAATTTACGGCAAGCAAAAGAATCTATCAGTATACTCCGTTCGTCATCCGGAAGCGGGCGGCTCCAGAACAGCTCTTTAATCGCAAACACCAAGAAGCGAGTTTCTATCAAGAAGACCGAGCAGAAAGGAGAAGACTCCAACCCAAACCGTATAACGAACACGTGGGTTTATGTCTTTGTTCTTGGCAGATGGATTGCGCGCATGAGAATGAAAAACAGGACCAGAAGAAACACGAAGACTAGATCGCTTGACGAAACTGCGAGATTTCAACAAAAGGAAGCGAAGGAACTCCGCGAAGCTTAACAACTCTGCTCGATGAGGGCACGTACGGATCTGCTGAACCCTTCGCGAAAGAAGTCAGAACATTCTGTACTATCGGGATAAAGAGAAAACAAAAAAAATCTGTTGAAGCTCCTGATCACAATTATATACATACGTGATTTCTTGTCAACTGCCAAAATCCCCGTTTTCGAGCCTCATGTTTTGGAGGGATAGTGGGCGGGGCGAGCACTTCATTCAGAAACCTCGTCCTCTCGCCTTGGACCCGCCCCGGCTCCGCCCCCAAGCTACCGGAGGAGTAGTTTTGAAAACGCGTTTTTCGGAAGTTTTGCACGAAATCACATATAGCGTTGTGATCGGCAGCTCCTGATGATTCTTTCCTTATAAAAATTTCTGAAGTGATTTTGAGGTGGGAGATGCCTCGACCGTCGCGAATTTCTTTTTTTCCTTGATTCGTGGGTTCTTTTACCTCTCACCACTAGTACCACCGACCGAAAGTTGTTTTCCATTTAGATGAAGGTCGTGATTATAAGACTATATGAAAGAAAAGACAAAATGAAAAGTTCAGTCCGGTTAGCAGATGGGTTCACCGTAGTTTTCGGCCGTAGAATAAGATGTGGTTGTGCATGACCACGTAGAAGACGACCCAGTAGGAGCCATCGAACGTCGAACTACCTGGCATTGCCGATTTTGAGTTCAAGAAGGGTGGTCCGGCCCCATCACGCTGAGAAGTTGCGGTAATGCTGTCTGCTCACCGGACTGAATTTCTAATCTTGTAAAGAGAAGACACGAGTATAGGGCAATTTACACTAGATGCGCACGTCAATCTCTCGTCAGACTCACGCATCCACTTGCGAACGATTATTCATGAAGACCGGTCAACGCTACATGTACATTTGCAATGAAAAGATGCGCGGCCGCGGCAAGACCGCATAGCGCGCGTCCGACCTGCGTCAGCGATACCACTGGCCTTATGGCCTTATCTTTCGTCATACAGGCGCACGTTGCGTGAAATGCACGGATCTAATATAATTGTATTGTACTTACTACACTTATTGTCAAGCCGCATTCTCTACGATTGACTAGTTCACCTCATTTTTAATATTTGCCGATTGTTAGGGTCATTTGCCAATGTCGGACCGCCCACAATCAATATGCATCAAAAATTAAGACACTCAAGCAACGTCGATGCTATCACTCCTGAATGAGGATCCTGTAGCCTAGATTTTCGTTGCTGATCAACCTATATGTCCAGGTATGATTTTAGGGAACATTATGACTCTGTCTTGTATGAAAATTTCGTTTCTTGCAGAAAGTATTCGTGCTAGACTGTTGCTTGCTGTCCACTACCATGCCAACGTCAACACCAACATGAGAGGGGCCTCTGGAGCGGTGAGTGAGTGTTGGAACGGAATCCAAGAATATTTGTGGGAATTTTATGACTCTTTCACTTAGTCAAACCGAACGATACCTACAGGGGAAACGAACCTTTATGCCAGTCGTCTTGGCTTTTTGGCACGAAAGACCGGAAAAATCATAGGAACGGGATAGAAAACATGCCAGGCTTACCGTGCTCGCCCGTTTGTCCAGAATTCCCGGGAAGAGTGGAAATCTTTCTTGAAGAAAACTCACTTCGATTACTTTGAAATTATTTGTTCCATCGTAGCACCGGTAAATATCCGCACTTATGCTTGGAAGCAGTGGAAGTAGAAGAACAAATACAGCTGCTGCTGGCATTGTAGTTCAGAGACCACCACCTTCGACTGTTGAATAGGTAACAATAATTTCTCATACCGAATAATTTGCCCACTTTCTCAGAGGTCGTGTTATCCTTAACAGAGACGAAGACACACTATCCAATTCAAAGTAGCTACGAGCGGTCTTATTTTGAAAGAGGGTTCCGCTGGGTTACTGCATGCTTGGCATATGTCCAGCAGATAAGTGTCCAGAGCTGCATGCATCGTTGAGGTTACCCAGGGTAAACGTGTTTGCACCACGCAAATTTCCCCATCTCTAACATAGGGGTCAACACGTTTACCTGGGTAATCTCAGTGATGATGTGACTAACCTAAGCAAAACGGACTACCTCTGCATGAGTCGTTTGGACACCCTGGCCTGGATGTGTCATTGAGATTACCCATGGTAAACGTTTGCCCATTCAATTTCACCCCTAACCCAGAGAATACTGAGGCTACGGCTGCTAACATCAGACAAACTCGCCAATCGTTAACTCGGGCGTCAATGAGTCTATCCTGGGTAATCTTAATGATGCATCCAGGCTCTTGTCTACACTCAACTGCCAGCCTTCGGATAATCCACCTCTACATAGGTGTCGGACGCAGAAACTGGGCGGAAGGGGAGGGGGGGGGGCGTGGGAAGGGAAAAAAGCGGGGTCTTCGGCGCCAGATTGAAAATAAAATTAATGAAAATGCTTTTTTATAATAATGGATAACCAACAAAGTTATTTCAAAAATGGTAATAAAATAAACAATTAAAAGTAGACTGATGCAAGATTTCCATTACATTTTTCAACTATTTTAAGACCAAGAATTTGGCGAGCCATTCTTGAAGCGTGCCCCCCCCCCCCCTCCCGCCTCTGCGTCCACCACTGCTCTTCAGTAATGCATCCGAGCCCTGGTTGCTGGGCATGCTGTAGATTTAAGTGTGGCTCTGTAAACCTAAAATGCTAAAGATCTTCCTGGTCCTAAAAACTCCCTATACCCTGAACTTCTAGGCTAGCTACAAAATACTATCTAAAACGTACACAGAAAATCAGGTGGATTAATTACTTTCAACTTTTAATTCAGTTTTTACCAATTACTCAGATACTCAGAAACCAAAGAGCAACCTTAGAGTTTCAATGTATAGAACATGTGACTTCCCTATACTTTCGATGGTGTACTGGTATTAAAACCACAGTGAACGTCACAAAAATGAATATCAACCCTGACTCACAGTTCGCATACTAATGAGTTCGCCAACGGTGAGGTGCGCCACCGGTTAACCCTTAATCCTCCCGCCGTTTCGTGTGTGTTGGTTCGTTTTAGGTTCCCTCTCTCATTCACACTATCAAATCGACGTTCTAACTTGGCTACATTGTTGCATGTATTTTTTTTGCTCAGCGGTTTTTTAATCATTTTTTCGTAGTTGCTTTATATGTTTCCTGGATCAGCATTTTAAAAAAATTAAAACGAAAAACCGTGACGAAGACAAGAAAACTAGTCACCGCAAGTGCTACTGCAGCATGATTAATGGGCGAAAAAACAAAAAAAAGTTTTAGAGTGAATGTTGTCACGGAGAAGCCTGTAAGGCGGAATCCCAGATCATTTCAGCAGCTGTTATTGGCTAAAAAGAAATTCCGCTAACACTCATTGGCACTATTGCGCTCAATCTTTTGAATGTGTTTTTGTTTAATTTTCATCTTTCAAAGATAACAACTTTTGAATTGCCGGCCAATGATTGTTCGTTCTTCTTTTAATTCATACATTAAATTGATGCAAAGACTCTGTCGGATTTTTAGATTATTTCGTCTGTTTTTCTTCCAGAACTTGGTCGACATATATCCTTTGCAATTGATATAACCGTTTTGTTCAGTAGGGACCATTGGCTATTCCCTGAGGATGTCCATGATGCCTCATGAACGGAAGTAGGGAAACTACTAAGCGCAGAATTCACAGACCAGTAATTTTATTTCGTCAAGTTTAACGAATTCTTCCTTGGAAACCAAAAGTAAGGGAAATGGATAATGTTAAAATCGCGAAGCAAAATGCCCAGAGGATATAAGGGATGATAAAGTTTGCCAGAATACTATTCAAAAAAATATAAGGCTGGCCTCGGAAAAGGGTTTTAGCCGCTTTCCAACTATGTGCATTCGGATGACATCCAAAAAAATATTCTTCACCAACTAATAACAATACAGGTGGCCAAAAATTACCCGTGCACCAGTACTGTGACGCTAATCGCTTTCAATGGGTGTGAAGCGTTATATTTGGAGTGGGAGGTGTTGATGGGCCCTACGATTGGCCGATTGGGTGAAGTGACCAGTCGTAGAGCTTGGCCGCGCCCCCTTTCCAGGTATAGCGCTCCACACCGCTTTCAGTAAAACATCGTGAGTTCAGATTTCAAGTACTGTTTGTAGGCCAAACTTCTGAATAATAATTACTGGAAATTTCTCGGGATCTTCTCTATCGGGTGTACATGCGGTCGGAAATTACGTAAACATCGCTATTACGCGATTCTCTTGAATAAAGCCAATGTTCTATTTTCTGAGAGTGCCCCAGCAATACGGATTTTTTTTGGGCCCAAACTCTTGTTGCGAACTAAGCAGGTATTGTAGATAATTGAACGGATTTTTTCAATTTAAATTAGGTAGACGGGTAATTTTCGGCCAACCTTTACATATATGTGGGTAATATAGTGATATGACGTAGTTAATATACTATATTAGTTGTAAGTATCAAATTTTTCACGTTTATAGCAGAGGACACTTTATTTCAGTACCAAACTTCAATTCAAATGACTCGAGTACTAGTCACGTGTTTGGAATCATGTCACGTGCATAAATTAAACAACTCACTGTTGAGTGGGAAAAATGTAGATGTTTTGTTGTGATCAATTTCGTCCAGAAAAAAATTCGTGGACCTTCCTCAGATAGTTCCCGTTTTTTTCGAATCTGACTACTCTTCTATACGTTCCATTTTCTTTTCCAGGGTTTTTACCTGTGCAAGCATTTGCCATGCAAACATCATTACTAATTATATTTCACGTGATTGCATTTGTAAAAGAAGTTCACTCTGCTGATGACAAATTTTCTCAGCTTTCAAACGAGAAGAAACAAGAATTATTAGAGGTATGTCCATCTGTTTCTCCTACTGTATAACCATAGTTTAGGATTTTGTGTATTGTTACGGTTTTCTACAGTTTCATAAACAGATTATCGTAATCCGCACAATGTTTCAATTCACCAGTAATTGTTCATACCATAATTACCGTATCGCTGACGTGTTTACAACCACTTCCGTCAAAATATGTATCAGCGCAGGCGCAGACCTATAACCATAATCCGCACTGTCGGGTGTAGGAGAGACTAGACAGCGCTGAATCACCACATTATATTACCCTGATATGCACTTTTAGAGTGTTTTTCCAGGCATTTAGCCGGTCTGATGTCAATCTTGTCCATGAAAAACTCACGGATTTGCGGAAAAAATGGATGGAAAAGCTGAAGAGTGAAAGTGCAAACGAAGACCTGAGACAACCGCTTCAACGGATACCTGAGAAGGTGATGGTGAGTGTCAGCTGGGTCGAGGTACGGTAGCATTACGGTAAAATGCACTATTGGTTGACGTACAGACTCACATATGTACATATTATTATTACCAAAACAGTGCACTTCTCACGATTATGAGGGCAGTTCACGTCAGTGAAAAGGTGGTAATCGGCTTATCCTGAAAAGTGGGTTCGTAGTGCGATCACTATGAATCTAGTAGTAACGTCATGGTTAATAATGCAGTATTCAATGCAAAACATTAATGACATGTAAAATTCTGAAAATGCAAATCAGGGGATGCAAAAAGTGAAAAAAAAGGAAAATGGAATATGCATGTACAGTCCGGTCCGGCAGCCACTGCAAATGGGCGCCGGCCGCCGCCACCCTCCGGCGCCCCGGTATTAGTGAGCTATAAATTACTCGAGCTTGGGAGAAAGCGAAGAAAAATTTAATTTTAGTCCATAGTAGACGGGGTAGATAAGCCTAACCCTATGCTTAAGAATGGGTTTAAGGTTTAGGCTTAGGCTTCACAGGAGTGGCCCCATCCAACTCCCTTTTCACCTAAATTTCGAAGATAAACTACGATAAGTGTAAGTGTAAGTAATAGTGGACACCATTTGTACGTTGCACCTCGTGCGCGCATAGATCAGTGGATTGAGCGAATGATCGACGTTGTGGTGGTCAGGGGATCGAATCCTGCCTTCTGCCCCCGTTTTGCAAACACATATAGTATGCTGCCTACGACTGCTGCAGTTATCCAACAAACTCCAACATAAAAAGTAGCCCGGATGGCTCAGTGGTTTGAGTGGCAGATTGCAATCTGTCCCTATCGCTGGTTCCACTCCGTTGGAGATCCAGAGTTAAGTATCGCAGTGCTTGGGGTTCACTGCTTGGAACGTCCCCCGTGATCTCCTTCGGGTAGTCCAGGAAGGCATCCGGCAACGTTTTGCATAAATTTCGAAGATAAACTACGATAAGTGTAAGTGTAAGTAATAGTAATAGTGCAAGTAATAGTGAAAAACCACTTTTTCAAAGTTGAGGGAAACCGGGAGAGAGTAACTCCGCCGTAAAGGACTGCTCCACGAAAGATAAATGGCAGCGGTAGAACCACTTCGCAATGGATATGGAACAATTTATACGGATTTCAATTATTTCTGAGGATCCCGAATTGGATGAGCTTTATTATTCAGATGGGATAAGTGAAGTACTGTGTCCATCTATAGAAGAATAACGGCCATTTTTGTATTAGCGAAGCAGTGTACTATAGCAGAAAATGGAAGAGGTGGCTTCGCTTATTGTGTATTCAGAAATCTTTCCCCATGAAAATCACAAAAATGAAAAAACGTGAAAGTTGTGAAAATGGTCCCCTGCTTTATAGCCTTAACATATCCACTGCACTCTGTCAACTATGGACTAAAATTGTATTTTTCTTCGCTTTCTCCCAAGCTCGAGTGATTTATAGCTCATTATTACCGGGGCGCCGGAGGGTGGCGCCGGCCGGCGCCCGCCGGCTCCCATTTGCAGTGGCTGCCGGACCCGACTGTACGTGCTGGAGAAAAGCTGAAATTTTCAATTTTTCCTAATTTTCCTCCTCTCGTTGCTCTTCAGCATCACTGAACATATACATATAGGTGCTCCTGGAATAATCTTCTATAGCTTTCTGCTCTGATCCATAGCTTAGTATGATTTTTCGAAAGTGCCCTTACCCCTAAAAGAGTTCTCGCAGTTTCCAATGTTATTCCCTCAACAGGTGCACACATATTTCCACCAAACCTAGGTAATCCTCATCTCCATACTCCTGAAATCTAGGCCTGGATGCATCGTTTCCAGACTACCCACGGTAAACGGGTCAGCGTACCTAAATTTACCCTTATATGACACACCAACATTTTTACAAATACGTGACGTTATTTGTGCTCAGCTGGGTAACCATATCTACGGAAATGAGACTACCCCTCCTTCCAGTGATGCGTCCTGGGCCTGCACTGTGTCTCTTGTATTTCTCACACATCAGGCACAGTCACAATAAAGCGTTCCTTTTCAGTTTTTTTTTTGTCCAGATTTCTAGATTTTGCCAGATTTTACTCTGTAGTTCCGTCACTCTTAATCTTACAAAGCATCTGGAGTCTTTTTAGTACTTCTAGTCCATTTCTTTTGGTTTTGATGCGTTTTTGGACTGTGAGTTGATTGAATAATGTCACAGATATGTATATTCGATACATGTTTGAATATTCGATAATAAATTAGTCGAAAATTGGGAAAAAATGCTCAGAAAATGGAGAGCTTCGTAGCACTGAGGGAAAGAAAAGCAGGGTTTTAATTTTTCTGGAATATTCAATTTTCGGAAGAGCTTCTTTATTACTCATCACATGATGTAGTTATGCAGATCTATTCAATTCTTGCGCGGCCAATCCAATGCAGAAATCCCATTTTCCTTTGCCATTCCTACCCTATGTATGTGTAACATTTTTTTTCTTTCACAAAAATATGTACTAGAAATAGTGGCGAGAACGCTGAAAGCGCTCAGATATCGCAATAGAAATTTTAGAAAAAATTCCAGATGCCTGCGAGAACAATACCTGGGAGTGATGGACCAACGGTCCTTCCCATTCACGAAATCAACAGAAACGCTAATTTGAGCGAGTTTATGTATCAATCCGACATGGTCCTTACACTGTGGGTTTTCCCTCACCTATTTATCTTTTTCTTCGTCTCTTCATAAGTAAGATTTTATTTCCAGAGCACAAGTGGAACAGATTGGCAGAGATAGTACAACTGGACGAAAAAAGCGTCAGGCATACCGTGACATGTACTATCCTAATACGATTTGGGATAAGACGGTTTACTACTACTTCGATCCTACAGCTAGTTTGTTTATAATGCAGTTTTGCTCGACTTTTTCTCCTAAAATCGCCTTTGATCTCAAAAAAAAATTTTAGCTAACGCCATCAAAACAGTTTTCCTGGCAGCCGCGGATTTCTGGCGAAAGCACACATGCATAACATTCGAAGAAGACAGGAGAGGTAAATGGTTTTACTACATCTAATAAAGAGCAGAAGCAGTATGTGTGTTTTTTTAGCTCCCAACAGAATTCGAGTTTTCAAAGGAGAAGGCTGCTATTCGTATGTGGGTAGGGTAGGCGGACAGCAGGATTTATCACTGGGAAAAGGATGCGAAAGCGTGAGTCGCACGACTTATCTCAATCGGACATAATGGACATCGTAGGTTGCTTAGGTAGGCACGGCTGCTCACGAACTTGGCCACGCCCTAGGATTCTTCCACTCCCAGTCCAGAGTCGATCGAGATGATGCGATAAGGATAATGGTGGCCAATATACAGGTATGACAGTTTTCCTATCCCTCTTTGACCCTTTAAATCCTCAGAACTCGGTTAAATTAGAATGAAAACCAGGGTCAAATATTTGTAGAATAGTGAGAAATTCCAAATAAGTTTGGTGCAGCATCATTCAGTAGATGTACATACAGAGATAGCGAAGTCATGGGAAAATTCCAGAAAAATTCGGCTAAGGAGCTTTTGTAAAAAAACTGTAAACTAAAAACTATGTCAAGAGAATAGATTTCGAAGGAAAACAAACTTCCTAGATCGATAAATCGATTTCCAGCTTTTGTCGTGAACCTAGCTTCCTGGAATATAATAGAAGCGACAAAAAAAGAAGTGTCAAGTTTGGGTAATCGAACCGGTTCATTACCAAAGCCTTTACTGACATTTTATTCGAAGAATGTTTGTTGTTAATACCGTAAATAGCAATAAAATTGTAGAAACAACATGCGGAGAATTATTCCATGTTTTGCCTCTCCAATTTTGGGAAAGTTGTATAGACATGAGTGGTCATTTCAGCAGCGATCTCATAGTGTAGTATATGATATGAACCTCAAAGTAATCTATTGTAGAGTTTTTATAGTTGTACTATTTATGTACATATATTCACAGCAGTGATATTCCTCTCCAAAATATCCATTTTTTTTTGAATTCCAGCCTGACTACGTCGACCAATTTGACAAGGAGTCAGCCATGACCAACTACAACTACGGAATGCCCTACGATTATGGAAGCATAATGCAGTATGGAGCGACAAGGTGAATTACGAATTTTAGAGTTCCAAAGCTAAATTAGATTTTGTACATTATTATACAAAAGAGGGGGACATGAGTTGTTGCACAATGCAATGTTTGTTGGCTTACTTCTTCGCAGTAGCCGTCTTGCACCTTCCTCTCCCATTCCGATGTGTGGCCCCATTTCGGTGATTATATTCTGACTAAATAAGAATGAACTCACTGTAAAATTTTTATGGCGCACTATGTAATCCAGATCTGGATCCAAAACAGCGCCAGTCATAAGGGTACAAGCACGCTCGGATTGGAGAAGCCGAAATGCCAAACCGAGTAATATTTAGCACTCCCCAACTCCGTTCTTTGCCTTGCAGCTCACCGAATTCTATCGCTGGTAAGATAGGCTGCTGTCAGAAAAATATCAGAGGACCTCCTGCAGTTACAGTTCAAACGTTAATTCATAGCTTTAGCAGTTTGTTTTTCTCTAAATGTTTTCTTTGCTGCAAATTTTCAAACAGTGGGAGCTTCTGTAACAATCTAATATTAATGTTACTACTATCATCGTTATCATTGCTATTATTATCGATGTGACATTGTTACTGTTGTCTGTTTTCATTGTCTTTGTTTTTAAGCTTTTATTGAAGGTTTATTTACCCATGTTTGAGACTAGAAACCCGCGTGGAGCTGGAAGTAAAGCAGTGATAGCAAACCACTACCTTCTTAACAAGATCGCTGTTCACGATAGTATGAGACGAAGCAGTTCCAATTTTGCTGGAACAAGAATGCTACGTCCTCGGTTTTAAGGGTCGCAGTTGGTCCATACTTGGACTTGTTTATGGGCTTCTACTATGAGAAGAACTATGTGTTGTTGGCTAACCGCTCTAAGGCAAAGGGCAGGTGGAAAATCTTTTTCCCCAAAAATACTCCAAGACAGAGAGTGGATTTCTGGTGGAGCAATAACTGAATAAACGTTATTCAATAATTTACGGCTTCCACTGTATTGTATTGAGTACTATAATTATTCATAAGAGAGCACTTAAGCAGTGACCTTAGAGAAGCAAAATGCCTATTAACGCTCGAAATGTCTTTTTTTTTATTCTAGTGCATCTCGCAACGGTAGAGCAACCATGATAGCCAGACAAAGCGATTATCAAGAAACGATGGGCTCCGACATGGTCGCCTTTTACGACATTTCCATGATGAACGAGCACTACAACTGCAAAGGTTAGTAACTTCTGTGAAGAGAAGCCTAATCCATAAATGACGTCATGGCTTGTTTGTATCCCAATTTCGAGTGAATTCCTGGAAATTTCAGTGAGATGTAATACTGGAAACAATGCTCAGTGCCAGAATGGAGGTTTCGCTAATCCAAACGACTGTTCTATTTGCATTTGTCCAAGTGGATATGGCGGTACACTATGCAATGAAAGGGTCAGTGGTTTGATTTACAACATTTTTCCATGAAGTTCTCCAGAAACAATGTAGAACAGATTCACATAGAAATTTCCTGGTAGTTGCACAAAAATGCCGCGAATTTACTAGTAAATATTTACCTGAAGGCGCTAGAGAAGAGGATTTAATGTGTGTTGCTTAACTGCGGTAAAGTTTTTTGTTTTCGTGTAATTCTGTACTATGTTTTCCTTTTTCAATCAGTGTTTAGAGCACCCTGACTGCATTAGATAAATAAATAAATAAAAATAAATTCACTTCAAAAGTTGTGTAACAATTTCAGCCTCCTGGATGTGGCGAGACATTGACAGCAGGGCCAACTTTCACCCAATTCACCAGTGTTTTGGGTGATAGATCGTCGAAAACCAAGATTGACTTTGATAAGTGCAATTACTGGATACAGGTGCTGTTCCGCTATTCACATTTACTTCTGCTATGCTTTTAGGTGACGGTTAGATCCAACCCTAGAAGCTTTTTGATTGGGACTAAACTTCCAGGCGCCACCAGGAAAACTCGTACAAGTCCGACTCGATGGCTACCAAGGTTACTCTATCGACGGCTGCATTTACGCTGGTGTGGAGATCAAATCTCATCCGGATCAGCTGCGAACAGGATATAGGTAAAGTTGGGGTCAGTTCTATTGCTAAGCCCTGGAATATTGCCATGAAATGTTGCTATTCCGTTAGAAAATGTTCACATAAATCCACCAGAAGTACTATGTAAAATTGGGGTTACAGAGGTAAATCTAGGCTGGGGACAAGACAACAAACACTGCTCCAATCCCAAAATTATTATAGACTGTGTTCCGGTTCGGATGTGGGGTCTACGTTAACGGCAGCGTCGAATTTACTTCCCATTATCACATTCAATCGTTATGGTTTATCCAGTATTGAGCTCAGTTATCGCTACGGTGAGCTCCCTCGGTGGTTTTTCTTCTATTTTTTCCTATTTTTTCCTCTCTGCTAATCACTCCAGTTCTATTCATATTATTTTACCCCTGAGAAGCGTCAAATTACAGTTGACGAGAACCAACAAGACCGCGAAGCTGCTCCAGTTACTGCTACAACCCTAAGACCTGTCACCCGCCGCACGACAAAGAAACCGCAGCCAGTAACACGATGCATTAACTATTTTTATGAGTAAGTTTTGGATCTATATTTTCTGAGAACGTCCTTGCAAACGATTTCAGTTCCAGCTGCAACATTCTCGCCTTTTTTGGTTACTGCGACGCTCCCAGCGTTCGTCAACAATGCAACCGAGCTTGTGGACTGTGTTAATGTCACGTGTAGTAAATAAATGTTACACAGAGCTGTGTATTTGCTTTAGGACCTACTAATAACATACCACAAAAAAACCTGGAAGAATCCATAGGAAAAATTCGTAAGGCGACACTTTCTGGAAGAGCTATCATGACTCTTGTTGGCTGATATTGCGCCGCAAATGGGCTTTCTGCTAAACTCCTCGAGGACATACCGATTTTGGCAGAAGCGGCTGCGGCGACACTGGTTTTGGTACATATTGATTGCGGGCAGCGCGTCGCGGCGCTGTCGCAGTCAGCCAACTAATCGATACGTATCAAAATCAGTGTCGCGAAAACCACAGCAACCATAAGCGAGTAGCATAGCAGCAGAGTAACTGCTCAGATACCGAGAGGGACTGGTAAACTCGGAAAAGTTGCATGAACTGAATAACCGTATCAGGCGCTTCCGATAAAGGTTTAACTACCCAAGTTCGAAGGTGCAATGCCGTCTGGCACGAATACGTAGTCTGGTTTACTACAATAAATCACAATGCTGCACATAAAGAATTAGAAACTCTAAACTTGTCCTCATTTATTAGAATCTAAAATTCAACATACCTCAAGAAACAACAAACGAATGAATAGAGAAATCAGTGAAACGGCTCTTCAAGCCGCAACAGCGATTAGGGAATCGCTCAAATTCATAAACACTACAATCTGGTATTTCTGAATCCGCTTGGGATAGAAACAGCATTGAGCTCACATTGCCTGATTCTTCTAAATGCATAGCATTTGAAGCAATATCGAGTTCTTCTATGAAGTCATACTCAGTAGGAAAAGAAATTCTAGACCACTCTCTATCTTCAAATGGAGAAGTTACAGCCGGCACAGTCCTCACTGTATTGTTCTCAGGAACCGAAGTTTCAATGAGTGAGAAGGTGGTGGGGATAGCGAAAAGAGAAACGATAGAGACAGTATAAACCAAAGTCATCAACCCGAAAAAAGATGCTATTGCCTGAAGTAAAGATGCCAGGGGAAATGATGAACTGAGTTGGACAAGTTCGTTGTAGGTGCAGAAATCATTCTTCATCACGAAGTCGTTGGCGACCCAGTATTCGAAAAATGACAACCATCGATCGAACTCAGCCTGGTCGACCATCACGTCCCAATTCTAAAAAAAATCAATTATTTGCGTAAAATCATCAGCCTCTGCTCCAGAAAAGAAGAATTAAGGTGGAGTCTTGAGACTGCACCTCTATCTGTCTATCTTTGAAGGGTTAACAAAGAGCTCCTTGAAACTTAGTTTGCACCCAGGATAGATTCCAAAAAAAAAAATGTTACAACACAAGAATATCGAGTAATACCAACTTCACTGCAAATGATCTGATAGTGGTCATACTAGAATGATGCACACACAACTTTTGAAAGGATGCACAGGAATGATGCACGCACAACTTTTGAAAGGACGCACTAGAATGATGCACGCACCTTTGAAAGGACGCATCCCCAAAGAAAATCAGAAACGTTCAAGTGTTAGTTTAGGATGTGAATAGAGAGAATCTTCAGCTTCTGATCGATCTTTCAGTTCAGTTTGAGTTCTCTACTAGAAACGCGTACTGATTGTAAGGTATCTCCAGCTACCACAATATGAAAAAGCCGTTTCCCGAGGTCTCCAAGAATAGGCTTCAAGGAAGAAGTCTTCTTTCTACTGCTAGTGTTGGCGGTGACAAAAAAGTCATGAATCTCGACTGATAGCGCTGAATTTTCCGCAATAACCGGTTCATAACAAAAACGGAATCCGTTTATGCAGTTGATATCAGTGGTATGAGAAGAAGTAAACAAAGCAGCGGAACTATTTTCATAATATTTTGATAAACCCACCATTTTTTGAACAAATTCCCACTCTAGTTGATTCAGATGTTGGTTCGAAATGTTGGCTGCTTCCGCCCAATCTGCATTGGATGCCCTGTCGAATGTGTCCGAGTCGTGAAGAAATTTCGACGCAACAACCAGTGCCGGCAGATAAAGATCAGTGGGATCAGAAGATTCGAACCAGGCCTGTAAGAAATACTTCTCGATGGAATGTTTGTAGCGTTTCTTTTGCCTAATATGACTGAAGATTGAGAATGAATCGGTAGTCATTCTAGATGTAACCAATCCACTTGTACGGCACCCAAAATCGGTATTTTGTGTATGCTAACGAGCATTGGTATTACGAAATTAGGTCACGCGTCTATGTGGACGCGTGAGTTATGAAATAAGCCATTCCGGCTTTTCTTGCGTACTGAGTGGTAGACTGTTCAGCTCCGTTCTGTATTCACATCTACAACATGGCTGACGATATTCGCCGCGATTCAGGAGATTCTGGGACTGATCCCCAATCGAAGGTTTATCAGATCACATCGGAGGAATTGGAGAAGATACTACAATCGAGGCCCGGCCCATCACGTACACAGTCTCAGCCGAAGCATACTTTCGCCAAGACGGGACTGGCGAGACAGTTCGAATTCAATGCCGAACTGCTGGATATCATCACGCCCATTTGCGACGTCGCACCGGAAGCTGATGATATCAAGAAGAACTTGGAGAAAGCCGTGGACTTACTAACCAAGCGTAATGAACTGCTGGTGGTCGCGGATGGTGATATTTCGGTATTCACCTTTTACGAACAACAGAGAAAGGCGGAAGTCACCACGGACCCGATCTTAGCATCGTTTTTGAAGAAAAAAGAGAAGGAGGAGCAAAAGAAGACTAAGACGCCAGCGTGGAAAACTCGCAGATTCGAGCCATATCAGAGGTTCAAATCGCCCTTTCGATACGAGGGATCGGCCTGGGCTCCCGCTCCCATCCCATTCATGCCCCAAGGCTACGGTTATTACCCCAAGATGGAAATGCAAGGAACGTCACCTATGCCAAGAGTCCAGCAGCAGGGTCCATCTCGTGCACCAACGCCGAGAGATATGTGCTACCGTTGCGGACGTTTCGGGCACTACGCGTCAGAGTGCAGATTCACTAAGAAGCAGTAAAGAATTTTTGGCAGGTAATATCCATAATAGAACAAGCTTTTGGTTTAACATGGAGATTTCCGCATTAATTGAAAAGACTCTAACGAGAGGTTTTGAGCCCGTTTGTCATACTCTCCCTCGCATGGGTTATGTTGCATATAATAGGCAGTCGGCTTTCCAACATGCAGAATTTGTTTCAGAAGAGATACAAACCCTGCTTCAATCAGGTGCTATTTCGAAATGTGACAATTCTACTAGTATTCGCATCAATCCTCTGGCGGTGGCAGAAGGTAAGAAACTCAGGCTTATATTAGACCTGTCAGATCTGAACAAGTGTCTTGAGAGATATCGTATCAAGTTTGAAGATTTATCGGTCATAAGGCACGTGCTGCCTCGTCATGGTTTCATGACAAGCTTCGATCTTAAATCAGGCTACCATCATGTCCTCATTGATGCGAGTTTTCGCAAATACCTCGGATTCACGTGGCACAACTGTACTTATTTTTTCAATGTTTTGCCCTTCGGTCTATCTCAGGCTCCATTTATTTTCACAAAAGTTATGAGACCTCTCCTTGCAAGGTGGAGATCACAGGGGATAGGGGTCGCCATATATTTAGATGATGGATTAATTTGGTCTAATTCCGCAAAACAATGTGAAATTGATTCTCTTAAAGTAAGACAAGATCTTTTGTCGGCGGGATTCCTCACAGCAGAAGAAAAATGCTCTTGGCAGCCCAGCCAAAGATTGACCTGGTTAGGTCACGTTATTGATCTCGAGGAGATGTCGCTAGACATTACACAAGAAAGGAAGGAAAGGGCTAAGGACTGCATAGCCTCATTAATTAGGTCTCGAGGACCTTCACTCAGGCACAGACTTAAATGGCTGGGCATGTTAGCATCTATGCACTTAGTGGTACCCAAAGATAGGACAAAAAGGCATCGAGTCATGATTTCGAATGTTTCGCAGAAGATGATTCAAGGTACAAGTCTTTCATTCAGATGGCCCCTAGACAAGGAGGAGAAACAAGAGTTGACAGTGTGGTCTGAATTTTTGCAGAACAGCAAAACTGAGTTACACACAATTGACAAAGGTTTTTGTGATTTCTTCATCATATCGACGGATGCGTCAAGCTCAGGTGTGGGCGCAATTTTCCATACTCCTGAAGGAGACAATCTTATTAGTCGAGCAGACCTTCCGGACTTTCTTATAGGTTCTTCAAGCACTATTAGGGAACTATACGGAATTCTCAACGCCATTAAATCTTTTAAGAGTTTGATCACAGAGGAGAAAGTTCAGATCCAGACCGATAGCCAGACGGCTCAGTCAGTTTTCTACAAAGGAAGCACTAAGACGGAAATTCAGTGCATCGTGGCTCAGATCTGGGAAACTATTGATTACCTTAAATGCGAGGTAGAGGTTTTTTGGATACCACGAGGACTTAATGTACAAGCTGATTGGGCTTCTAGGATTGTAGATTTGGATGGTTGGTCCATTTCTGAGGCTATTTTCGAAGAGCTAAATAGAATTTGGGGTCCCTTTGAAGTTGACATGTTCGCAGACGGGAATAATAAAAAGTGTGAAACGTTCGTTTCCAGATGGTTTGCCGAAGGCTGTGCAACCGTCGATGCATTCAGTGACTCCGCTTCCATGTTATGGTCCCAATGTCATTGCTGGTGGGTGCCTCCTCCTTATTTGTTAACGCATACAGTTCTAACAGCCAGAAAACATTCTAGTAAAGGAGTAATTGGGTTCCCACTATGGCCTTCACATATAAGCTTCATGTCTTTGAGACGCGGCTCGAGTTGGATCCCCGAAATAAAGGATACATTCATAGTCCCTAAAGGTGGTCTACTTACAGAAGAAAATTCCCCATCGTATACATTCTCTGCTCCCTCAGTCAGTTTTGACTTCATTTTTGCCAAAGTCGACTTCTCAAATGCTTAACCCTCTGGCTTTACAAGTTCCGCAAGTTAGCAGGAACAAAATGTAGTTTTTGACGGAGTTTCGGAGTCAAAATCGGTATTTTGTGTATGCTAACGAGCATTGGTATTACGAAATTAGGTCACGCGTCTATGTGGACGCGTGAGTTATGAAATAAGCCATTCCGGCTTTTCTTGCGTACTGAGTGCCCGCCCACCCACCCTGAGAGACTGGATGTTGTCAATTTAGGTGCCAAGTGGTCGGCATGGGCGGACACAATTTCGTCAGCGAGACGGGAAGGACGAGAAGATCTGGCTCAGATAATTGGCCGATCGGCAAACAATGCCCTAGCCACTGGAACTATAAGCGCCTACGCCACCATGAGAAGAAGATTTGCGGAATTTGCGAGCTCATTTGCCAATGTTAATTCTAATTTGGGCAAATATAGAAACCTTTTTATCGCACAACTAATGCACGCTGGGCAGAGCAAGCCCATTCCTTTGGCGACGGCGGCACTTAATTTCTACTATGGACGTCTTACAGATGGTGACGCAGAGGTCCAAAAACTTCTCATCGATTCGTCAAAACGGGATATAGCCCCCATAGTACACAGGACAAAAGCTACACAAGATGACGTAAACGTAGTCGGTAAATTGGGCGCTAAATGAAGATTCTGCAGAAGCCGTAACGGATGCATGCATCGTTCTGCTATCATTTCTCGCATTTCTACGAATCGGCGAGACAGCAGGCATCAGGAAAAAGCACATAGAAGAAAAAGGAAACGAAACATGGTGGTTGCACATTACCGAAATCTAAGACTGACCAGTGTGGTGCCGGCGCAACCATAGCGTTCAAAGTCCAAGGAGGAGACAAGATACTGTGGAGTAGATTTATGCAGATTCTTAGCGCCCAACCAACAGACCAATTTGTTTTTGAAACTGCAGCAGGAAGCAAGCCCACCACGGATGCATTGAGGAAAAGACTTAATACAGTTCTGATAAGTGCCAGCTCGGTCGGAAGGGCCTAACCTCACACTCCTTCCGAGGGGGAGCAGCGACGGTGGCCCTTAGACGGGGAGTGAGCCAAGACGACATAAAAAGAGTGGGCAGATGGAAGTCTACGTCGGCAATGCTGCATTATATTGAGCCTACGCCAATTTGATGGTACATACCAATTTTAGAGGGTGACGGAATCGTAGTTCATGCAAGTATTTTAGGATCAGCGGACACATGCTCAACATCGAAGTGGGGATTCATAGCGACACTGTTATATAAAATAGCAACGCCCCTACAGATGCTTGGAAAGGTATGACTTCCCTACAGGAGTCCTATTCTCTTCAGTTATCCACGGAGGACCGACGAATTCTATGTATCGTACATTATTAGCCGTTGTCTTCTTCCTATATATCCCTAATACGATGTTACTATCGCAATTTTTCTTTTTTATGTCGCACTATATATCGTATTCTGCAGGTCAGACATATATGCTAGGTGCTTCACTATATACAAGGTCAATCAACTTAATCTCAATTCCTATCCGGCCTTGTCTGCTACGATATACATAAACAGCAGTGTTCGTTGTTAAAAGTTACTTCTCTTTTCTTCGCATACTCGACAGTTATCCATTTGATGGTGGCGGCATTATTTCTTTATCGTTTCACTTACTTAGACGTCACAGTGCATACTATGACTGGTTTTCTTTTGTTCTGTTATGTACCTCAATTTGTACACTCACTACAACGTTTACCTCATGCATTTTATAACTGATATTCACCTGTGTACTCATCTACTATGGATACTCACTCAAGCATATTATACTCAGTACTGGCTCCAGTATATTTGTTATTCGTTACAGCAAGAATAAAGCCTTCCCCCTCCCGCAAGTTAGCAGGAACAAAATGTAGTTTTTGACGGAGTTTCGGAGTCAAAATAATCCATGCAACAATAGCATTTTCTCTGCTCTAAGAAGATTGTGTTACTATGCACAAACTGCGAATTACTCCTTGTTGTTCTCGAGCGCCTACACTATCTTGTAAATTAAAGGTAAGCTTCGATCAAGCCTTCGTAAAATAACTGCCACTTTAAAATAACCATTTGAGAACTGTAGAACCCGTGCTTGACATATGAAAAAGCACCCATCCACTTGAATAGGACATTCTCTACAAAAGTATGCAGCCTCTTAACAGATACTCAACAAAAACCAACCTTGTCGTTAACCCTCAGTCGATCGAGGTAAACCATGGCTACGACGAGCGTACAAGGATCCGCATAACCGCGACCTGATATGCTCGCTGACGTTTCCGGCCTCATGTAATCGAAGGGGCATCGTTTGTTGAAAAAATCCACGACAAGCTCTAAAAACCAGGATGTTTAACTGCTTAAGAGCGCGAATCAAAGAACATCGGGTTTTCAAATAAATAGAAATATTGACAATATTCCTCTGGGAGCGAAGATACTCAATTTTTTTTGCCGAAACTTTGCATATAGGAGGGTTACCTGAGGAATTGAACACGAACATCGCATCGAATTTGTACCGTAACCCCACTTTTTGAAGCGTTACGGTGAGCTTCCTGTAGATGAAGCATCTCAGAGGATTGCTCCAAATATTGCATTTCAGAATCGGCAACGATTATCAACATTACTTTGCATGACACTGCCATTTCCTTGATGAAGTCTAAAACTTCGTTGATGTCCTACAGCGAACCTACCACTATCACACAAGAACGAGGTTGATAGGGTATTCGTGTTCAGTACCTCAAGGAACCTATGTACGAACGCAAAATTTGAGATTTGGTAAGGTACCGTAGTTGGCGCACGTAAACTCCAACCCTATAAGGTTACGATACAAAATGAATACGATATTAGTCTTGAGCACTTCTAACATGTAATGCTACTATGCAAAATTTTAGCGAGAAAAATTCTCGAAGATTTTCGAATCAAGCTTGTAAAATAGTGCCGAAATACTCAATAACTACTCGCCTGGTTCTCGTTACTATTATTACACAGTGAAATAAACAGTATTTGGTAAAATCCTATCCGATCCGAAAATCTTCGAGAATTTTTCTCACTTGATTTTTGAATAGTAGCATTACATGTTAGAAGTACTCAACACTAATATTGTATTCGTTTTATATCGTAACATGAATACAATATTTGGTGGGAACACACAGTGAAATAAACAGTATTTGGTGGGAACAGCAATCGCCAGCAACGGAACAGACAGAAATCAATAAATGGCACTATCACGTGATATGCAGCAACAACCAACCAGATAATGGCAGATTGATGGAATGCGGTTGTTTCGCCCCATAACATAACGTTCTTCGAATTCTTCTTCGAACCCTTCTAAAATCAGGAAACTGCGGAGCCATGGCCTAAAGTAGGTGTTTGTCAAAACTGATTCATCCGAACAAGAAGGGTGCGGGTCCTTAGTTACCCGTGGCATCTGGCATGAAGGGAAGCGAACACGCTTCGCAGTTAATGTCAGCACTAAGACATAAATGCAGAGCTCTAATTTTGGTAGCGATTTTTATGATAGAGTGATGAAATTGTTCTTGGCGACTTTGTCGTGTGAAAAACTATTTAACGAAACGAAATTACCAAATGAATTTACTTAAAAAATATTTTGAAGAACCTCTCCCGTACCTCTGACTATTATCGGTGACAAACCCTTTTAAGTTTCATTTTCCTTTCTGAATCCTCGATATCACCAATTCGCATTTAATGGGAAGGGCTTAAAGTGCTCTGAGAACTCGAAGATAAATCTGAGCGGAAGGATATTTGCTGTGATCCGTCTATTCCGCAGTCCTCGCTCCGGCTGCACCTAACATCTCGGGTAACTAAGTGCCGCCTCCCGAACAAGAAGAATGAGAAAAGCGAGGATGAGGGCATGAAGTGTTCCTTATGCAAAGCTACAATACTGAACAGAACAGCAAACTAGGCCTAAAGAGCATATGAATGTAGAATAGCGTAAAATGCAGAATGTAAATTACACTTACGCAGCAGACTTTCAATACGTCAGTAATAGAAAGGAAACTGCTGAACGAAACAACGCCTGTAAAACAGGCAAGGTGCGAACAGATGAATTCAATGACGAGTTCAAATCGAAACTGTGATAGCATGTGAACAGCATGTGAAAAGGTGTGAGTCATCTGCGAGTAAAGTTAAAACTCAAGTGGAAACGAATAAAACCCAGAAAACTTATCTACACTTTCACCTAACTTTTCTGCACATTCGTGTAATCTACTCACTATGTATGGTATTCCTATATGTACATTAAAAAGTGTATCCGACAGGAAAAGGAATGTGCATAATACTTAGAGAAACTGCTAGGCACTGATTGGCAGTACTACTATCCGTTTCTCTCATTAGCAAAAAACGCGCATTCGAAAACGCACTTATACGATCCTAATAAAATTCTTCAAGCTAAAACCAAGAACTGTTTCCATTTTCCTCATTAGCTTTTGCAACTCAAAAAAAAAGGAAAAGAAAACATACAACTTGAGGAAGCCAAGCTAATGCGTCTGTTTAGAAGGCTTGGTAGCTTCAGAATTTCGGAAAATGAAGAAAATTAAACTTAGATAAAAGCAGACCACCTGAGACCGGAAAGAAACCATGCCCAAAAAGAAGAGCCCAACAAAAAAAGGATGAAAATGAACACTACATGGATAGTCCCTGGACAAATCGCTCTCTCCCATAGACTTCCTTCTTAAATAATATAACGAACTCAACATTCTATTGCCTAAAAGAAGAAAACAAACAAGAAATCTGAGAAATTCATCGAAATTAGGGCCGCAGCACGTGAAAAATGCACGCCGCTACGCGAAGATGCGCGGAATACCCGTACGCAGACGCGTTTCTGGGGTTGAATGCGATTAGAGCAGGAGATTATCAGTAGAGCAAGGAAAGTGTGACTTTGCGAAACGGGGTTTCTTCATGGGTTAATTGGAACTGTACCAATAAATACGCCCAGTTATGAAGATAAATTGAAGTTTGCGTTGAATAGTGATGTTTTTTTAAGGAACGCTCCCGAAACTGAGAGCTTCAACTAAGCAGCACTTCATAGCGTTGCTGTGAAATCTTGTATTATTTCTGAGCCATATTAATTAAGGATTAGTTGTTAATAACTTGACATTATAAGTGAGCTTCCTATTTAGCAATCAATGAATAGAGTAATCCAGAAAACTAACGATTTTTTGGTATTGCTGGTACATGCTAAATATTGGGTTGGGCAATAAGTTCGTGCAATTTTTTTTAAACTTGGCTTTTGCTGGGATTCGAAATCTTTTCGACTAGGTTCCATAAATCCTTATAGCTCTTGCTTCACTCTTTGCAAATATTATCATCAATTTCCAAAATACCCGCTTCACTTTGTTTTCTAAGGCATGCAGTGTGACTCTCCAATTCGTAAAAAAAGAGCCGATTCAACACCACCTACCGTAACTTCAACGAAGCCCATATTATAAGTGACGAAAGTGACGTCTATAAAGAGGGTTTCGATGCTGGATAAACAGCGTGGAAGTAGATGCCTGCTTCAGAAAGGTCAATTTTGGCCCTGAGAATGCTGCTCATTCTGAGCGCGCAGTTTGGGAACAACGGACCGATTGTCGGTTGGGTTTCGCTCTACATGTAAAGGGAAATCACTACGGATGCTAAACCTCTGAATTACCAAATCCAACTAATCCCACTTGTGAAAGGGCATACAAGTGCTCAGTACGAGGTGACTCTACACATTGAGAAGAAGCGACTCTTCTGGACAAATTTTGCCAAAACGATAAAAAAGACGATGGGATGAAAGAAATTCTACTCCTGTCCACTCTATGGGTCTGAAGGATTCTCCAATAACTTATATTGCCCACCTTATCAAGATTTCGTAAAGCTCCGTTCAAGAGCTGAGGTCAACGATCACAAGATGGATGGCGAATAAAAGATAAAGCTTCAGTGTGATGACAAAATATGTTGTTTTACCGTCATAACTGGACGTGGTAACTGATACAATTGCAATTAGCGCAGGAAAAACTTCGATTGTTAAAGTTACAATTTTCGTGCTCTAATGATAATCCCCTGCTCGATTCGCATTCAACCCCAGAAACGCGTCTGCGTACGGGTATTCAGATGCGCGTGATGCGCATCATTTGCATCGGAGCGCAAAATTCGTATGGAGCACGTATTTCGCTACTACACCCCTTCTTATTGTGTTAGGCGAAAATTACCTTTAATTCTAGGAATCCGGGTCGTTCCGAGTGTGCGCACATCTACAGGTACATATACAGTGGACGTCAGTAGCGGTGGCCCATCTGCGGCCTCAAGAAGTACGCCGCGCAACCGCGCCGCGTGCGTCGCGAACGATGTTTTCTGTTGCTGTACAGTGGACATCAATTATTATGCTTATGCTATTTCTAGCAGCTTCTCTACCCTTTTTAAGGATTTTCGACCGTGTCGGGAAGAAAAGCGTCCAGGAATAGCATTCTGGCAGCAGACGACACTGGTCCCGGCGCGCGCAGCGCGGTCGCGTTGCGTTCTTCTGGAGGCCGCAGATGGGCCGCCGCCACTGACGTCCACTGTACGCATTCGCAAATATACATGAAATTAGGAAAAATCCATAAAAATTCCTAATTTCCCAGGGATTTCGCACGTCCTCGTGCTTATTGTTCCCCCCCCCCCCCCCCCCTCCCGTCAGAGGATTCTATGCCTAATATGCGGTGAAAAAAAAAACATGGCTCTCGACCTTCCGTTAAAGCTTCCTTGTCCGAGCAGTAAGACAATATAAAGTACGCAGGGATCGCGGTTTCCTCGCAACGCAAGACAAGTGGGGTCTCCTCGCAACACAAAAACAAGATTGATAGCTTCCTAGTTGCTACACTAAGATTTTGAAATGTATGGGGCGCGAGCAAACTGACTAGCTCGGCTGGCTGCCCACCGACGCCGCCGTTCATGGTCGGTCGCTATTAAGAACGAAGCTACCGACTAGTCCCAAGCTTCTCCCTTCCCATCCATAATATCATGGAATGATTATTAACCTGGGCGCGTAGTAGAGTGTCATGGCGTTGAGATGAACTCCAAAACTCAGCACCACGCTTTAGGCGTTGATTGCATGCCAGCTCACATTCACGAAGTGTAGGATAGCAGATCATTGCCATCCATGTCACTGCTAGTGCATGCATGTGGCGACGAAGGAGATCATCGCCCTTCTGGAAGCTGATCGCCTTCTCTAGCTGTGGAAATAGTGTGAGAGGCGAGTAGACGCAGAGTGAGATGTCGAGGTAGCTAATGACACTCTACTACGGGTCTAGGTCTTCGATTTCAGGACCCTGCATTATCCAAAGTTCTTTTTTCAGTAATATGACTGCCGAAAAGCGTTTCAACTTTTTCATGCTGTGTGTTCTTCTTCTACCGGTACAGTACAGTGCAGCTCAGTTTTTTTAGTTTTTCATAATCCTTGAGTGAATTTTTCTTCTTTCCAAATTAAAATAGAATTTTGAAGAATTATTGGGTTGAGTCGAAGGTTCTCGGACAAATTGACAACACTTTTACTAGGTATCAACATAATTATAGTTTATTTTGCTGGATTTTAATATAATTTTTGAGTCCTTGCGCTTTTTTTCGGACGCATTTTCCTCCACCTATTTGTTATCTTTTAGGTACAGGTCATATGCGTTTCGAAAGACCATCAAAACTAGCGATCTCTACCAAGTATGGAAGAGAAGTTATGCTTGAAATGACTGGTCATCAGTGATTTTCCAAGCTCAAAGAAGACATATTTAGTCTCAATGAAAACAACCACTTCGACCGAAAAGATTTCTTTTATGCACAGCTGGGAATTGCTCTAGAGGGATCGTACGCTCTATGTGGACATTATACTTCTCGAAGCTATCAAATAATTGAGAAAATAACAAATTACATAAATACATTACCCAAGGACTTTCGGCTCAACCTATCAGTAACAAACGATTCTAAGTTAAAGGCATTTCTTCAAACGAACATAAAATATAAAGGCTACGAAAGAGTATGTGCTGAACAGGCTGGGCTGAATGCAGAAAATCTCACTTTGGTTCCGTGCAATAATACTTGACGCGACGCTTCGCACTTTTTTAGTACTCTTTTCGAAATGGGAAGACAGCCCTCCCATACCACAGTGTTTGCTTGTCGGAGAATTTCGAAAACGTCAAAGAGTTGAGACACTCAGAGAAAAACCCAACACCAGCTAAAGAACTACCGTTCATATATTGTCAAAATGTGCATTATCTCAAATATACTACTGTCGAAACCGTATGCAGCATAAATTTGTATTTGCCTTTTTGAAATAACGAATGTTGGAATAGAAAATAGTTTGCACGTGTCCGCAGCTGACTTCAGGTGAACAAGATTCTTGCCTGCACTTTCACCAAAAGGAGCGGTAATTTTGTGGCTTCTGTGAAATATGAGATAATGCCTGGAAGTGAGGCGATGTGCTTGATGGCGTGCTATGAAGAATCCGACTGCATTTTCGCCGAGTATTTCCAGGTTTGATACTTTACTTCCAATATAATATGCATGAATGCCGTTTACTCTGCTTTAGGACTCGTGCACTATATACATAAACGGAAATGAAGCTCAGACCAGTCGCGGTAAAGTATTCGAGGTCGATCGGGTACAATCTGACAGTTCATGCACCAGAAGTATAGTGGTCGCACCTACCGTGAACTTCGTGGCCATTACACCAATTCAAGCGGCTAGCAGCCCATGCAACGGAGAGCCTAGTTCTGTGACCGCAGTCAACGTGTTTTCAGTAGGAGACTTCCGTTTCTATTCAACTAAGGACATAATGTTCTCGGATGGGACGCAGCCATTCCGCAGGTCCTCTTGAATATCACTAGAACATTTCTTTGTTTAAAAATTAACAGTTTTTGCAGTTGCGGCTATAGAGTGACTTAACGGAAGTATTTCGCCTCCATATTGCTACTATAATGTTTAAAATACATCAGTAAATATGAACCAGACTACACTTAACAATGATCATCGACGGAAATGAAACAATCGAATTTCATTGCTTTAAAATGTCCCAACTTTTATTTGCTCAGAGATTCCCTTGTTGCACCGCTGTAACTCTTGGTGACCTATCCAGAATAATCCAGAATATGGGAGCACGTTTGCCCGCTAGGAAGCGTTACTCAGCAATAACCTTGCATCCAAGATCCCTCGTTTATAATACAAAAGCTAATTTTCAGAATACTCTTTGCAACGGATCCTCAAAAAGCTTGTACGTCAGTCCCCGTCTTCATCAGAGCCAGTGAGCATTCTGTCGTTTTTAGCGTTCTAGAATACTGACTTAGGCTCTTAGACGAAGTAATCGGAATGAAAACGCCGATTTTTGCTTAAAGGATTTGGATACAGTTTTGGCAAGCTACAACACTCCCAGGAGCGTTCTTAAGTCTCACTTTCGGTCGGATCTGCTGTTTCTTTTAGAGTTTCCATTTTTTTTTTGGTTTGTGCAAACGTAGAATCTTGTTCAAAAAGTATTATAATCTAGGAACCCTCGTTGCTGAGTTAGGAAAGCAGAGTTTGCTCTGTCCAGATCCGAATTTCAGCTCTAAGAATATTCATTTCAGATCACAGACGATTGTACTTCGGCGAAGTTTACCGCACGCCTGGATACATTTCCTTGAATGCATACGCCTTCGCCGAGCCATGTGTTTGCGAAAATGCGTGTTGTGGAAAGACTGAAATTAAGGAGTTTCTGCGCGGAGCAGGCAACTACGTCTACCGGAGTCCATCTGAGACCATAACGCCTTCTGACGTTAATCAGATATTCTACGTAGTCAAGTCATTCAAGCTGTAGTAATTGTTTCAAAATCATTTTCGCTCTGAAATAGATCTTAAAATGGTTATGGTACTAATCACTTGTTCGTTTGTTTGCTTTGCTGTGCCCAGGTCTTTACGATTTAATGTTCAACAGCCAGTAACCTTTATGGACATCTCACCACCAAGTCGGACAAAACGCGCAAAAATTCGATGAAATCAGTAAAATGGTTGTCACGGTTGTGATCATTGTGGTAAATAACACTTGCGAGCATGGTTCCATCATGTCCCAAGCAAAATTCGCGAAAAATCAACAAAATCGACTAATAAATGACACTCTAATCGATGATATCCGGCAAAAGTACCCTAGGTTTACAATCGGATTTGGATAGTTCCCATGCTTCCAGGCTCTTTGCCTACTCATCTCGTTTGAAGAGGCCTTCCCATCATTTGAATTCGGCGCCACTCCCCTAGCCCAGATTTTAAAAAAGTATCGCAACCGTTACTGCATTTTAGATATGAATTTATATACATATATGTTACTAGAAGCAAAAAAAAGAGGTGGCGAAACAACAGCAGATGAATAGACAACGTATAGTGGTTTTTCGTAAGTCACGATTATTGGAATGAAGAATAAGAATGCAGGGTTTACGCTTAATAGTAGCAGGTGTAGAAAACTGAATGAGACACGCATGTGTATCAAAAACTGCTAATGCGACAAAAGAAGAAGGGAAGGAGGAGGTTAACATAACTAGGGAGGATTTGGCTTGTTTAACTCTCACGAC
The DNA here is from genome assembly GCA_037903475.1 of Ancylostoma caninum. NCBI lineage: Eukaryota > Metazoa > Nematoda > Chromadorea > Rhabditida > Ancylostomatidae > Ancylostoma > Ancylostoma caninum. The sequence goes on from JBAJFG010000086.1 coordinate 883,109, forward strand.
CTCACTGATAGGTAGCACCTTTCCTGTGTTACGCTCATGCTGAAGACAATTTATGGTCAATGCTTTCCAGAACAGTACTCCAGTAGCACTCGTGGGTCAATTAGATCATACTGAGCAGGAACAGGCTATATATCAAAATTGATGAGGAGAAAAAAAGCAAAGTGGAGACCGTCTACTAGGAGGTGTGCAGGAGAAGGCGCAGTCATCAGTAGGATGATGAAGATCTTGCTTGTTCAAGTTCGATTGGCCCAGAATTAAGAAATGCAGCAGTTTCCCCCTTCGCGGGTGTAGGCCCTTCTGGTCCCACCGTAATCGCACCGTAATTAACTATCTAGGACGTGCGAGCCTGCGTTACGTGTGGCAACGCCGCGATGCGCTGGCCACGCGGCAAGATGACATATGTATGAAGAAGACATATGTATGAATAACCTCCCAGTTTATTTTTTTGAACATTTGTTTTTATTCAACAACCCTGTTTTTGAAATCTCTAGTGTCCAATTCTTTTCGTTATTTGGAACGTCGACTACTTGAAAAATGCGAAAAACTGTGTTGCTGGACATATCGACAATAAGGAAGACGTGCAAAATCGAGTTATTCTTAACGATTACTACTGAAAAATTTTTATATTCTAGTTATCCAGAATACTATTCGGAAATGTGCCCACTCCTCTATTCCTCCCCCCCCCCCTTAATGTGAAAGCGTTAGGTTATGAAAATTCAGTTTTTTTCTGAGGGTAGAACCCGAAGATCGATAGTTTCTATTTCGGCATGGCCATTTTCTCATAATCAGGTAAACATCAGAGAAAATATAAATGTTGAAACTTGTGAGAAGTCTTTCAATCAAGGTTAGTTATTATGAAATTATCTTAGCTTCAGATGAACTGGTAAGTGAGTGGAGGCTGTAACTAGATGTGGAACTCCTCCATCATCCTAGATGTTTTCCGCAAACGTCGCGAAGCGGCAGGTTGACCTCTTTGCACCTCGTTTACGAACAACCAATCGCGCAGTCTTCCAGACAATCACAGCACTGCTATAACATAGCACTTAATTACGGTGGTCCTTAAGGGCCGTCTCCCGCTCGAGTGGTGTCGGAATCAAGCGTCTTATTGTTCGTGGAAACCTGCGGCATACACATACCGAGAAGTCACGTTTCTGAGTGAAGGACTAAGGAATTCACACAACATCCTTCTATCAGAAACTCAAAAAAAAAGAGAGAAAATACTCGCTCAATTTCTCCACTGGTTACCCTTTCCCAACTGGGTGAACTTTATAGCTCCTCTCCTTACGTTGATATGGTGGAACATCGAGAAAATCAATGGGTAGCCTTTACTTGTTGCGATATTGCCAATGGCAGTCACACTCCTTACATCGAAGAGTTTAACGCTGATTGGACATGTGGTTTTTGAGGTCTGTTCATTACTTAATGTCGCCAGTGATCCTCATCTTCAATGGAACCGCTACTAAATTAGTCTTATAGATTTACTACTCTTTTCCAATCAGTCGGTTTTCCTCTTTCTCACAATCGAAAATATCCCGGCAGTTCTCCTCCATTGTGCAGGTTGGAAAATGGTTACACAAGATTTTCGGTGGATGCCAGAATGTCATCCAAACAATGGTATTGAGAAAAGCATAGTACATCAGCAACTAGCTCACCAAAGAGATTTGGTCTCCGATGTGTGTCCCCATACATTAACGCGCTTATATTCTAGAGGTATAGATACTGCAGATGAGGTGGAAAAAATGGTGCGCTTCCATGTTACACTGCTTACCTGCGCTATCTGCCTCTGGAACATGGTCACTATATCCGCATCAGTGTATATTTGTGTTAGTTCACAAGCTTTATCAGGAGGATTGATGGCCTCGTGTTCTGTCAACTAAGCTAGTAAATTAATATAAGAAGAGCGAAAATATTGTAATGAAGGCTGCAAACTCACATTTTCAGATTACTCGAAAAACAATGATTTTTCACGCAAATACAACTGGAGGCTTTTCAAGAGTGTGTCCCACCTCTGTGTTCGACCTATTAGCAGGTTGTCGACGTTGTCGATGCGGTGATTCTGGCAATGGTGTGCACGAAATGTTCCGAAACATCCTGCTGATCCTTTTTTTTTCGAAGCGGAACTTGTGTACCGATTTGCTGAACCAAATCAACAAGACAAACAGTCTACCACTGATGATCCTATCGATCAAAAAGTAAAGACCTTTTGTCTAGCGCTGCAGGTGCGGCGGGCAGCCTATACACATGGAGAGCTCCATTCATACGGAACTTCGTCAAGGACCGGGTTTTTAGCGCTTTTGTGAGTTTTGGTGTACATCTATAGCTATGATTGCCCATGCGCAGCTGGGCGTAGGTGGGCAAATATGGTAATGGTCGCCAGATAATGAGTAAATCTATCACGTTTACTATGGGTAATCTCAATTATGCCTTCAAGGGATATTTACTTTATCTTTTCAAGATCGAAATTACCCTCCTAAAAGCTTTGTTTTTGAGATTTCGGCAGTTTGGGTCCCAATATGGCTGAGACCCACATTTCCTTTCCAAGGTCCTCCTACCCTCTCCCTTCCTCGTCTACTTCCACCACTGCAAATGAGGTGACCACTTTTCTGTCCTGCTTACAACTATGATTTAATAGCAATAGCATAGATGAGACACGGCCTTTCTTTGGAGTGAGCCTCTGCTGCTTTTATTCACATGTGCACAACACCGGTCCTCCGCTCATCATATCCGATATTGTACACTCCTGTGTTTTTGCAGAAGTAGCCTCTACAATTTGTCTCCGACGTCTTTGGAATCTTTCCTTTTCAGTGTTTAACTAAAGCTTCAAATAGTAAGATTGCTGCCAGTTGCAACTATAAAGTGGCTGCGGCTTCGGTGCAAATCGATTGTGAGCGGTCGCCAACATTGGCGGCCGCCGTCGCCGGCGACGGCGACTCAAGGTGTTATGCTCCTCGAGGAGCATAGCGGCTACCTTATTGGTTTCTTGTACTCTTTCTCGCAGACCACACTATTTTTTTTTGCTCCCTTACGCGGTTTCCACGCTTCAGGCGCATTTCTCAGCCACCCTGGAATACTGTAGTGTTCATCAAAGAGCAGGTGCGATACGGGCGCGACACACGCACCTTCTCCGCACCTGCCCTGTGCTGGAAGCCACCGTGACGTGACGTGGCGCGGATATCGTCGCACCAGGCAGCGCTGGAGTGCCATGGGGCGCACTAGACGAATAGTGTTGGCCACACCGTGGGCTTGTAGCACCGTAATCGTCTCACTTCGCAAGCAAGTGAGCTTCTGCTGTTCATGAAAGCGAGGCAGGCAGAAAAACTCGAAGAGGATCGCCAGACCTAAGAAAATCTCATGGAAGCACAATAAGTGTAAAATAATGAAAGACATCTTTTTGAGAAAAGTGGGTGTTTAGTTTGGGGTTTCGCAGTTTGATGTGCTGTTTGATGCTAAGAGATTAGTATTTCGAATAGTTAGAAACTAAAGGTAAAAACAAGAACACCTAAACAAGACAATAGTAAATGCTTATCCATTACATGAAAGTTTTTGAGAATCATGTCGACGCAATATCGAGAAAAGCAGTGGGGCTTCCTGCACCGGTTCATAATGGGCATCTGTTGAGATATTAGCTGTCGACAGAGATGGCTGTCAAATCTCGATTCGTGAAAGGACCAACATACTCGCTCGCACGGCTGGGCACGTATTTTCGTATGTGTGGCAACTGCTACATCACAATTCATTCAAGAGATTAAGCAACGGCTTAAAAATCATATTAGGGTCAAAACGTTCGAGTAACATTTGAGATATGAATAACACTGCATGAACATGAGAGTAGGTTGTTGGGCCTGGCTGAAGAATAAACATTTAATGATCACGAGAAAACGGTTTCACAGTAGGAGGAATTGCCATGGGAGTGTCATTGAGTATCTTCCAATGTTCCTGAGTTGATTTCGTATATAGATCTACTGCTGTCGGAGGTCGGGCAGTGCAGCCTGTTGTGGCAGAACTGAAAACAGTTTGTGCAACATAGCCAGGGCGCATTTTTTGTTAAAACTAGATTATAAAATTTTCTCTCTGATTGAATGAACCTACGTCAAACGACTACAATTTTTTGATTCTGCGACCCATTAGGCTAGTTCATTAGGTTTCCAGCTGAATTTGATGTTGTGATGTATTTCGCTATGTCACTAATCCGAAACAAAGACCATTTGATAATGGAAGCAATCATGTAACATTTTGTGTTGAGTGCTGATCACCGTTTGTACGGAACCGCAGTAAGAAAATTCATCTACCTCTCATCTGAGTATTCGCTCTTGTGCTGAATGCAGATATACGTGCTGCTCTCGGTGTTAGCGTTGCTCTTAGTTGCGTGTGGACATTTCTAAAATAAACCACCTCCAAGGAATATCTAACCAGATGGAAGAAAGGAATTTGTGATCAATGTCTACTTCCGATGTGGGTTATGAATTCTGGTTAGCACAAGTCTCGAACACAGTTACATCTAACATTTCTCACTCTAATACGTTTCAGCACCTGACCCATTCCAGCCCTCAAATTATTGGTATTATCGATTTTTCAGAAACGAGCGGGGGCATGTCTGTTGGGGTTTTCCAATCTGCTTAGCACGAATATGGCAACCATTTTGTACAAAATTGTCGATTTAGCTTCACTAATTTTTTCCGCATTCGTGAAGATGAGCCGGAGGTGATAAAATTTTCGAATAAAGCCAAGTATGCTGTATATTAGGGAATAAGACTGTTGGGACACATTGGCTGGTGTTTCTGCTCAAGGTTTAAGGCATTGAGTGAGTCAAGTGCTGCATTGCAAAATCACTCTCTCCTCCATCTTTCACCCACGTCACTGCCTTCAGAAGCTCAGGATTTTTCGCTTTTCCTGACAAAGTATGGCTATGAGACGTGCAGTCATTGCAGCACACATACATCCGCCATCGGGCTCCCTTGATTCGTTTTGTTTACGCAATTCTCCCACTGGCGACGGGGAAGTGGGTGGAGGCAGCCAATAACGATTTGATTCCACCCACTCACGTCATATGGCAGGTAATGTCATTAATGCTTAGATCACTTGGCCACTTATATGTATACTGAGTCACTATCAAGTGGGAGTCTTAGAGTCCACTCTTCTATTTTGTATCGTATTGTTGGTTTGATTCATTAGTAGAGACACAATGTGATATAGTTATCACTACGAAATAGTCCACCTATGAAGAAAACAAACCCATTGAATATAAAATAGGGAAGGATAGTAATAATATAGAAAAACAGGTCAGACGTTTCGCCTTTAATTATGTCCCAAGCGTCGAAAGCGTTCATGGTTGCAAACTCCCAAAAAAGAAAAAGGAGGAACTCGCTTACAACCATGCATAAAACCTGCAAGAAACGAAGCCGGACGAGAATTGGGCATACATCTCAAAAAGAAGACGAAAAAGTACTTTGGCTCTACCTGCAAAGTCATTTTGATTTCATGATTACGTGTGAATGACAGTAGCCTTCGTCGAATCAGTATTGCAAACAAACAAGTATACGCGACGAGATTTATAATGCCAACTCCATAGTTAGATATGTGGTTAATTCTGTAATGGATCTCGAATGTATCATCTTGAGGGAGAATGCGGCGTTATCAGGACACTCATATTGGTGCATTCAACCAAAGGTCTGGTACTTGTTCAAGGTATTCTTAATTCACGAGCCGATCTACAAACACAACTCTCTCGCTTCCATTTTTTCTTTTTTCGGCTGTTCAGAAACATTTGGGCAATGGCGAGACCTCAACAGACACATGTGCCTTTGCCGGCACCAATTTGATGGATTAGGTCATGAATAAGGAATTCTTCTATCCACTACCGAACCTTTGATTTCGATATAAAGTCGAAACCTCTGCTATATAGAATGCAATCTATCTCTGATAACTGTGCAGCACAAACGCAGTCCGAAAGGCGCAATGGTTGAAGTAGAAAGCCTAGAAGCAACGGTTGCCAGCTGCTGCCATCCTCCCTTCGATTGCTGCTCAAGCTGTCCGCCCCTTAGCAGCAGTTGCTGAGGAACGGCAGCAACCAAGGGGAGGACGGCAGCAACTGGGAACCGTTGCTGCTAGGGTTTCCACTCGAAGCATTACGCCGTTTGTGCCGCGTTCGTGCTGCACAGTTATCAGAGATGTTGCACAGTATTGAAAATGAGTACATTCTACCGGCTGTGGCCTTGCTTCATGAAGATAAAACAAGAAGCAATGGTTTTCGTTTGTGTGGCATTCGGTGGGTACAATGATATCTACGTAACTTACAGATTGTATATATCTGCGGCATAACTCTTCGAAGTAGCCCAAGTCATGATGACATCCACCCAGAACACACCAAATAGTTCCGTGTTCAGCACTGCCACGAGTGATAGGAAAAACAAAAGTATTCCAGCAACAATTATCTAAAAATCAGTGAAATGAAGAAACATCATTGAAAATTGAAAATACTGCGGAATATCTCACCTTTAACAGAGATTTCCTAAGATAATTACTTGCTGTGAATGGCAGCGCTGTATAAACGAAACGATGAAATGTCAGGATAACATTCAACAAAACCACAGTGAAATAGGATGGCACAGCTAAGGAACCGAAAATCTGAAGCAATTCCAGATTTTTTCTGTTGCATAGATCCAGATGGCAATAAAAAGTTACCTGCCATAAAATTTTGTACTTAAAAAAGTCTAAATAAAGAAGTGACGTTAAGCTTGCTACTAGATGAGTAACGAGTCTTATTATGCAGAAAATCGAGACAAGAAGCAAAATAGTGAACGAAAACTTCGATTTCCATCCACACAACCTACGGATTGCCTTAAAAAAAGAACGTCCATTCTGTTAAGACACTATTTTAATGCAGAGAACCTACGATGATGAAAATCAGATGAAGACTTATGAAAAGCGTGCATATTAGGCTGTACCATAACGAAACGTAAAGTCTATCAGTTCCCACAAAAATCTGAGGTGATAGCGAAAACTGTTTCGTCGTTCCTGGATTTGTTTCGCTCCCTGTAGACATCTGTGCTTCACCCATCACGAATATACTGCGAAATATACTTTGCTGAAACTTTCTTTGCATCATTTTTGTTATCGGAGAAATGCAGAAAATACTAACAACCGAGAAAAAAATTAGGAAAGTGCAAATGCTCGTTCAAGTTTCGTGAACAGGGGAAACAAAAGAATTTGGTCCCAAATCTGAGTCACTGAAAATATTCACTAAGAATAGTATTACAAGCAAAAAATGAAAAAAGCTCACTTGTCAGGGCACACCCTTCTGGCAAATGAGTGCTGCGTCACCATACAAGAAATGTTATGACTTACTCAGATCACGTGTACTTGTTCTATCCAATCTTCGAAAGATTTATTATAGAATTCTGCTACACATGATGTTCTAAGAGTTCTGAGAATCTGAACTAAGGTTCAATTACATTTTTTTGCTGCTGGACAAAAGCTGAAAAAGAGAATTAACATTACTATGGTATCGCGATTACTATGGTTAAACTCGATCTGATACTACTAGTCTTTACTAATGCGCTTATAACATTATGTTGAATTTGGTTTGCGTCCACACCTCAACGCGAGGAGCTGGTGCCGGATAGCAACCACTTTTCACAAAGAATGTTACTCGAACAGCCGGAATTATTCCAAGTATGATAACGAGAGTGAGAAATTAAAAACACTGCAATAAATTTTCCTCTACGCGTACATATGAATACCTTGAATTATCATGACATAATAAAACGCTTAGTCTGTGTATTACGTGTGTGTGTCAGTGTGAAACGAAGTTCTGTGATTGGTCAGTGATGGTGATTACGATATCATATAAAAGAGGAGGAGATGGGTGTGGTGAGGTTCAGAGAATGAAATGAAGCTCTAATGAATAGGGAACAGTAGAGCGACAGGTCCACCGCTGCATGGAGGTGCGCCGGCGCCCAGAAGTGGGGTAGAAGGGTCCACAGCGGTGACAAGGGTACGCCGGCATCCAGAATTGGGGGAGACGGGTCCACTGTTGTGGTAAAGGTGCGCCAGCGTCCAGAAGTGGAGTAGATGGGTCCACAGCGGTGACAAGGGTGGGCCGGCGTCCAGAATTGGGAGAGACCGGTCTATCGCTGTGGTAAGGGTGTGCCAGTTTCCAACACTTTGAAAGTGTCAAAGGGGAGGGGAGGGAGGGGACATCACTTGAAATCCTCTCATCACACAGCTGGACCCGTCAGCCGGCGAATATCCACTTCAGTCCTGCCGGTGCACCTCTATTCGCGCCTGCGCATCACAGTCAATATTGCGTCAAAGGCACCTATCCGGGCCCAATGTTACTGGAGGAGTGCGCCTGCAACAGTCAGAAAAAAACCAGTACATGACTAGTTCTCCTACTAGTGAGGGCCGTATCAGCAATATTGGTAAGTGTCAAACGATGGCACCCTGTAACATATGTATAATGTGCGTTTGTATCCGTTGCTTCATCTCAACCATCTCCACTGTTGATTCCCTCTCATTTGTACTTAACCATACCACACTGCCCTTTTTTATACTCAAGCTAACTCTTATCATTTTACCAACCACTACATGCAAGAATTGGCAACCATTTTCTGTCATCATCCTACGGTGAATCGGTCGTATGTAGCTGCTCTTAAATGTTGCTATCAATGGAGAGCTGCAGCTTAAAGGCAGTGTCTCACCTCATTTTGAGTATCGAGATATCCACAGATTCAGGTGCAGCTTGAGGCTCTGATTCCAATGATGTGCTTGATGTCAGGAAACACGCTCGAAAACCTCTACATTTATTAGATACAGGAGCTGACGAGTTTCCTTGCTAGGAAGCTAGCAAAAGCGGAGCTGAGAAGCTGAGATTGCACATTAAAATGAGCTTCTCAGCAGCAGCTATATCAAACAAACAAACATTCCCGTGTTGAAAAACCATGCCGCACCCTCAGCAGGCCCTTGCTGCGGAATGAACCCTCTCATCCACTGGCCGAGAATTTCGAAATTCTCGGCCAAAGAAGCCCGTAACTTATGGGGTCTTCGACGTTTCCACGAAACTTAAAGTACATTTTTGTGCTCAGCGGCTCACGTATGTTCGACTGAGATGGCAATCTCGAATGCGGCCCATGAGCTGAGACACTGCCTTTAACCAAGAGGGGAGGTTACTGCTTTGTAGCGGGTTCCTTAGCGTAGAGGAAAGAGAGCAAGAGAAAGCAGTGCGATGCTACATTTTCCGTCCTTTTCCATTAGAGAAATTGGTAAGTCAAGTTACAGTGCCGTAGATCCGCCTGTCGTAATTGCAGACAAAGTCGGATCAGGCGCCCTCTGTGAGCTAATAGGCCATACCTGTCTCTTGTATTGACTTAATGAACATGGCAGAATGGATTTCTTGGGGAATTTCTGAAAATTCGACCCAGCTCTCTGTATGAAAAAGTAATCTATGAAAAATAATCTATAAAACTTGTCTACCGGAAGGTGATTCTTGATACCGATTATTTTGTAGACCATGACAAGATTATACTCGATTACTATAGTCTGGTAGCCCAGAACGCGCACCAGAGTGAACTTTGTGTGCAATTGCGACCGCAGTGGAATCGGCCTGCCTACCAGCCGGTTCCATGAGAGAAAGCATCGAAACATCAAAATGGAAGGAATCACATCACCTACATATCAAAAACATACCAAAACTTATAAAAGAAAGCCTAAAAATGGATCGAAAAGTTGATCGCCCGGCCAAAATCACTGCGATCGCAATTGCACACAAAGTTCACTCTGGTGCGCGTTCTGGGCTACCAGACTGTATATGTATACATATTGAACACAGATTAATGGAAGGGACCATGCCGTGGACCGACTTCCAATCGACTTCCACGTACTAATTTCCACTGAATGAATTTATACTCGTATGATAAACACTGACAGGTTCCTGGCATAGGTCAGATTCATGTGTAGTCATAAATTGTCGTCTATAACGTTTTCTATCATTATCAGATTATTAATAAGACGAACTTTACCAGCATTGCTTCATAAAAGAATATTCATGCGATAACTGGTCGCCATTCTGCTTCCACATGACGATCTAAAAGGACTTGTAGCACGACTAGTGCCAGTGGGCAATAAGTTAGGTCAAGTTCGAAATGTCAAATTTTGAATGACATGTTTTGAGCAACCCTTCTCAAACAACAAGCATGTGGCGATAAAATGGCGGAGGCCGTTTTCATCATCATGGTAAAGATAAGATTTTCTTCCTGGTGAGAAAACTAGTCCCCAGAATGATTTGTGGTGAATTCGGACATTGTTTGGTTAGCATAGTGAATGCCTACTGGATTCCCTTCCCTGTTTCTCTGGTCAACGCAGCACCGTTTTACGGAGAGTTGCCAAAAATTGCATCCTTTTTCGAGCGTCAAACAGTGGAACTTTCTTCATCGAGCCACTTTATCTTGTCGCGTTGCATCCAATACCTCAATATATGGTCATAAACGTAAACCTTGCCGCTTGAGCAGACCTATTTTGACAGCTACACGCCCCCGCCACGGATTCTAGCTCATCGTTATCCACGTTTATCTCAACGCTCACTTTGCAGGTCTATGTACATCACCAAGTAGCTATTTCTCCAACCATTGCGTTCCTCCCTCGCATTAGTTGCTACCTCTCCAAACATTTCTTCAAAGTTTGGGGTAGTCCTCGCTTTACAGACTTCGCTATGTAACCCATATTTAAAATGACACACATTTTTGGTCTTTGAGTGGTTTTGCAAAAGTTGCTCTCATTCAAAAGTTTGAAAGCTGATCTGAAACCACGGAAGTAATTTTTAAAAAAGGAAGGATGTATTCTTGTAATGGAAAGAAATATAATAATATGATAAAAATAAGAAGTGATCCAGTGAAATTTCTAAAACTGGCTGTCAACCTTGACACTCGAAAAATCCGACATTTCATACTTCTAGTAGAATCGCGAAGAAGTGATTGCTCCAATTGGTATACCAGGAACTTCAGAGGCATGAAAACAGTAGCAGCGTCAGCTAAACTCTGTGGAAGAGCATTTTTCGCTGGCCACAAGTAGTTTCTACTTTTAATGTAATGAAATATAGTTTTCCAGTTTCCATGACAAAATCTGGTTCATGATTTGTAAATATTTATATTGGATGCAACACGTGAGGTGAAGCGTTTCCGGTAATCCGACGGATCAATCAATACCGCTCTCCAATAAGATGTTTTTATTCATTCGTTGTTCGTAACCTCTTTGACAACAGCTTTGGCATTCCCGTACAAAATCCATGACGCAAAAACATAACTGGTGTAACCTACGTATGTGTGTGTGGGAGGGATGGGGGAAGACGAGGCACCACAACGAAATAGTGATTCCCAAATAGTTATGTAGGCACCGAGGCCCTTAGAATGTCCGGATGTAATAGAACTGATAAAGTTAATCGAAGAATGGCAGTGGCGGACGCAGAAAGTGGGCTGGAGGGGGGGGGGTGGAAAGAAAAGTGGGGTCTCCGCCGCTTTGGGGACCCTGATTGAAAATAAAATTAATAAAAATATTAATTATAATGATAAATAATAAATAAAAATTATATTAAAAATAATGATAAAAATAAAACAATTAAAAATGAACTAATACAAGGTTTTTATTTGTATTGTAAAGTAATTTCGAAAATTTGGCGACTTATTCTCGGGGGGGGGGGGCCTGCGTCCGCCACTGAAGAATGGGTAATAGCTAGAAGTGAGTTTTATTGTTTACTGATGGCTTGTAGGTCGAGGGTGTCAGGAGCACCTCCGTCCATGCTCAGTACTGCCGGTCTCGAGTCGTCGTCCGTCGCTCTTTCATGGGTGAGGCGTGCATTCCGTCTCCTGCAATCAGCAGCTTTCATCTTGAACGACTTATCTGGAGCTTAACTGATTGATTGAACTCAAGATGTCCTGGATCCTAGAAAATGATTGTTGGGGTGGAGGATTGTTCTTCTGAGGCAGCAATACCTTTCGAGCTCTCCAGTCTACAGTGGTGATTTTATGGAATGAGAATCTCACACTGTCTGTTATCCGAACAAATGTTTGGATATTGGAACATTCAAAATTCTTGTGAATTTGATAATTTCGGAAGTCCGATTAATTTAAAATCAGGTTGTTATCAAACACTCGAAAATTAGCGCAGCTAAAATTCAGGGCCATAAATGACTTCTTTGGAGAGTTCTTTGCAGCTCAGTGGACACCTGGAGTGGACGTCCGCTTGACGGAGTTCATTTTTGACCTACTGAATGCCCCTCAATCTGAATGCACAGTTTCTGGAACGATGAGCCGATTATCCGCTGGGTTTTGCCTTAGATTTAAAGAAAAAACCAATGCTAACTCTTTGCATAACCTAAGGCCAACGCGGGCCTGATACGTTGTCTGACAACTAGTTTGGTTTACTTTATTAAACATTTTATAAAGTTCCATTCTCTAGTTGAGGCCGTGGACCTCAAATCAAGTCTTCTTAAAAAATATGTGTTTTCACAGGTATGAAACTAGGGGCTCTTCCATCTCTGGCAGTGTTTGTAGAGAAAGAAGGAGCTATATAAGTCACTCATTGTGATTGACGTCCTTTGAGAAGAGCTGTGATTTTTATGCCCATATGAAACCGCGCGAACTTACTGCTCAACCCAATACTATACAGGGTGCTCCAAAATTATGGGTACTGCCCAGGCGCTGTGATATTGTTCAATTGTTAGCAAGACTCAAGTTCTTCCTGAATTTTCTGAATTTTTTTCCAAAGTTCCTTTTAAACTTTCTTGAACTTTTGTTATAGTGCAAGTCTTCTTCTCAATGCTCATTTCCTTCCATCAGTCTGTTTAAATGATGCTACATTTTTGGACCCATCGCTCTACCACTATCACATAGCACCACGACGATGTTTAGACAAGCAAGATTTGTGGCCTTTCGCAAACCACAAACCACTAATGCAAAAACTTCATCCACAAAGTGATGTAATGTGTCAAACACCAGCGGAGGGTGCGCTTCTCGAGAATTTCTGCGAAAATTGAGAACACCTTCTCAGTAATTGAGAGCACCTTTTCGGCTAGTCCTAAGGGTCCGTACCTAAGGTCGTAAAAAATGGATCATTGTTGCTGTGAGAGAGGTGAAGGTGCGCCCTTAGAGATCTCCTCGAAATCATAGTCGTTGAATTTAACTGAACCCATAATTTTAGCGCGGCCTGTATGTGGTGTACTAATGCTAAACAAGCGTTGGTTTATTCTGCTAGTCAAGCATCACCAGTAGCCACTGTGTGAAAAGCGTTGGCGAAGTCGTAATATTGCTGGGTAATATTCAAAAACTCCAAAAATATTTCCGAATAGAAAACCCTGGTCTGCACATGGGAACCCTCTGTCACAACTAATGTGTAGTCTCATCTAAAGCAAGGATTGGATTTCTAAACGATGAGAATGCAAGTGTCTCGAGGAGTAAATCAGACGCTTAGCTACTCACTCTTCACTGGAAAATCTGAGCATCAGTGATTCTCCATCTACACGCAGACTTTTTTATTTGATATTTGATGTTATGGGAGGGCTGGAGCGATATGTTATGAAATGAGGCTCTGATCAAAAATAAAGAGGTGAAAGATGCATGTTTGATTTATGCCAGTTCCTGAATAATACGTCCATGTATGGTTCAATCAATTTCGCTCTGAGAACCGGATAGTGCATTAGATATGTGCAAAATTGAAAATTTGGAAATGAGCTTGAGTAAGTCGAAGTTTCAGGTTTTCGAAGAAGAAAGATAAGTGCAATCCTTGGGAATGACTGGCACAGATCTGTTTTCCTTTTTTGAACAACTGCTCGACTCCGAGAGGTGGAATCGTCTACATTCGTTATGTTCTTCTGCTCTATTTCACTCAGAATTTCGATAAACGAAGCATTTAGCCAATTGACTGTGACGAACTGCGAACACGACAGAACTGTGCACGACATTTCGCTTCAACCTCTTCAAACTACCTAACCACAGATTGATCGTCAGTGTTTAACGATCTCTTATCGTCGAGGTGGCGGCGTCGAATTTTTATTTTGTTTCCGTTTAAATCACATGATAACAATCCTAATCCCATAGCTGACCGTATAGATTGTCCGAGTGAGTTTGTGAGTAACCACGGGTAATTACGATATTCTTACTTTTGTGACAAATCGGATCTTTTATGTTCTGGTGGTTCGCACGGCAACGGTGCAGAAGAAGCATGTGGGTAATATTCTCTTCCTAAGAAATTCTTCACAACGTGTGAAAGATTAATACATCAAAATTCATTCCAGTCCACTGCATAATTCAGCGGAAAAGGATTTATCAAATTGATTATTCAGTTTGGAACAAGAGAATCGCTCACTATATGAGTATATAATATGTCACCCAAGGGCTAGCACAGGCATAAACACCAATGAGGCCCTACCTTTTGGTGGTGAGCCTTCTCACCTTCTTCTCTACCTAAATTGATTGATTTGAGTTGATTGCGCAGAGAGACGTGTATTTTTCAGGCTCTGATTGTTGTCTGCGGCATTGTTCACGCCGATGGTAAGTCTCTTCGCATTAATGTAAAGCTGAAAACAAATTGTACTCGTATATAGCCCTGTACTAATACATTGCCATTGCCATTGTCGTGTGGAAGTTGTCGCAGGTTTCGTTCTGCGATCTCTCTTGGTGCATTTTCACTAGAACTGGTTATAGTACTTGTGACTTATGCGCAAAGTATGTACCTCACGAAAAGTTTTGAGATAATTGAACTCAGATTAGGTTTGTTCGTGAAGAGGGACTCATCTTCGCGAAAATGGAGGACGGCTTAGAAGAACTAAAGAAAAGTAGACATTTGAATACTAACGACATGACTACGTCTAGGCTTTTTTTTCTGCAGTCCTGTCGATGAATGACCTGACATGGGTGGCTTTAAGAGGAAATATTCGAACAGTACAGTGGCATATCCTCCACAAATTATCTGCTTAAAGGCGGGGGTCCACCTCACATTCGCGGCTGAGATAATGCCCGATTCAACATCTCCTCCACGGCTCCAAAAATGTAGCCGTTTCAAAAAAGGGAATTTGGTAACTTTTGAGTCGGTTGGTGTACATTACTGGGATCAACATGACCAGAGGGCCTAGAATATGCCTTTAACTCCAACAGTGGAATGAGGTGGGCCCCTGCCTTTAAACCAAAAATTTGCTGCTGAAGCAAAACGGATCATCCAAAAACGGTTCCCTCACTTCAACAGTGACTCTTCAGGATCCTGTAAGGTAGATAAATTCATTCTCGTCAAGCAAGTTCTTGAAACAGCTGGCCAGCAGCTACGCACCTTTGTGTTACACCCAAAGCTCGCATTCCAAGCTCATGATAGCGAAGTCACTCGGAAAAACCAGAAATCAATTGAAAAAAATTATGTGGCTTCGCCCAAGTGCCGTGAAATCGAGCTCTTTATCACTCTTCGTTGTTCTCTAAAAACCTTTCAATAAGAGTTCTCTTCTCCTCTTGATCTGATAATAACGTGAAATGAAAACTCATGGAGAAAAAATATCACGATCCGTTCAGAAACTCATCCTCTTCAAGACGGTGACGCATTAGATCCTCAACCTCCTAAGGAAGATGACATAGCAGAGCCTCAACCTACTGAGGAAGACGACACAGAGCCTCAACCTCCTAAGAAAAACGACACAGGGCCTCAATATCCTGAGGACGACGACATAGAGCCTATACCTCCTGAGGAATACGACACAGAGCCCCAATCTCCTGAGGACGACGACATAGAGCCTATACCTCCTGAGGAATACGACACAGAGCCCCAATCTCCTGAGGACGACGACATAGAGCCTATACCTCCTGAGGAATACGACACAGAGCCCCAATCTCCTGAGAAAGACGACAAAGAGCCTAAATATCCTGAGGACGACGACGCAGAGCCTCAACCTCCTAAGGAGGACGACAAAGAGCCTCAGCCTCCTAAGGAAGACGACACAGAGCCTAAATATCCTGAGGACGACGACGCAGAGCCTCAAGCTCCTAAGGAGGACGACACAGGGCCTCAATATCCTGAGGACGACGACATAGAGCCTATACCTCCTGAGGAATACGACACAGAGCCCCAATCTCCTGAGAAAGACGACAAAGAGCCTAAATATCCTGAGGACGACGACGCAGAGCCTCAACCTCCTAAGGAGGACGACACAGAGCCTAAATATCCTGAGGACGACGCCACAGAGCCTCAACCTCCTAAGGAGGACGACAAAGAGCCTCAGCCTCCTAAGGAAGACGACACAGAGCCTAAATATCCTGAGGACGACGACGCAGTGCCTCAACCTCCTAAGGAGGACGACACAGGGCCTCAATATCCTGAGGACGACGCCACAGAGCCTCAACCTCCTAAGGAGGACGACAAAGAGCCTCAGCCTCCTAAGGAAGACGACACAGAGCCTAAATATCCTGAGGACGACGACGCAGAGCCTCAACCTCCTAAGGAGGACGACACAGGGCCTCAATATCCTGAGGACGACGACACAGAGCCTCAACCTCCTAAGGAGAACGACGCAAGGCCTCAATATCCTGAGGACGACGACACAGAGCCTCAACCTCCTAAGGAGGACGACGCAAGGCCTCAATATCCTGAGGACGACGACACAGAGCCTCAACCTCCTAAGGAGGACGACACAGAGCCCCAATCTCCTGAGAAAGACGACAAAGAGCCTCAACCTCCTAAGGAGAACGACATAGGGCCTCAATATCCTGAGGACGACGACGCAGAGCCTCAACCTCCTAAGGAGGACGACACAGGGCCTCAATATCCTGAGGACGACGACACAGAGCCTCAACCTCCTAAGGAGAACGACATAGGGCCTCAATATCCTGAGGACGACGACGCAGAGCCTCAACCTCCTAAGGAGGACGACACAGAGCCTAAATATCCTGAGGACGACGACACAGAGCCTCAACCTCCTAAGGAGGACGACACAGAGCCTAAATATCCTGAGGACGACGACACAGAGCCTCAACCTCCTAAGGAGGACGACACAGAGCCTCAGCCTCCCAAGGAAGACGACACAGAACCTCAACCTCCTAAGGAAGACGACACAGAACCTAAATATCCTGAGGACGACGACGCAGAGCCTATATATCCTGAGGACGACGACGCAGAGCCTCAACCTCCTAAGGAGGACGACACAGGGCCTCAATATCCTGAGGACGACGACGCAGAGCCTCAACCTCCTAAGGAGGACGACACAGAGCCTCAGCCTCCTAAGGAGAACGACACAGGGCCTCAATATCCTGAGGACGACGACATAGAGCCTATACCTCCTGAGGAATACGACACAGAGCCCCAATCTCCTGAGAAAGACGACAAAGAGCCTAAATATCCTGAGGACGACGACGCAGAGCCTCAACCTCCTAAGGAGGACGACACAGAGCCTAAATATCCTGAGGACGACGCCACAGAGCCTCAACCTCCTAAGGAGGACGACAAAGAGCCTCAGCCTCCTAAGGAAGACGACACAGAGCCTCAATATCCTGAGGACGACGACACAGAGCCTCAACCTCCTAAGGAGAACGACGCAAGGCCTCAATATCCTGAGGACGACGACACAGAGCCTCAACCTCCTAAGGAGGACGACGCAAGGCCTCAATATCCTGAGGACGACGACACAGAGCCTCAACCTCCTAAGGAGAACGACGCAAGGCCTCAATATCCTGAGGACGACGACACAGAGCCTCAACCTCCTAAGGAGGACGACGCAAGGCCTCAATATCCTGAGGACGACGACACAGAGCCTCAACCTCCTAAGGAGGACGACACAGAGCCCCAATCTCCTGAGAAAGACGACAAAGAGCCTCAACCTCCTAAGGAGAACGACATAGGGCCTCAATATCCTGAGGACGACGACGCAGAGCCTCAACCTCCTAAGGAGGACGACACAGGGCCTCAATATCCTGAGGACGACGACACAGAGCCTCAACCTCCTAAGGAGAACGACATAGGGCCTCAATATCCTGAGGACGACGACGCAGAGCCTCAACCTCCTAAGGAGGACGACACAGAGCCTAAATATCCTGAGGACGACGACACAGAGCCTCAACCTCCTCAGGAGGACGACACAGAGCCTAAATATCCTGAGGACGACGACACAGAGCCTCAACCTCCTAAGGAGGACGACACAGAGCCTCAGCCTCCCAAGGAAGACGACACAGAACCTCAACCTCCTAAGGAAGACGACACAGAACCTAAATATCCTGAGGACGACGACGCAGAGCCTATATATCCTGAGGACGACGACGCAGAGCCTCAACCTCCTAAGGAGGACGACACAGGGCCTCAATATCCTGAGGACGACGACGCAGAGCCTCAACCTCCTAAGGAGGACGACACAGAGCCTCAGCCTCCTAAGGAGAACGACACAGGGCCTCAATATCCTGAGGACGACGACATAGAGCCTATACCTCCTGAGGAATACGACACAGAGCCCCAATCTCCTGAGAAAGACGACAAAGAGCCTAAATATCCTGAGGACGACGACGCAGAGCCTCAACCTCCTAAGGAGGACGACACAGAGCCTAAATATCCTGAGGACGACGCCACAGAGCCTCAACCTCCTAAGGAGGACGACAAAGAGCCTCAGCCTCCTAAGGAAGACGACACAGAGCCTCAATATCCTGAGGACGACGACACAGAGCCTCAACCTCCTAAGGAGAACGACGCAAGGCCTCAATATCCTGAGGACGACGACACAGAGCCTCAACCTCCTAAGGAGGACGACGCAAGGCCTCAATATC
This sequence comes from Ancylostoma caninum, assembly GCA_037903475.1. Classification (NCBI taxonomy): domain Eukaryota; kingdom Metazoa; phylum Nematoda; class Chromadorea; order Rhabditida; family Ancylostomatidae; genus Ancylostoma; species Ancylostoma caninum. The sequence goes on from JBAJFG010000086.1 coordinate 901,879, forward strand.
CTGAGGACGACGACACAGAGCCTCAACCTCCTAAGGAGGACGACACAGAGCCCCAATCTCCTGAGAAAGACGACAAAGAGCCTAAATATCCTGAGGACGACGACGCAGAGCCTCAACCTCCTAAGGAGGACGACACAGGGCCTCAATATCCTGAGGACGACGACACAGAGCCTCAACCTCCTAAGGAGAACGACATAGGGCCTCAATATCCTGAGGACGACGACGCAGAGCCTCAACCTCCTAAGGAGGACGACACAGAGCCTAAATATCCTGAGGACGACGACACAGAGCCTCAACCTCCTAAGGAGGACGACACAGAGCCTCAGCCTCCTAAGGAAGACGACACAGAGCCTAAATATCCTGAGGACGACGACGCAGAGCCTATATATCCTGAGGACGACGACGCAGAGCCTCAACCTCCTAAGGAGGAAGACACAGGGCCTCAATATCCTGAGGACGACGACGCAGAGCCTCAACCTCCTAAGGAGGACGACACAGAGCCTCAGCCTCCTAAGGAGAACGACACAGGGCCTCAATATCCTGAGGACGACGACATAGAGCCTATACCTCCTGAGGAATACGACACAGAGCCCCAATCTCCTGAGAAAGACCACAAAGAGCCTAAATATCCTGAGGACGACGACGCAGGGCCTCAACCTCCTAAGGAGAACGATACAGGGCCTCAATATCCTGAGGACGACGACATAGAGCCTATACCTCCTGAGGAATACGACACAGAGCGCCAATCTCCTGAGAAAGACGACAAAGAGCCTAAATATCCTGAGGACGACGACGCAGAGCCTCAACCTCCTAAGGAGGACGACACAGGGCCTCAATATCCTGAGGACGACGACACAGAGCCTCAACCTCCTAAGGAGAACGACATAGGGCCTCAATATCCTGAGGACGACGACGCAGAGCCTCAACCTCCTAAGGAGGACGACACAGAGCCTAAATATCCTGAGGACGACGATACAGAGCCTCAACCTCCTAAGGAGGACGACACAGAGCCTCAGCCTCCTAAGGAAGACGACACAGAACCTCAACCTCCTAAGGAAGACGACACAGAGCCTAAATATCCTGAGGACGACGACGCAGAGCCTATATATCCTGAGGACGACGACGCAGAGCCTCAACCTCCTAAGGAGGACGACACAGGGCCTCAATATCCTGAGGACGACGACGCAGAGCCTCAACCTCCTAAGGAGGACGACACAGAGCCTCAGCCTCCTAAGGAGAACGACACAGGGCCTCAATATCCTGAGGACGACGACATAGAGCCTATACCTCCTGAGGAATACGACACAGAGCCCCAATCTCCTGAGAAAGACCACAAAGAGCCTAAATATCCTGAGGACGACGACGCAGAGCCTCAACCTCCTAAGGAGAACGATACAGGGCCTCAATATCCTGAGGACGACGACATAGAGCCTATACCTCCTGAGGAATACGACACAGAGCGCCAATCTCCTGAGAAAGACGACAAAGAGCCTAAATATCCTGAGGACGACGACGCAGAGCCTCAACCTCCTAAGGAGGACGGCACAGAGCCTAAATATCCTGAGGACGACGCCACAGAGCCTCAACCTCCTAAGGAGGACGACAAAGAGCCTCAGCCTCCTAAGGAAGACGACACAGAACCTCAACCTCCTAAGGAGGACGACACAGGGCCTCAATATCCTGAGGACGACGACATAGAGCCTATACCTCCTGAGGAAGACGACACAGAGCCCCAATCTCCTGAGAAAGACGACACAGAGCCTCAGCCTCCTAAGGAAGACGACACAGAACCTCAACCTCCTAAGGAAGATGACACAGAGCCTAAATATCCTGAGGACGACGACGCAGAGCCTAAATATCCTGAGGACGACGACGCAGAGCCTCAACCTCCTAAGGAGAACGACACAGGGCCTCAATATCCTGAGGACGACGACATAGAGCCTATACCTCCTGAGGAATACGACACAGAGCCCCAATCTCCTGAGAAAGACCACAAAGAGCCTAAATATCCTGAGGACGACGACGCAGAGCCTCAACCTCCTAAGGAGAACAACACAGGGCCTCAATATCCTGAGGACGACGACATAGAGCCTATACCTCCTGAGGAATACGACACAGAGCCCCAATCTCCTGAGAAAGACGACAAAGAGCCTAAATATCCTGAGGACGACGACACAGAGCCTCAGCCTCCTAAGGAAGACGACACAGAACCTCAACCTCCTAAGGAGGACGACACAGGGCCTCAATATCCTGAGGACGACGACATAGAGCCTATACCTCCTGAGGAATACGACACAGAGCCCCAATCTCCTGAGAAAGACGACACAGAGCCTCAACCTCCTAAGGAGGACGACACAGAGCCTCATCCTCCTAAGGAAGACGACACAGAACCTCAACCTCCTAAGGAAGACGACACAGAGCCTCAATCCCCTGAGGAAGACGACACTTCGGAGAATGAACCTAAGAAACTTGAGGACAAAAAGTGCTCCCAAGGAAAGCCTGGTGAGATGGGGCTTAGTTTTGAGGAAATGCACAATGCTTTTAGGTGAGGAGATCATTTGTTCATGCATCTTCTAAAGAGTGAAATCGAGGAGAACTGTTTCAGAATTTACATCGCGCGAGAAACTCATGCGTCGAAAATGAGAAGGCTGGTGAGTTGGAAGAGTTACACATGTTCTTTCATAAGTACCCAACATGAAGCGGTACTTTCCTTTTTTGCTTCCCGGTGCGCGTTCCTGTAGTCCAAATGAACTGGAAGAAAACCACTGTCCTTCAGACTATGAAATCCATCTGTAGAGGTGTGGACCTAGCCATGCGTGCGCGCCGCGGGTGTATTGTGAGGGTAGAACTTACCCCCCTCTCTGTTTTCTGAGTTTAACCCATCGACGACCGCCCGCACTTTCGCGCGTCTGGCGCAAGACGCAGCGAATGTGTTTTGGTATAGAAAATATGGCTCTTATACAGATTATTCCCTACCGCCTCACAAGAAATGTAATTTAAACAATGCTGACAATTCCTCGATTTTGAAATCCCATCCTGCTCAGCGCAACAAAAAAAAAGATATCTCTCTAACCAGAGTTATATCAGCTTTGTTCGGATAGGTTGTGCTCAATCATGTGCAAATACTGCGAAATAGCCCGGAAGTAAGAATATGTAGTTGATAATAAGGGCTCGGTGAGCCGCGCGGTCGTCGATGGGTTAGTAGAGGAGCGGGATCAATACGATGCTTCACAGCAGCAACAGAAAATAGAAAACATCGCATGATCACAAACTGTACTGATGAGAACTCATCCAAGTTGAAGTTAGCTGAATAGTAGCGGGGAGTTATACCGTCATAATCCAGCCACTACACGACGTGAGTCCACGCCTTCATCGAGATTAGGGTCCATACACAGTTATTACGCGACACATCGAATAGGTGGCAGTGACTCTCGATAACATTTTTCGTCACTGTTTTACTGTTCCAGACCTAAAAAAGCTTATTGAGTAGGCCTCACGTAGAAAGAAGTTATGGACAAATGTTCAGAGACGATCTCAGGATAATATTGTATAACATGATGTATTAGAGTTAGTCATAAGTTTCACGGACCCCTTTACGATTCTACGAAGTTGCTATCCTGAAAATTTATCAGAATCAGGCAGCAAGTTGATAAATAATGGTCACCCGATAACATAACGAGCTTGTGCTTATCCTGCACTGCACTGAAAAGATGTTTTTGACGAAGAAAAAAGCAACGAAATGGATTACTTGCAACATCTGCACTCTCTCCTGAGCACTTCAAGTATGTAGGTTGCCAGGTGTCCTGCAAGAAAAGTTGGCCTGATTTTCAGACGTTACTTCAGGAATATAACATCTCATCTCTCGTGCGCGGGCTTCAGAGTAGCAGGCAATCGCAAATCTCTAGCGCTGCAGAGGAGCATTTTAGAAAAAACCAAAAATAGACTGAATAGTCAGTCAACCGACTTTTTCTTATTGTATTCTTTTTTTTTCGTGTTTATTGTAGATTTAAAGGCAGTGTCCAGGCAAAACCTCTGAGCTTGAGGGCTCATTAGAATATGATAGCGGGTCGACTCCATAGGCAACTGCCAAAGTTTCAGCGAAAAAGTTGCAGAAATAAGCGAGATATCCGCCTTAGACGCAGTATCCAAACCCATCTCCAGTGCCCAGCCCGCACACCCGGCGACTGCCATTTCGCGCGTTGAATTGGTGTAAGGTGGAGTTTCGTTGGAAAATATCAGACTGATTGTGGCAGCGTCTCTCTACTGTGATTGATTCATCTCTGGGAGATCTCTATCATATGCGTCTCAGGTTTGCGTATGTGTTCTAAGCATTCAGGTTCTGTTGCTCAACACTTCCATTCTTCGTTTCAGATGATCCTGGATCTACGGTTCAAGGGTCTATACTTGGGAGAGTGTTCCACGATCACATCACAGAAGTGGTTATTCATATACTGTAGATCGGGCAGCGAAATATTTTGATAATCAATCTCGACTTTCACATCTTTTAGTTACCATGATACCAAGAAACGGTGAAAAAGAAAAACTTATTTTGTGAGAAAGACAGTTTCTGCACTGCGAATTTACATTGCCGACAACAGCAATAATCGAAATGTACCTCTTCTTGTTAAATTTGCTCAAAAAGTGCTATAACAGCGATACGGACCCCTGAAGGAAAACAAACTGACTTATTGAGGCGAAAACTGAGGCAGCGAACTGACGCTATCGATCGATGAAAATTTTCTCTGCGCTCTCTCTGACGAGAGAGAGGGCCGCCGGACATCTCGTCCAAACAGTTAAGAGGGGTCTCAGAAAAGGGTTTTTCCGAGGGTTTTTTATCTGTATGTTTCGTATCTGGAATTAGGGAGCCAAAATGGCCTAAGAACCACAGAAACCGAACACTCGAAGATTTTGGCTGGACACTGCCTTTAAGCAAAGCGCGAGTGAGAGAGTAACAATCTGAGCACTCGCTGCTACGAAGTCAAGAAAAACGCAAGCTGCTATCTTTTGAAATTGCAAGGGAAAAATTCCTGAAATATCTGTTCACCCTCATAAGATGGTGCACTGAAGAACGCTCACACCGCTCCTCTCTTGAAGCTTGTAGCATCCGAAGAAGAACAAAATCGGCCAAGGTTTGTTGGTTGAACTGGAATCAGTGCATTGAGGAAGATGAGTCTTGCAGCTAGTAACAACAGTAGAAGTTTTTGCTTGATAGTTAGGATTAGTCATGTGATAGATCACAGAGCACTCAATCTCCATAAATATCCAAACGCGCTAGGCGAAGTTGATTAACCATCAATAACACCATGACACCTCACTCCCTCCGCTCCCCCTCCACGTCCACACAACAGGGACATCCTTTTTTTATTTATTATTTTTCGCTTCTATTCTTTAGCTTGTGTTTACTTGTCGTACTTCATGTCTAGTGAAACTATTCCAGACATATGACTGTGAAGCCGAAAAGAGCGCCTACGAGGTGGCACAGAAACTCTGCTGGGGCACTGCAACTTCACCTGAGAAATACGATGAAAATCGACACGTTAACGACGCCACTGATGATTCTACTGATTACATTTTAGAGGTTGACGATGATTATTGTATTTCTTGACACATACGTGGATGGGAATCAACTCTGTACTGATGCCGTTTTCGTTGGTGTTTCAGGCCGCGAATTCGTGGTGGGCCGAGATTCTTCAGACTGAAGAGAATCTGTACAACTCGACAGTCAATACAAACTTCGCTAATGTTCGTCAAACTTGGCTACACTTTGCTAACGTAGAATTTAAAAGTGCAATATCATAATAAGTAATTAAGATGCTCTGGGACAGTCGTGAAAAGCTTGGCTGCGCAATTGCTAAGTGTGGAAAAACACATGTAGTCTGCCACTATCCAAAGATGTGAGTTTTAAACTACTCTAGAGTCGTTCCGCAAAATGATGCGAGATAACTTTTCAGAGGAAAGGAGGAAGGAAAACCAATTTACAAGATGGGCGACGGAGCATGCAACGATTGCAAGGATTACAGCGATGCTCCAAACTGCAAAGACAACCTCTGCTCTGCGAAGGCATAACTAGAGTCGCAAGACATCTACGAATGACAACAGCTGTAGAGGAACAAATTTATCGCAAACATGCAATAATGTTGACCTGACTCTGTTTCAAAAATATTCTAAATTGACTCACATTCACTCACGGAAACTGCAGAATACTAGACTGTATTGGAAGGGAGCTGAAGTAGAAAGCTTCGGACTTTGCACTGAAAATAACAAGGAAAGCAGAATCATACTGAGTCCACTGAAAAAACTTTATCATTCTTTGGCAGATCTGTCAGCACAAGCGCGCGCCAACTGAGGTTCCAATAATGTGCTCCCAAAAATATCCCCTGCTGATATAAAACCAGACTTTTTTTTTATCGTACTGAAACGTTCTGAAATATACAGGAATTTAAAGGGATATATATTATGGGATATTTCCTTGTGTTTAATACGTTTAGTATCTGTTTCGTGCATCACCCTCATGCGGATTCTGAACTGAGGAACATGCATGCTTTTTCTGCACTCATCAGTAAAGAAAAAAAGGTATTCGAATTTGTACTGTACAATCATACTTCATTTCTAGATATTTTCATAGATTATAATAGTTATTATTGTTATTATCATTCGTCTTCGTCAGGTTCAGTTGGAGACCGATCTTTCCACACGCGTCGTCAAAGTCGGCCAGCATCCGTTCCGCTTCGCCGATAGTTGGTGTTATAAGGACGATGTCGTCAGCGAAGCGAAGGTGGTTAAGTCGCCGGCCATCAACTTGCACTCCCATGCAATCCCATTCCAGTCTTCGCATGACGTCTTCGAGAGTGGCGCTGAATAGTTTTGGCGACACGGTGTCGCCTTGTCGAACCCCTCTCTTGACGTCGATAGTGATGTCGTCGTAGAATGGAGAAATCCTGGTCGTGAAGTTGCTGTAGAGCTCACGAAATATCTTGATGTACTGAGTAGGTATGCCCTGGTTGCCCAGGGCTTTGAGGACCGCCTCTGTCTCCACAGAGTCGAAGGCTTTCTTCAAATCGATGAACGTGAGACAGAGAGGCATCTTATACTCTCGCGATACTTCAATGAGCCTAGTGACCGTGTGTATGTGATCGATCGTACTGAATCCTTTTCGAAACCCTGCTTGCTCGCACGGCTGTCCTTCATCTAATGTCCTTTCGATCCTATTTAGAATCACTCGAGTGAAAAGCTTGTAGATGACGGACAACAGACAGATGGGGCGATAATTGCCGATGTCCTGTGGGTCTCCCTTCTTGTACAGCAGCACGGTCCTGCTGGTCTTCCATTGGTTCGGTACCTTGCATTCCGACAGGTACCGCGTGAAGAGCCTAGCCAAGGTGGTGATAAGAACTGGCGGTAGGTTCTTCAGATGTTCCGGTCGAATCCTGTCGGGGCCCGGTGCTGTACGATTCTTCACCGACTTGATGGCATGTCGGACTTCGGAAGGGAGAACTGATGGGACAACGTATCCATCCTCCCTTGGGTGATATTGGGGGAGATGGACGTGGCTATCGAAGAGATCCGAGTAGAAGTCGTGGATGACCTTCTCCATTACCCGTCTTGATGAAGAAATTGTTCCTTCTGGGCGCCGGAGGGCGGTCATCTTGGTCTTACGATTGGCGAAGTCACGGCGGGCGTTGCGAATGCTTCTTCCTGCCTCTGCGGCTTCGGCCAATACTGCTGCTCGTCTCTCTTTAAGGTCTTCTTTTATCGCTTCTCTGCACCGTTTTGCGAGCTCGGACGTCAGTTGGTAGTTGCCTGCGGCTCTCGCGACTCCGCGCTGGCGTATCAGCTCGAGGGTCTCGTAAGACAGTCGTCTTTTGGTGGATCTTGAGCCCTCGGCTCTCCTTGCGCTGTCGCAGAGATGTTGAACAAGCCGATCGTATTCTTCGTCGATGTTGTCGACAACGGCATCTTCCCAAAAGCCGGCTAACGAAGTGAAGAGATCCCAATTGATGACGGATTTGGGAGCCCTCTTCTTGAACTTCGCGGCTTTCTCTCCTTTGCGCGAGAAGAAGAATCTTGCACGAAGGAGGCGATGGTCTGATCCGGTGTAGAACTTCGGTACAACACCGACGTCGGTCAGGCAGAACCTTCGATTGACGATGATGTGGTCAATTTCATTATGGTACTCTCCACCGGGTGACTCCCACGTCCACCGTAGGGAGGTTGGCTTCTGAAACTGTGAGTTACCATGGATGGTCTTCGTCGTCATGATGAACTCAGACAACCTCTCTCCCTGTTCGTTCCACTGTAGGCCGTGGGTACCGATGTGAAGTTCCTCAGGCGTTCTCCTAGGGCCAATCTTGGCGTTGAAGTCGCCAACAATGACCTTGTAGAAAGTGTGGTCTTCCCTGTAGAACTTCTCCAAGTCCATGTAGAAGGCCTCGATTTCTTCATCGTCGTAGCTGGATGTTGGAGCATAGGCGACGAAGATTGTCAAGGCCGGTATTGATCCACATCTTCTCAGTCGCAAACGTCCGATTCGGGTTGTTAGCTGTTCGAACGAATCGATGTTCATGGCCAAGTTCGTGTTGACGAGGACACCGACTCCACCAACTCCTCTACTGTCGCAGGTTCCAAGGAACAGTTCTTCTCCAGTGTCGAAGGTGGCGTTCAGTGGCCGGTGTCTCCTCGTCTCGGTCAGTCCGATGACGTCGTACCTGATCTTCCTGGCCTGCATCATCAAATCCTCGATAGAAGCCTCCGATGCAAGCGTGCGTGCGTTGAAGGTACAGATCGTCATCATAGTCCTTCTGGTTTTAGGCAGCCTAGATAACCCCTCGGACCTCGTCCTCACTGGCGCCGCCGTACCAGTGACTCTTCCGAGATCAGGGGAACACTCTTTATTATTGCTGTGTCGAGCTTTAAGAAAAAGAAAACCCTTAGGAGATAGCTTGCTGGGCTCTATTCCCCCGCGGGTAGCTAGGGTAGGATTTCACCGGGAAGTTAGCCGGGCTTCCCGGGAGTGGACGATGGAGCTTATTTGTTGGAGGCGACTCCGAACCGCCTTATCATTATTCTCCTAATATTGTTCAATCAATCAATTTATTACATGGATATACCATGCGATTCATCAAACAAAAATAAAACACTCATAAAACGTAGGAGGAACACGGATACAAAAAGCCAAACAGAAGGCTAAACTATAAAATAGGCAAGGTGTAACCATTGGTTAATAGAAACAAAAGTGAACAACGGCAAATCCTAAAGAAAAAAAAATAAAAAGAAAAAAAATTGCTCTAGGAAACCCTGGAATTTTCTCTTAGATACCTGCCAACAATTGTTTTGAACTGTCGAATATTAGTGGGAATAATGTGGAGTTTAGATAATTTCTGGAACTACGAACCCGCTCTGTTGACGAAATAGTTGAACCTTAAGGAGTACCTCGCCCTGATCACTGCCAACTTGATCGAACCCCCTCTAGTTCTGGATTGAGTTAAATGGAAAAACGTATCCGCTTTCAAGCAAACATGATTATAGAGAATTTTCCGAACCATAACCGAGTCATTTTATTATTTGCCTTACTTTTTTTTTAATTGGCATTTTACTTTCTCCTTTTAGAAAGATGCACCGTTTTTGCGTTTTTCAACTCAACGTGGGTTGAGTGGCCTTTGTTGAAAACAACAGCAATCTTATCAAGTTAATTGGTTGGTGAGGTTTACTTGGAGCTCCCAGAAACATGAAGGACTAGAAAATCGAACTTCTGAGAAAAGGTAAAGCTGATCATGCTCTATGAACACAGTGAAAAACGTTTGCTGATCCAGAGTTAAAGAAGTTCTTTGCAAGGTCTAATTCACCCTACTTTTCCACGAATTGATGGGCCCTATTGGCAAAATACATCTCGGTATTTCTCGCAAACGTTGCCTTTTTTGGTGGTCTTTCCTCTGTTATGGGCACCAGAGCAGCCTTCAGAGTAGAATCTCTTAGAAAAATCGGAGGCGTTTTTTATCATGAGTGCTGCCTTTAATCTCGCTACATTTTTGGACCCATTGCTCGCTCTACCACTATCACCCAATACCACGACGATGTTTGGACAAGCAAGATTTGTGACCTTTCACAAATGTGCAAAAACTTCATCCACAGAGTGATGTAATGTGTCAAAGACCAGCGGAAGGTGCGCTTTTTAATTTTTGAATTAACTAACAATTGAGCAGTATCACAGAATTTCGGCGAAAATTGAGAAGACCTTGTCAGTAATTGAGAGCACCCTTTCGGCTAGTCCTAAGGGTCCATATGGACTCTGAGAGAGTAACTTTCAAAATAAAAGGTGGATTATTGTTGCTGTGGAAGAGGTGAAGGTGCGCCCTTAGGAGATCTCCTCGAAATCATAGTATCTTCGTTCAGAACGTTAAATTTGTCTGGTACCCATAATTTTGGCGCTGCCTGTATGTGGTGTTCTAAGGCTAAACAATAGTTGGTTTATTCTGTTAGTCAAGCATTACCAGTAGCAACCGTGTGAAAAGCGTTGGCGAAGTCATAATATCGCTTGGTAATATTTGAAAACTCGAAAAATATTTCCTATTAAAAAAATTTTCCTATTGAAAAATAGAAAACTCTGGTCTGCACATGGGAACCCTCTGTCTCACAATTAATGTGTAGTCTCATCTGAAGCAAGGATTGTATTTCTAAACGATGAGAATGCAAGTGTCTCGAGGAGTACACCAGACACTTAGGTACTCACTCTTCACTGGAAAATCTGAGCATCAGCGATTCTCCATCTACATGCAGACTTTTTCATTTTTGATATTTGATGTTATGGGAGGGCTGAAGCGATTAGTTATGAAATGAGGCTCTGATCAAAAATAATGAGGTGAAAGATGCACGTTTGATTTGTGCCAGTTCCTGAAAAATACGTCCATGTATGGTTCAATCAATTCCGCTCTGAGAACGGGATAGAGCATTAGATAAGTGCAAAATTGAAAATTTGGATATAAGCTTGAGTAAGTCGAAATTTCAGGTTTTCGAAGGAGTAAGATAAGTGCAATCCTTGGGAATGAGTGGCACGGATCTGTTTCCCTTTTTTGAACAGCTGCTCGACTCCGAGAGGTGGGATCGTCTATATTCATCATGTTCTTCTGCTCTATTTCACTCAGAATTTCGATAAACGAAGCATTTAGCCAATTGACTGTGACGAACTGCGAACACGACAGAACTGTGCACGACATTTCGCTTCAACCTCTTCAAACTACCTAACCACAGATTGATCGTCAGTGTTTAACGATCTCCCATTGTCGAGGTAACGGCGTTGAATTTTTATTTTGTTTTCGTTTGAATCACATGATAACAATCCTAATCCCATAGCTGACCGTATAGGTTGTCTGGGTGAGTTTGTGAGGACGCCCACGGGTAATTACGATGTTCTCACTTTTGTGACAAATCGGATCTTTTATGTTCTGGTGGTTCGCACGGCAACGGTGCAGAAGAAGCATGTGGGTAATATTCTCTTCCTAAGAAATTCTTCACAAAGTGTAAAAGATTAATACATCAAAATCCATTCCAGTCCACTGCATAATTCATCGGAAAAGGATTTATCAAATCGATTATTCAGTTTGGAACAAGAGAATCGCTCATTATATGCGTATATAAAGTGTCAACCAAGGGCTAGCACAGGCATAACACCAATGAGGCCCTACCTTTTGGTGGTAAGCCTTCTCACCTTCTTCTCTACCTAAATTGATTGATCTGAGCTGATTGCGCAGATAGACGTCTATTTTTCAGGCTTTGATTGTCATCTGCGGCATTGTTCACGCCGATGGTAAGTCTCTTCGCATTAATGTAAAGCTGAAAACAAATTGTACTTGTATATAGCCCTGTACTGATACATTGCCATTACCATTGCCGTGTGGAAGTTGTCGCAGGTTTCGTTCTGCGATCTCTCTTGGTGTATTTTTACTAGAACTGGTCATAGTACTTATGCGCAAAGTATGTACCTCACGAAAAGTATTGAGATAATTGAATTCTGACCATGTTCGTTCGTGAAAAGGGACTCACCTTGACCCAAATGGAAAACGGCTCAGAAGAAGTAAAGAAAAGTAAACATTCGAATATTAACGACATGGCCGCGTCTAGGTTTTTTTTCCTGCATTCCTATCGATGAATGACCTGACTTGGGTGGCTTTAAGAGGAAATCTTCAAGCTGTACAGTGGCATCTCCTCCACAAATTATCTGCTTAAACCAAAAATTTGCTGCTGAAGCAAAACGGATCCGCCAAAAACGGTTCCCTTTCTTCAACACTGACTCTTCGGGATCCTGTAAGGTAGATAAATTCATTCTCGTCAAGCAAGTTCTTGAAACAGCTGGCCAGCAGCTACGCACCTTTGTGTTACACCCAAAGCTCGCATTCCAAGCTCATGATAGCGAAGTCACTCGGAAAAACCAGAAATCAATTGAAAAAAATTATGTGGCTTCGCCCAAGTGCCGTGAAATCGAGCTCTTTATCACTCTTCGTTGTTCTCTAAAAACCTTTCAATAAGAGTTCTCTTCTCCTCTTGATCTGATAATAACGTGAAATGAAAACTCATGGAGAAAAAATATCACGATCCGTTCAGAAACTCATCCTCTTCAAGACGGTGACGCATTAGATCCTCAACCTCCTAAGGAAGATGACATAGCAGAGCCTCAACCTCCTAAGGAGGACGACACAGAGCCTCAATATCCTGAGGACGGCGACACAGAGCCTAAATATCCTGAGGACGACGACACAGAGCCTCAACCTCCTAAAGAGGACGACGCAGAGCCCCAATCTCCTGAGGAAGACGACACAAAGCCTCAATATCCTGAGGACGGCGACACAGAGCCTCAACCTCCTAAGGAGGACGACACAGAGCCCCAATCTCCTGAGGAAGACGACACAGAGCCTCTATCTCCTGAGGAATACGACACAGAGCCCCAATCTCCTGAGGAAGACGACACAAAGCCTCAATATCCTGAGGACGGCGACACAGAGCCTAAATATCCTGAGGACGACGACACAGAGCCGCAACCTCCTAAGGAGGACGACACAGAGCCTCAGCCACCTAAGGAGGACGACACAGAGCCCCAATCTCCTGAGGAAGACGACACAGGGCCTCAATCTCCTGAGGAAGACGACACAGAGTCTAAATATCCTGAGGACGACGACACAGAGCCTCATCCTCCTAAGGAGGACGACACAGAGCCTCAGCCACCTAAGGAGGACGACACAGAGCCCCATTCTCCTGAGGAAGACGACATAGGGCCTCAATCTCCTGAGGAAGACGATATAGAGCCTAAATATCCTGAGGACGGCGACACAGAGCCTCAACCTCCTAAGGAGGACGACACAGAGCCCCAATCTCCTGAGGAAGACGACACAGAGCCTCAACCTCCTAAGGAGGACGACACAGAGCCTCAACCTCCTAAGGAGGACGATACAGAGCCTCAGCCACCTAAGGAGGAGGACACAGAGCCCAAATCTCCTGAGGAAGACGACGTAGAGCCTAAATATCCTGAGGACGGCGACACAGAGCCCCAATCTCCTGAGGACGACGACACAGAGCCTCAACCTCCTAAGAAGGACGACACAGAGCCGCAATCTTCTGAGGAAGACGACACATCGGAGAATGAACCTAAGAAACTTGAGGACAAAAAGTGCTCCCAAGGAAAGCCTGGTGAGATGGGGCTTAGTTTTGAGGAAATGCACAATGCTTTTAGGTGAGGAGATCATTTGTTCATGCATCTTCTAAAGAGTGAAATCGAGGAGAACTGTTTCAGAATTTACATCGCGCGAGAAACTCATGCGTCGAAAATGAGAAGGCTGGTGAGTTGGAAGAGTTACACGTGTTCTTTCATAAGTACCCAACATGAAGCGGTACTCTCCTTTTCTGCTTCCCGGTACGCGTTCCTGTAGTCCAAATGAACTGGAAGAAAACCACTGTCCTTCAGACTATCAAATCTATCTGTACAGGTGCGGACCCAGCTGTGCGCGCGCGCCGCGGGTATATTGTGAGGGTAGAACTTGTCCCCCTCTCTGTTTTCTGAGTTTAACCCATCGAGGACTGCCCGCACTTTCGCGCGTCTGACGCAAGATGCAGCGAATGTGTTTTGGTATAGAAAATATGGCTCTTATACAGATTATTCCCTACCACCTCACAAGAATTGTAATTTAAACTGATATGCTGATAATTCCTCGATTTTGAAATCCCATCCTGCTCATGGTATTCAGCACAACAATAGAGCAGCGGGATCAATACGATGGTTCACAGCGGCAACAGAAAGTAGAAAACATCTCATCATCACAAACTGTACTGATGAGAACTCATCCAAGTTGAAGTTAGCTGAATAGTAGCGGGGAGTTATACCGTCATAATCCAGCCACTACACGACGTGAGTCCACGCCTTCATCGAGATTAGGGTCCATACACAGTTATTACGCGACACATCGAATAGGTGGCAGTGACTCTCGATAACATTTTTCGTCACTGTTTTACTGTTCCAGACCTAAAAAAGCTTATTGAGTAGGCCTCACGTAGAAAGAAGTTATGGACAAATGTTCAGAGACGATCTCAGGATAATATTGTATAACATGATGTATTAGAGTGAGTCATAAGTTTTATGGACCCTTTCTGATTGTTCGGAGTTGCTATCCTAAAAATTCATTAGAATCAGGCAGCAAATTGATGAATAATGCTCAGCCGATAACATAACGAGCCTGTGCTTGTCCTGCACTGCACTGAAAAGATGTTTTTGACGAAGAAAAAAGCAGCGAAATGGATTACTTTCAACATCTGCACTCTCTCCAGAGTACTTCAAGTATGTAGGTTGGCAGGTGTCCTGCAAAAAAAGTTGGCCGGATTTTCAGAAGTTACTTCAAGAATAGAACATCTCATCTCCCGTGCGCGGGCTTCAGAATAGCAGGCAATCGGAAATCTCTAGCACTGCAGAGGAACATTTGAGGAAAAACCAAAAATAGGCTGAATAGTCAGTCAACCGACTTTTCCGTATTTTAGAACTAAGCAAAGCGCGAGTGAGAGAGTAACAATCTGAGCACTCGCTGCTACGAAGTCAAGAAAAACGCAAGCTGCTATCTTTTGAAATTGCAAGGGAAAAATTCCTGAAACATCTGTTCACCCTCATAAGATGGTGCACTGAAGAACGCTCACACCCCCTCTCCCCCTCCCCCCTCTCTTGAAGCTTGTAGCATCCAAAGAAGAACAAAATCGGCCAAGGTTTATTGGTTGAACTGGAATGAGTGCATTGAGGAAGATGAGTCTGGCAGCTAATAACAACAGTAGAAGTTTTGCAATTCTTTGCTTGATAGTTAGGGTTAGTCATGTGATAGATCACAGAGCACTCAATCTCCATAAATATCCAAAGGCGCTATACAAAGTTGGATAACCATCAATAACACCATGACACCTCACTCACTCCCCTCCCCCCCCCCCCCACGTCCACACAACACGGACATCCTGTCTTTTTTATTTACAGTAGGCGGCAATGGCGGTGGCCCATCTGCGGCCTCGAGAAGGACGCCGCGCAACCGCACCGCGCGAGGTGGGATCGGTGTCGTCTGCCGGCGGAATGCTATTTCTAAGCTTTTTTCTTCCCGATTCGGGCAAAAATCCTTGAAATCGGGTAGAAAAGCTGCTAGAAATAGCATAACAGCAGCAGAAAACATCGGCTACGGCACGCGCGGCGCGGTTGCGCGACGTCTTTCTCGAGGCCGCAAATGGGCCACTCCCATTGCCGTCCACTATATTATTTTTCGTTTCTACTATTTTTTTAGCTTGTGTTTACTTGTAGTACTTCATGTCTAGTGAAGCTGTTCCAGATATATGATTGTGAAGCCGAGAAAAGCGCCTTCGAGGTGGCACAGAAACTCTGCTCGGGCACTCCATCTTCACCTAAGGAATACGATGAAAATCGACACGTTAACGACGCAACTGATGATTCTACTGATTACATTTTAGAGGTTGATGATGATTATTGTAGTTCTTCACACATATGTAGATGGGAATCAACTCTGTATTGATGCCGTTTTCGTTGCTGTTTCAGGCCGCGAATTCGTGGTGGGCCGAGATTCTTAAGACTGAAGAGAATCTGTACAACTCGACAGTCAATGCAAACTTCGCTAATGTTTGTCAAACCTGGCTACACTTTGCTAACGTAGAATTTAGAAGTGCAATATCATAATGAGTAATTAAGATGCTCTGGGACAGTCGTGAAAAGCTTGGCTGCGCAATTGCTAAGTGTGGAAAAACCCATGTAGTTTGCCACTATCCAAAGATGTGAGTTTTAAACTACTCTAGAGTCGCTCCGCAAAGTGATGCGAGTTAACGTTTCAGAGAAAAAGAGGAAGGAAAACCAATTTACAAGATGGGCGACGGAGCATGCAACGATTGCAAAGACTACAGTGATGCTCCCAACTGCAAAGACAACCTCTGCTCTGCAAAGGCATAACTAGAGTCGCAAGACATCTACGAATGACAACAGCTGTAGAGGAATAAATCTATCGCAAACAATAATGTTGACCTGACTCTGTTTCAAAAATATTCTAAATTGACTCACATTCGCTCACGGAAACTGCAGAATACCAGATTGTATTGAAAGCGAGCTGAACTAGAAAGCTTCCGAGTCTGCACTGAAAATAACAAGGAAAGCAGAATTATACTGAGTCCACTGAAGAAACTTCATCATTCTTTGGCAGATCTGTCAGCACAAGCGCGCCAACTGATGTTCCAATAACGTGCTCCCAAAAAATATTCCATGCTGATAATAAACCAGACTTTTTTATCGTAGTGAAACTTTCTGGAATCTACAGGAATTTAAAGGGATATATATATTATGGGATATTTCCTCGTGTTCAATACGTTTAGTATCTGTTTCGTGCATCATCCTTATACGGATTCTAAACTGAGGAACATGCATGCTTTTTCTGCACTCATCAGCAAAGAAAAGAAAGGTATTCGAATTTGTACTGTACAATCATACTTCATTTCTAGATATTTTTATAGATTAGAATAGTTATTACTGTTATTATCATTATTCTCCCAATATTGATATTATTTGTCTTCTTGTTTTTTTAGTTGGCATTTTACTTTTTTCTTTTAAAAAGATGCACGGTTTTTGTGTTTTTCAACTCAATGTGGGTTGAGTGGCCTTTGTTGAAAACAACAGCAATATTATCAAGTTAATTGGTTGGTGAAGTTTACTTGGAGCTCCCAGAAACATGAAGGCCTGAAAAATCGAACTTCTGAGAAAATGTAAAGCTGACCATGCTCTATGAACACAGTGAAGAACGTTAGCTGATCCAGAGTTAAAGAAGTTCACTGCAAGATCTAATTCACCCTACTTTTCCACGAACTGATGGCCCTTCGCACATGTGCTATCGATCGGTTCCGCTTCCCAAACTTCATTTTCAGATGTTTCCACCCTCTCTACTTGACACCTAATTATGAAGTGTATCCGTGAAAAAATTTTCCGAAGACGCGATTGATAAAGTGATTTTCTTGCTAGCAACTTATCCAATCGAATAAGAAAGGTTGTATATGGTTGTTGCAAAATCGATGTTGGTGTTGACAGTTGAACTTTGAGTTGTCATAACTCGGCTGAAAAAGAAGCTTTTCTCGCGGTTAAGATATCATTTGAATAGGCATATTTTCACCATATTCTGGGCAAATTTTAATTCCAAAGGATCCGGGGCTTTTTGAAGTATGCAAAATCTTCGAAAGCGTTTTGAGCTGAAGTATTTTCACGGCCTACTTTTCCTCTCAGGGGTGAGTCCAACCACCTGGATTTGCAGTTATCTGTAGGGGAACAGTCTTCTAAATAAGATATGTGAAGGAAAGTCTCGATTTTCGCTTGTGTATTCTTCCAGATCGTCTGGAATGCGAAGTGGTTTCTTTGCTGTTGTAAAACAACAGGGGATAATTTGAGGAGAGTCCACTTGTCCAATTTTTCCAGCATGCCTATGCCTTCCAAGGTGTCAAAAATAGATAAATTATAAGCTTTAAAGCCACCTTCGAGATACTGAACACCTCTTCTTGTAGTAGATTCCACCAGTGCTTCCAGAACAACGTTAACATCATTTTTTAGTCCATAACTCTGACACATTTATCTCCAAAACTGGATAACTTGTGGACAAGCATTGGGCTACGATTGTATTTAGCATTCCTTCAGGCATATGCTGGTAATATTCCCCTTCCTAGCTGTTGGGCCGTTACCGAGTCCGAATCCATGATACAGTTGGACTCGAATTTTTGCTAACGACTACACTTCGATTCACCCACGAGAAAGCCGTAGGTCCGAATGGAAATGGGATAGCAGAAAGAGGAAGAAATAAGCTTTCAGATAATCCCAAATGTGTCGTTGAAACTTTACTTTTCTTTCCAGCGTGCTATTCCAAAATTTCGAGGCTCGAAAATGCGACATCGATTTTGCAACAACCTAATATATCGACATCAAGGTTGTTTTAGTTCTAATTTTGGAGTTTTAATGCGTTTCTTTTGTATATTCTTCCTTGAGACCTAGAAAACACGCTTGATTAGAAAGAGGGGTGGGGTAATATTGACGATCGTCCTGCTTGACCCTGATTATAGCTTGGGCGACACCCTAAATATTGAAAGCGAGGGTCTTTTCTGCTGGTCGCTAGTCTTCGCCAGAATGTGAAAACACTGACGGCGTTCCATAAACAGTCATTTCTGCCCTCATAGGATAGCCAAACAATCTAAAACATTAATCTCTGTGGAGAGAAAGTGCATATGAGAGAACAAAGTAGTGATTTTCAATCCACTGTTTCACTGAACAACATCAGTTATGCATGCCACTTTTCACATCACATTTTGAGTCGTTATCCACAAATGTAATTTCCTTCGTTATACCTGTATTTGGAAGATCAACAGTTTCGACATCCTTAGAGAGTATATGAAAAAAACCCTCATTGGTGCATTCTATGGATGGTGCTGGGAGAGAGCTGTACGTACGTGTTCATCCTTTTTTTTGGAACACTAGCACGTACCGAATTGAATAAATAAATAAAAACGTCACTGTGAACAATACGAAAGGAGACGGACAAAAAACCATACTCGCTTCACAACAGTTTTACGGAAGAAAAAGCAGTGATTGACCCCTGAGCCTTAGAACAACACGAAACCCTGAAAACTTCGTTTCCATCCATTTGCATACGACTCGATGTTATGAGCGTGACAGAGCTCATTTGGCAGCACTGCCATGAAATGTATAGAGGCCTTTCAATAGTTAGCTCCAGTAGCCTTCTACATACAGTGAATGAAAGGACCTGAAAAGAGCCAAAAGGACAACACAACAGAGGAAAAAATGAAGAGGAAATTGATAGTTAAAGGTAAGGATCCACCTCGTTTTGCATGTTAGAGATATCGGCAGATTCTTGATGTCCTCGGCACGCTGATTCCAGTGATGCACACCAAAAGTCACAGGAACTCCGTTTTTAATAGGGTCAAAGTTCCCGCTCCTTAGAGCAGGGGTGGGGGTGCTTTGTTGGTTGCCCGCCAAAGAAGCAACATCGGGTAAACACGTTTTGGCCTGTCCGATCGATAAGATCATAGAAGAAGTACATAGGAAATAAAGTACATAGAGTACATTTTGTACGTTGCTTTGTTTGGGGAATTTTCCATAAGCGATAAAAACTTCATGAGACGGTACAATTCCTAGATGAAATGAAGGGATGATGAAGTTTGCCATCAGAATCATCAAAATTCTGGGCAGGTCGTGGCGCAGCTACTCTGGAAAAAAATGCGCCACGCTATCTCTGGGATATGTTAACTCGCAGAAAAAAAAGAAGTCACTATCATTCAAGAAGCGCAGCTTCGCCGCGCTGCGCTGATGACAGTTTTTCTACCTTATTGATTCTTTCTCTGTGGAAGTGTTGGCGAGAGGAGTTTCTTACCCGGCTAATTTCGAATGGGTGGGTGCTCTCAGAAGATTTCATTTGTTGATGGGGGATTTTCCAAAATATTTTTTTCCTCTTCAATCAGTCTTGACTCTTTCTGATTTTTAGAGCAGTAAAAAGTGACTCGATTCGCGCCTTTCGAAGGTTCTCTTGGAAGTACAAATGTGGCCAGGGAATCCTCTTCCAATCCCTTTCTCTTTTAGTCACCATAGATATCCAGAGAAAGAGAACTATTTAGAGGAAGGATGTCGGAGAGTCGGAAACCATGAAGGAAACACAACCTATCTCACTAGGCATCGGGTTCTCCCTCAGGTGGCGCCAACAACGTGCGGTCTTGCCGCAAAGCGTCTTCTTCTTACCTTCGTGGCCTTCCACATTAGCAGCTCTTCTTGGGTCTTCAGCAGCTTCTACGCTTTGAAAATTTGTCCTGTCCAGAAGGAGTAGTTGGGGGACCCTTTCTCGCTGGATGAGCATTAAAACAGAACAGTTCCATACAAGTTTTGACATTTTACAGTGCGTGCCTAATTTGTTACCTTAGATGCAGCGCATGTGAAGTTGCATGTTAAAAGGTGGCCTCAAAGAATATATCAGTAAGGAAAGTACGTAAATGAGAGATCTTCAAATTTTCGTTTCTGAATTTGTTCACCTGCAAAGGTCTTTGCAGTCCAAACATCGTAACCGCGGGCATGCAGTCACAACGCTCTAGTTTTCATAGGAATTTTCATTCCTTATTAATTGTGAAGAACTATTCCCATTGGGTGTGGGAATCCTTCCACAATCTTCCTCTATCTTTTTCTGCCACTTTCTACGTTTAACACCGAGAATTCTATTCTAGAAAAGGAAAAATCGGTATTCCCTCGACTAGCGCAGGCCATAAGGTCACCCGGCGACAAACAGACCGTTTCGCAATGTTTTCGCTGCTTATTATATAGAGGAGATATAAAATGTCATCCAAGGGCTAGATCAGGCACAAACAGAAATGAGGCCCTACCTTTTGGTGGTAAGCTTTTTCATCATTCTCTCTGTTCGAGTTGATCGCAAAAAGAGACGTCCATTTTTCAGGCTTTGATTGTCATCTGCGGCTTTGCTCATGCCGATGGTAAGTCTCTTCGCATCAACCGAGACCTGAAAAGAAATGGTACCCGTACATAGTCCTGTACAGATACGGCCATTGCCGCGTTGAAGTTGTCGCAGGTTCTGGTCTGCGATCACTCGTGTATTTTCACTAGAACTGGTCAAAGTACTAGTGGCTCAAAGGCAAAGTATGTACCTCACGAACAGTTTTGTGATAATTGAATTCTGATCATGTTCGTTCGTGAAAAGCGACTCATCTTGAACCAAACGGAAAACGGGTCAGAAGAACTAAAGAAAATAAACATTCGAATGGTAAAGTCATGACAGCGTTGAGGTTTTTTGCTGCAGTCCGGACGTGGGTGACGTTAAGAGAAAATCTCGTCAAAAAAAAAAAAACGATGACAATGGCATTTCTTCCACAAATCATCCGCTCAAAAATTGAAGAAAAATTGCTGATGAAATAAAAACAAGTTCTTATCTTAACCATTGACTCTCCAGGATACTGTAAGGTAGATCAATTCATTTTCCCCAAGCATGTGCCTGAAACAGCTGGCCATCACTTCCGGTCCGGTTCATTTTACACTATCCATTTTTCGACAAATGACAGCGAAGTCGCTCTGAAAAGTTGAAAATTGGTTGAAAAAACATACTTCGTGCTTCGTTACGAAGTTTTGTGGAAAGTAGCTCTTTGTCACTAGTCGTTGTTCTTTAAAAACCTTCCAATAGAAGTGCTTTCCTCATCGTGATCTGACAAAGACGTGAAATAAAAACTCAAGGAGAAAAAATTTCACCATCCGTTCAGAAACTCATTCTCTTCAAGACGGTGACGCATTCGATCCTCAACCTCCTAAGGAGTATGACATAGCAGAACCTCAACCTTCTGAAGAAGACGACACATTAGAGCCTCAACCTTCGGAGGAAGACGACACATCAGGGCCTCAACCTCCTGAGGAAGACGACACATCAGAGCCTGAATCTCCTGAGGAAGGCGACGGAGACGACACAGAAGAGTCTGAACCTCTTGAGGAAGACGACGAAAACGACGAAGACGACGAAGACGAGACAGAAGAGCCTGAAACTTTCGAGGGAGACGACGAAGACGACACAGAAGAGCCTGAAACTTTCGAGGAAGACGACGAAGACGACATAGACGACGAAGACGACACAGACGACGAAGATGACACAGAAGAGCCCGAAACTTTCGAGGAAGACGACGAAGACGACATAGACGACGAAGACGACACAGAAGAGCCTGAAACTTTCGAGGAAGACGACGAAGCCGACATAGACGACGAAGACGACACAGAAGAGCCTGAAACTTTCGAGGAAGACGACGAAGACGACGAAGACTACACAGACGACGAAGACGACACAGAAGAGCCCGAAACTTTCGAGGAAGACGACGAAGACGACACAGACGACGAAGACGACACAGACGACGAAGACGACACAGAAGAGCCTGAAACTTTCGAGGAAGACGACGAAGACGACACATCAGAGCCTGAACCTCTTGAGGAAGACGACGAAGACGACATAGACGACGAAGACGACACATCAGATCCTGTACCTTTTGAGGAAGACGACGAAGACGAGACAGAAGAGCCTGAAACTTTCGAGGAAGACGACGAAGACGACACAGATGACGAAGGCGACACATCAGAGCCTGAACCTTTTGAGGAAGACGACGAAGACGATACATCAGACCCTGTACCTTTCGAGGAAGACGACGAAGACGGCATAGACGACGAAGACGACACATCAGGGCCTCAACCTAATGAGAAAGAGGACGAAGATGACACATCAGAGCCTCAACCTAATGATGAGGATGACACATCAGAGCCTCAACCTTCTGAGGAAGATGACACATCAGAGAATGAACCTAAGAAACTTGAGGACAAAAGGTGCTCCCAAGGAAAGCCTGGTGAGATGGGGCTCAGTTTTGAGGAAATGCACAATGCTTTTAGGTAAGGAGACCACTTGTTTATGTATCATCTGAACAGTAAAACCGAGAACTTTTACAGAATTTACATCGCGCGAGAAACTCATGCATCAAAAATGAGAAGGCTGGTGAGTTGAAGGTATAACACATGTCCTCTTACAAGTACAATTCGTGAAACGGTGCTTTTACTTGGATCCGGTATGCATTCCTGAATTCCAAATGAATTGGACGAAAATCACTATCGCACATTGTGTAGAATCTAGTGGTGGAGGCTCAGACTTAGCTGTGCATGTATACCAGGGCTATACGTTAGAGAATTTTCAGATTTCGTTAATGCGTTAATTCGTTACGCTAATAACACAGCTCTGATGTACATCACGGCTATGTTGTGAGGGAACAACTCATGCTTCTCTTTGCTGTTCGAGTTCACTAGACCATTGGGATCAATACACGGGCTCACATCGGCAATAGTAAATAGAAAAACACTGCATAATCACAAATCGTACTGAGGAGACTCACGCAAGATGAGAATAGCTGAGATTCGGCCGAGTTCAATCGTAACGATCCAGCCACAGTAACCTCGGGTTTCGCGCCTCTACCGATGAAGTTCATGAACACCACACTTCACATAGTTGGCAATGGCTCTAGATGACAATTTCCGTCACTATCTCACCGTTCGGATCTTACGAGAAGATTGAGAAGTTCTTGCTCTTCTAAAAATCATATTATCGTTCTGCTTCACTTTCCTCACAGCCGTAGCATTCAAGATGCACGTAGAATTCCGAGATGACGTGCATATTATGTCAAAAATCTGTTGATTTTAGGAGTTATTTCACTGAGAGCGAAAAATTCATTTTGGCTGGAATTATGTATCCCATCTAAAAAGATTACTGCGGTTGTGTCCATTACCACATCGAAAACTTTGACATTCCTTAGTAACTGATGATCGTATTATGTCCTGGCACGCAGATTATTAGTTTTTATCACGTAGCATTGCGAATCAAGCTCTAGATCTTAACCGGATATAGGTTGAAGGACAACTTTCAATTACCAATTTTGTGAAACCTTCATCATGAAGTGTGGAGTGAGAGTGTTCTGGAAGGGAATTTGGTAGCGTTTTGGACATTGTGTCAAAGCATGTAAATTCCTCTTCCCCCTGCGTGTCGCATGAGAGATCTTCCTTCAGAACACCAACCAAGCGTAAATCTCTTGAGGAACATATGTTTTCTGAAGAAATCTCATGACGAACAAATGAGTAGGCACCAAAAATGATTTGAGTTGTCAGTCGTCGCCTTTCTCATGTTGTCGAACTAAGCACAACACAACTAAGACAGCCACAATCTGAACATTCGTTGCTCTAACGTCAGGAATAACAGTGATTCATTCCTCGAGCTATTACTTTTTGAAAAATGTGGACGAAAAATTCTTAAAACTTACGTATGACCGCTCCTTATAATAAGGTGCACTGAAGAACGCTCACACCTTTCTTGAAGCGTGTAGCATCCGATGAAGAACAAGTTCGAGATCGCCATCTGAGATTTCACGATGCATTATGTTTCAAAATAGATATCTGTGCAAGACGCACCTCTTGTCAGACGCTTGCTCAACAGCTTGCAGTTGTATTACGTGAAGGAGCCAAGGTTTCTTGACCTTGAATCAGTGCAGATGAGGAAGATGGGTCCTGCAGATAGTAGCAACAGCTGAAGTTTTACAATTCTTCGCCTGATAGTTAGGGTTAGTCATGCGATAGATCACAAAGTGCTCAATCTCCATAAATATTCAAACGCGCTAGGCAAAGTTGGTTAACCATCAATAACACCATGACACGTCACCCACTTCCCTCCCCCTCCACGTACATACTACATAGACATTCTGTTTTTTTTTCGTTTCTACTCCTTTTTAACTTGTTTTTACTTGTCGTGCTTCATGTATAGTGAAACTATTCCAGACATATGATTGTGAAGCCGAAAAAAGCGCCTACGAGGCGGCACAGAAACTCTGCTCGGGCACTGCATCTTCACCTGAGAAATACGATGAAAATCGACACGTCAACGACGCCACTGATGATTCTACTGATTACATTTTAGAGGTTGACAATGATTATTATATTTCTTCATGCATGCATAGATGGGAATTAACTCCGCACTTATGGCTTCTCTGTTGATATTTCAGGCCGCCAATTCGTGGTGGGCCGAGATTCTTAACACTGAGGAGAATCTCTACAACTCGACAGTTAATGCAAACTTCGCTAATGTTCGTCAAACGTGGCTACACTTTGTTGACGTAGAATTTAAAAGTACAATATCTTAATAAGTAATTAAGATGCTCTGGGACAGTCGTGAAAAGCTTGGCTGCGCCATTGCTAAGTGTGGAAAAACCCATGTAGTCTGCCACTATCCAAAGATGTGAGTTTTAAACTACTCTAGAGTCGCTCCGCAAAGTGATGCGAGTTAACTTTTCAGAGAGAAAGAGGAAGGAAAACCAATTTACAAGGTGGGCGACGGAGCATGCAACGATTGCAAGGATTACAGTGATGCTCCCACCTGCAAAGACAACCTCTGCTCTGCGAAGGCTTAATTAGAGTAGCAAGACATCTATGGATGACAACAGCTGTAGGGGAATAAATCTATCGCAAATATACAATACTGTTGACCTGCTTCTGTTTCAAAAATATTCTTAATTGACTAACATTCACTCACGGAAACTGCAGAATACTGAATTGCATTGAAAGGGAGCTGAAGTAGAAAGTTTCCGAGTTTGCACTGAAAATAACAAGGAAAGCAGAACTAATGCGCTGAGGTGCGCATGACCCACATCAAATAAGAACTGCAGAAGAATGCCAGAATTGGTGTAGCGGTGAACCGACTCCAAAATGCACAGAGACGTTATAGAGCTAACGACCTGCGCAAAAACCAGCACACCATCCACTTCTGGTTCAAATACTCTTTTGATCGATTTGATACATACTGGCACTTCTGAAGACCACTTACATATCAATTTACTAGACAAGATTGACATTCTAGTCTGTGCCACAATTCCAACACTGTATATTCTTTCAAGCCCAAATTCGTGGCTTAAAACGAAAACTGAACAGACCACAATAATATGATATCCCGATATAACTCCAGAATTAAGCTCGGCAGGCCCAACAAACTAGAGGAACAAAGACAGATAAGTTCGTTCCATTCGAATGCCACATGGATCAATGGCGATTCAATGATAAAATTCGTTAGTGATTTTTGGATGTCCTCGTTCTAGTTACTGACCTGGCGCACGAGAAATTAAACCACAGAAATTGTATTCCACTCTATTAGCTCCGTCCAACTTCTGAATTGTGTTCACCAGATGTCATCGGACTCCCACTTCATAGTTTTGTTCACTTTACATGGGTATACAACCAATGCTAGGTCACCCTCTAGAAATACAGGAAGGTGGATTTATTTTACACATGATAGTTGATCCTGCCATGGAATGCAGGATATTCTATCCCTTTTTGGTCCACGTGGTCGTGCGAGATCCAAGCTCATGCCGTTGTGGGACCTTGGAGCGTAAAGCATGCACCGCTGATGAATTCGTTGAACTTCGTATGCACATGATGCTTGAGGTTTAGCTGAATTTCGGTGTTTTTAGGGATTAAGAACTCATACCCAAAAGTAAAATAGCGCGAAAGACACGAGGAATTCACGAAATCGGGGTGCTGATTCCCGTGCTCCGTTTGGCAATTGCGGGTCCCGCGACGCAGGAGTCGCACACGTTTGTACTGAGCGATTGTGGCCTCTGTGCATTAGTGCAGGCAAGGCAGCTGTGTTCGCGGAAGGCAGGTGTGCTCACGACTTTGATTTAGGATCCCTTGGTAGGTAAGCTATGGTTCGTTGTGTTCATTGTGCATTGGTGATGTACTGACAATGTATGTCACTATGAGCGGTTTAACTAGGGGTCGGGGATTTCGACGGGTGCCACCTTTGAAGGTCACCTGGTAATGAAACATAGGCGCTTTAGCGATTTGTTACGGAATGGGTTTATATGTATTCGGAAATAATGAGGTGGAGAACACAAGTTTAATCCGTGGCATCCTCTGACAAATACGATCATGTATGGTATAATGAGTCTCGTATCTAATGATTACAGTTCGCCGAGCAAGCTTTTCGTGGAAGTAGAACGGGTACTCCAATCAAAGAAATTGAATCCCTCTAGAAGAAAACCAAGCGCTTCAATTCATAAGTGTGATAAACGGAACACTGACTACATTGGCCGCAGTGGAACGCATTCACGATCGAATTATTTATCACATTTCTTTGAAACCCTAGTGCACATAACTCAATCAATGGTTGAATATTTGCATTCGAAGGGAACTTGTAATCTAGAAAACCAAGCTGAAGTTGTACTATCTTTTTCTTGCAGTCACATACTCACAGTCTTGAAACAGACCACATGCAATCTCCAACTGTATGCAAGAAAGAACACGCGTGTAATTAACATACGGCATCGATTTGAAATATTTTACGTGTTGTATGTTCGTGGCAATGACAATTCCTAGCAATTGTGTTGTTCCGTTCTCATAGAGGCATCATATTCTATGTTTGATTACAATGAGACACATAACTGCTGTTGCGAATTTTCACGAAATAGGGCTTTTTAGATAATGAGGTGGAGAATTCATTTGTGATTTCTGCCTTTTTGTGACAAATCGGATTGTTTGGATTCCAATTGCTCTCTGGTCGACAGTCGATGATGCATAAACAATATAATTGGCAACTCCTTATTCCGATAGAGTTCTTCACAAAGTGTGAGATATCATCACAGTCGGGTCCGGCAGCCACTGCAAATGGGCGCCGGCGGGCGCCGGCTGCCGCCACCCTCCGGCGCCCCGGTATTAATGGGCTATAAATCACTCGAGCTTGGGAGAAAACGAAGAAAAATACAATTTTAGTCCATAGTAGACAGAGTGCAGTGGATATGTTAAGGCTATAAAGCAGGGGACCATTTTCACAACTTTCACGTTTTTTTCATTTTTGTGATTTTCATGGGGAAAGATTTCTGAATACACAATAAGCGAAGCCAACTCTTCCATTTTAGTACAGTGCTTCGCGAATACAAAATGGCCGTTATTCTTCTATAGATGGACACAGTACTTCAGTTATCCCATCTGAATAATTAAGCTCATCCAATTCGGGATCCTGAGACATAATTGAAACCCGTATAAATTGTTCCATATCCATTGCGAAGTAGTTCTACCGCTGTCATTTGTCTTTCGTGGAGCAGTCCTTCACGGCGGAGTTACTCTTTCCCGGCTTCCCTCATCTTTGAAAAAGTGGTTTTTCACTATTACTTACACTATTACTATTACTTACACTCACACTTATCGTAGTTTATCTTCGAAATTTATGCAAAACGTTGCCGGATGCCTTCCTGGACTACCCGAAGGAGATCACGGGGGACGTTCCAAGCAGTGAACCCCAAACGCTGCGATACTTAACTCTGGATCTCCAACGGAGTGGAACCAGCGATAGGGACAGATTGCAATCTGCCACTCAAACCACTGAGCCATCCGGGCTACTCTCTATGTTGGAGTTTGTTGGATAACTGCAGCAGTCGTAGGCAGCATACTATATGTGTTTGCAAAACGGGGGCAGAAGGCAGGATTCGATCCCCTGACCACCACAACGTCGATCATTCGCTCAACCCACTGAGCTATGCGCGCACGCGATGCAACGTAAATGGTGTCCAATCTTACTTGTCCAATCTTACTTCTCATGATTTAGGCCGGTAATTCGTGCTGGAGCGAGAGTCTTGACACGAAGGAGAATCTGTACAAGTCGGAGATTAATGCGAACTTCGCCGATGTTAGTGATTTCTTCCCTCTTGAAAAACGTACTCAGAGCAAAGAAATCTTTCTGCAACAAATTTGGGAGGCATAAAATTGTAGTACTATATATTAAGATGGCCTGGTACACTCAAAAAAAGGTTAGCTGTGCAGTTGCTTAATGCTTGGAAAAAACCACATAGTCTGCCACTGCCCGAAAATGTGAGCCTTAATCTACGCCAAAGCTGAACTCCCAATTAATACGAAAGGACATTTCAGAACAAAGAGGGAAGGTGAACCAATTTACAAGGTAGGCGAGGGACCATGCAATATTGCAGAAGTGGTTTCACCTGCGAAGATGGGTTCTGTGCAAGAAAGAAGAATTGAAAGGAGTCGCAACACATCTACAAATCTATGGATGACAACACTTTAAAATAAATCAGTTGCAAGCAGATACTGTAGTACTGTTGACTTATCTTTTGTTCAGAGAAATCTAACAATAAGCTTCGTCTATGTTCAATCAGAAAAACTAGTGGTCATTGGGAGAAGTGGAGTAGTTGCATCAAAACAATTACGCATCACCCACATTTATTTATTTATTAAATGCACTCAGTGGTATACACTTCAAGTAAGAACGACAGAAGAATGTCAGGTAGAACAGAGAACCAGGAAACAGTTGGTGTTGTTGTGAGCACGAACGCATGAAATTACAGAGCTAATAACTAGCGTAAAAGCAATTGTAATGGTAGCTCCCTGCTTGGGTAATACAGCTGCTACATCATTGCAAAAGCTTTAGCAACGGAAATTTTTCAATTTACTACTGATACACGGCGCAGAACTCTTCATGTATCATCTTCCTATAAGATTATGTGGTGTAACATCACAACATCCCTGACATAGCACACATGTATAAAATATGTACCCTACAATAGAACGGTTTTTCTTTGTCGAAACGGCTCCAAAGGCTTATCGACCAACTTAAAATTCACTCACCTAGTGATTCTTTGTGATTTTTCGTAACAGGCGTCATGAGCGTGTGTGTGTAGAACAGTGCTTCTGCAGGTGTTGTTGGTAGTACGAACTAAAAGGCCCACCTATTTATATAGCTATGTATGTACTCCATGCATGTACTATTTCTTAAGTATCTTATTCCGCTTTGGTGCTTCATAATGTGAAAGGCTCCCGCTTTCCGTAGTTTTCTACGGTTCCAATGTAAGCGAAAGGAATCGGGAGACCCTTCGCAGCAATGGCTTTGATGCGTCTGGGGTTCATTGGCCGACGCTGAAAACGGAGGATGGGCTTGACTTTAAAAGTGACGCTCAGCATCATACATGAGCAAGGAAGCGTTTGGGAGAAGTTCTTCTCAGACAACTGGATAAAGCAAACGCAGCAGAACCTGCAAAGCCACACCCCCAAGAAATGGAAGACAGACATTGCTGCATGAGGCAGCACACCTCGTGTTTAGGCTGCATTGAGGAGGCTAGCTGCTGCCCGATTAACTGTGATGTCGTTCAACCTGCGTTCTACCTGCTCCTTACAAATGGCGACACGCCCACTAGGAGGTATATATGAGCCGGTGGTTGAGTATCAGAGTTTAGTGATGTCTCCGCTTCGACGGGGTCAAGAGGAGCGCTGCGTGACTCGTCAGGACGGCTGAGGCCAAGCTGAAACCGTGGCCCAGTGCAACAGTCGGTCAGAGGAGATGCGCGCGGTTGCGGATAAAACCGCCGCAGGACCGCTGCTTCCACCCAAGGGCTGCCACTTAAAGCGCGTACGCGTTCTGGACTATTTTTGGATGAGCTTGGGTTAGCACCCACTTACCCGAGTCTACAGTAGGAACACAGCCCTGCGACGAGATTGAGCTGCCATCCTAGGTTTGAGACATGCAAACCAGTACATCGCCTTCAAAGCACAGCCTTTCCAGTGCTGTGGGGCGACAAAATAAGCTTTCAGCTCGCGCTGAAACTGCTGTCGAAACGTGTTCGGCGTGTGTTCGCCATCCCGGAATCTAAGTTCACGGCTCTGGCTCATGAACGCGTAATCGAGGGAAACCAGGTTGGCAGACCAGTGTTCTCGGTCTGCATCTCATAGCGTTCCGCAGTCTATACGACAACTAATCACACTAGCCATCGTTAGTTTGCTTCTGCGCACTTCTCACCTATTTATGGACATTTTTCTCTCCATTATCTCACTACGGGACGCCACCGCCCAATTCACCGACACTCGACTTCACCGTCCCCTCGGTTTTTTCACTATGCGGCAGCAACGAACACCCACACAGCAGCGGATTCGTTTCTCAGCATTCCTTAGCTCAGTCGACGCGGATCCATCTCTTTTGTAGTAGCATTATCCCTTCATTTTTTTTCTGACCCTTCTTTTATTTGCGTTTCGCGTAAAATTGACCCAATGGCGGCAAGTAGGTTACATATGGGAATAGCATCTGTTCTCTGACTACCTTTAGAAATTACTTTTTTTCACAGTGCAGATGTGAATGCATTGAATGAATAAGTAAATATGGTGTGTCTAAATTCCTCATGGCTTGTAAATCTTTGAAATGCGCGACAGCCAGAAGAGAGAACAGATTCGAGATCAGCGCTTGGGATTTCACACTATGGTATGAGTGTGTCATACTTCAAAATGCACCATGCTCCAAAATTGGCAATTCCCACTCAGCCAATGCATGCATATACATGTTTTCATGTACGCATGCGGCTATGTGATAGAAAAGTAGAGATACATCCCTAACACACCTGTGCTAACACATCTGTACGGATAGGACCAATGAAACTTTACTCTAAAAGTACATGTTTGTGAGTGTACGAGCATTATTTGAGTTTGCATAACGCCGTTTGAGAACTGTTCATTGGTGCTAGATGTTGAAACATAGAAACATCCACCAGCTGAGCTTGCACTTCCATCATCGCGAAATTAATAAAAATATTATCGTGTACTATCATGTATGGTACTCAATCGAATCCGGACAGTTCTGGATTTCATTTGCGAACCACACCAATCGACACCATATAAGAGGTGACGGAACTGTGATCCTGCCCATTACCAGTGTGACCTAACAGATGGTGCTGGCCTGATTCTTTAGATGCTCGTGGTCCTTCCCTCTGTTATTTTTTAATTTTATGCTTCTCATCCCTTGTGTAAGATCCCACAGAATCTCGTGGCACTCAAAGTAGTAACTAAGAACTACATTGGAAAAAAAAGTGGACCAGTGGTGACGACCAGTGACAGGCCTAAAAAGGTCTAGAACTATTCATATTGTCATATTGCGAGGAATCCCCCGCTTCCTCTCCGGGGTGTGAATCATCGAAAGGGGATATGGGGCGTTACCGAGCTACCGCGAGTGGCCCATTGATTGGATGCGGTAGACTGGTAACCTCGTGATGACACAACCCCTGGAAACTTGACATTTTAGTGTATCTATATATTCCCTAGTTGTTGACAAACATTAAGCACCAAGGCTCACGAGACGAGAATTCTAAAGGGTAATAATCCCTCGCACATTTAATACAGAGGTTACGGTATAAATGTGCGAGGGGCTGTTACCCTTTGGAATTTTTTTTTCAGTCCACCAATAAAACGCATGGAAAGAGACTCGTCAAAATGATTTGTGTGTTTAATCCAGGTGAATCGCTCACAGCTTGCAGGTGTAAAATACCATTCGCGAACTAGCCAAGGCACCGAGCTCCAATGAAGTCCTACCTTGTGGTAGGTTATTTTCTTGCTTAGATAGATTGAGAAGAGAGACTTGAGTAATTCAGGTCCTGCTTGCCATTCTCGGTATTGCTAATGCTTATGGTGAGTGTTTTATTTCCGTCAAAGCTTTCTGCTGAACAGCTAGCAGTTTAAGACGAAGCAGACTCCGTTCACGCCAAGCAATTAATCAGAAGAGCTGCCCACCATTCTCATCCCAGCCGTAACAATCCATTGTGTACTCTTCATAGACCCGAAAGCGCCGATCTTTTAGAGATTCAAAATTGGATTAAGTGGATGTCTTCGATTCCGATTTGGATCATTGTACCAAAACCTAATAAGTGAA
Source organism: Ancylostoma caninum (assembly GCA_037903475.1). Classification (NCBI taxonomy): domain Eukaryota; kingdom Metazoa; phylum Nematoda; class Chromadorea; order Rhabditida; family Ancylostomatidae; genus Ancylostoma; species Ancylostoma caninum. Next base: position 934,674 of record JBAJFG010000086.1, read on the forward strand.
CGTTATTGTGTGAAATCTCGTCAGTAACCACTTCTGGGTGACATGAAAAAGAAGTAAGATGTACGTAAAATAGCAGTGAAAATACATGCGCCTTAATGGCCGTATAAGTCCATACAGAAGGAAGATACTGAGTACTAATCCACGAGCAGTTAGTTCTATCTCTTAAGCTTCGTATAACAAGCGTGAACACAGCAGAAATCTGGTTAAGTTTTCGAGAACTCTTTAGAACTAGCTCTCATGACCTGTTCAGTGACTCAAATTTATCAAGATGATCACATAAGATGCTCTGGAAACGAAGACGAAATAAGTGGCATTTTGAGGACCGGTTTTTTGAATATGCACAATAGTTACAGGTATGTAGCTAACTCTTTTACAAGAAATTTGTTCAGTAGAACTGGAGAGAACTATTGCAGATCTCATCTTGCGAGAGAAAGGAATGCATCGAGAATGAGAAGGATGGTGAGTTGAAGGACTTAAGATGTTCTTTCACAAGTATATACCTACCACGCAGCAGTGGTAGGTATATACTTGTGAAAGAACATTTCTCTTTCGTTCCGACTCGTTGAACTCCTCCTAAAGCCTTAATGAACTGAAAGGACCTAACAATTCGAGAAGGTGACAGCAGCTCTAGGATAAAAAATTATTCAAAAGAGGATCAAAAAGCCGAAGCTTGCTCTCCACCAAATTCAGCGAGAATGCCCTCAACGAGGGAGGCCCCTTGGAAGCTCTTCATAATCGAAAACCTTCTGCTTGAGCCAGACCATCACGCCGAACAAAACTGACCTCTAAGCAGTGCTTAAAGAATGAGATTGAAAGGCTAAACTTCTCAGAGAAGTTTATCCAGAAGTCATGCTCAATTAAAATAAGAAGATTACACCATGGAGGCTAGATATGCTGGATTCTATTAAACATGAGTCCCTTTCAAAGCGAATTACCAATCATTAAAAAAGATGTCCAAAATTTGAAATGTGCCGAAGGATGCTCGCAGCTCTTCCTAGTTCTTGTGAATATCGACAACACGTAAAATTACAGCTTTCAAACCCGACGTAGGTATAAAAAACTTGCACAAATCTTCTCAGAAACAATCTATTTTTAGTCAATACTGTATTCTGTCTCGTCTCACGAACGGTCAAAGCTCTTTTGAAATGTGTAATAGCCGAAACAAAAAATAAATTCAAAGAATAAATTCGGTGTTGTAGACTTCATATCATGAAACGCTATGCCTCGGTATACCGCGGATATCTGCTTGTGTGAAACCCTTATCAAACACGCTCATTGAAACGTCTGTAGTCATACTGACCGGCTCAAACCCCTCCTCCGCTCCCCCTCCCCCCAACCCTCCAGGTACAATAATATATATATATATCTAGCAAGACTATCTTGGAGTCCATTCATGTTTATTATCGGTTACAAGTGCTATCCCAGGAATATGACTGCGACGCCGAAGCAAGTGCCTACGAGTCGGCCGAAAAATGCGAGGACAATGCCTCTTCACACGAGAAATACGATGAAAACCTTCACGTTATTGACGAGGAACAGCAATATCATGATCCTGTTTTAGAGGTTAACTATTATTCTATTTATTTCAACATAGACAGGCATTGACGCTATACTGATGTCTTTTTGGTTCACATTTAGGCTGGTAATTCGTGGTGGAGTGAGGTTCTTGACACGTACAAGAATGTTTACAATTCGAGCATCAATGCAAACTTTGCTAATGTTTGTGATTTGTTCCTCTTTCAAGAACGCGCTGGGCGCAAAGAGATCCTTTTTTGTAACGAAGTTGTAAAGCTCAAAAATTCATTATTATAACATAGCATTAAGATGGCCTGGGACACTCGTGAAAGGTTTGGCTGTGCAATTTTCACTTGCTCAAAAAAACACCACGTAGTCTGCCACTACCCAAAAATGTGAGTTTTAGCTGACGTTTATATTGAACTCCAGAGTGATACGAGTCAATTTTTCAGAGAAAAAACTGAAGGAGAGCAAATTTACAAGATAGGTGACGGTCCATGCAGCGACTGCAAGGATTACAATAGTACTGTCACCTGCGATGAGGAACTCTGTTCTGCTATCTTCTAATTGGAGTCGCAAGACACCTATCAATGACAGTGACTGGATACAAATAAATAAATTGCATACGGACAATGCTGCTAATTTACCACTAGTCCAAAAAGATTCAACATTCATTGATATTAATTCATGGGAACTGTAGAACACTGGATTGTATTGAAAGGTACTGAATCGCAAAGTTTCCGGTTTGTAAAGAGTGAAGAACATGTGTTGATCGACTGCAGCAGAGCAGTTACGCTGACCCACATCAAGTAAGAACGGCAGACGAATGCCACATCGAGCGGAGAAGCTGCAAAGAGTTGATGTAACTGTGAGCTCATTAAAATCAGCACGCATCTAATCGCATAGCTAGCTACCAGCGTAAAAATCAGGTCATCATCATTTTCCAGCTTGAGGCTTATGGAACACCTTGCAGCGACGCTGTCCTGGGCTGGTAGTAAACCCCCCATGTCGCGACAGCGAAGATGCGAACGCGTTGGCACCAGGTTCGCGACATCTGCACACATGTCGCAAGAATCTCGCGACATCGATGCGCGTCTCACGAATCAATGTGTATCTGCTGAACCCTTCGGCAGGAAACACATGTGATCATGGCGCAGCAGGTAGCGCGATTGCAGATGAAAAGCACTACTATGTAAGCCGGGTTCGATCCCAGTTCATTTCAACCCTTTTGCAAAACCATGGCAGTGCCTGTATCCACTTTATGACAAATTTGGATGTGGAACTAGCTTTGCTTATGCCTCCTCATTGAATGGAAAACTGTCACAGATGAGCTTCGAGAAGGTGTGAAGCCTTCTCGTCATATATTTCTAGCTAGGTGCATAAGTTTGGTGCGGTTTTCAGACAGTTACAGTACAATCTTCTCTTCTCTTCCACTGCAAATTTTGAATCATCCTAGGAAGTCTGGGCTTCAGTGTTTTTAACGAAGTGTTTTTATTCTTTCCTTAGTTCGAAGAAATCCTTTTTTGAAATTCGTGCCGAGACACGCAATTCAAGCAGTCTTTGAGCTTTGCTTTGAGCTTTGAGAGCTGCGTAAATCTGCTCTGTTTCGAAGAAACTTCGTTTTGATCTTGACCAGGGGCATGTGCCGATGTCTGATCGTTGTAACGAACTGGACGTCCACGAACTCCGTTTAGGTTCGCGACATCGCACCTCGTTGAATCGCACACTATTTCCCCTAACTTTGGCTGTCTGCGCCTCATGACCACGAGGTCATGAAAGTGGATCGCGACCACATCGTGAGAAAGTCATTGATCTTAGTTGCCAACTATGTCGCGACATCGTCGTGAACGCATGTTTTATCATAGGAAATTCATGAACATCTTGCGACAGATGTGAGGGAGAATGTCACGACATGTTGGCAGCTGAGAGTTCACGACATCAGGGGGTTTACTACCAGCCCTGGCGACCGCTGAGTGCTAACAATTTTGTTATTACTGCTCCTATGCCAGCACCCTGTTCCACACGAATTGGATGATGAGATATGAGGATTTGTGATAATTTGTTCTCTCCATTTGCATTCATACCTACGCTGTCGCTGTGAAATCGCGTGCATAAGCGCGTTTGACTTCAGCGTGGCGAGACCCACAAGTGTTGACGAAGTGCGAAAAGACGCGAGAAAAACAGCATCTCGATTTCCCTTACATATTTGTTGTATCTTTCACGCTATTCCATTGTTAGATATGAGTTCCAGCACCCCCCTCCCCCTCTCCCTCCCTTCCCCTCTCCAAGAACTAGCGAGACCTCCAACGCAAAGACTTGAGCTAGTGCTTCCTTCAACAACGCTTCTCTTTCGTTGCTACTAATAGAAACCTTTAGGCGCAGCAACATCGTCTTGCAAAGATATACCGATAAGCTGATTCGTTCCACATATTGTATCCTCCTACCTCGATCTAGTTGTGCCCGGATCGAGACATGGGGATATCACCGCAATGTCGGGTCACTGCCAAGAGGTACCCGTGCCAATTAGAGTCAGATGGCCGCGTCAGCCTCCTGGCAGCCGGACTGGGGTCGGTGCCACCGCAGCGCGGACCACCCTAAGCTCCGCCCACATAGCCAATGTCGCGCGCAACGTCCGCAACGCTGCGGGTAAGTTGGAAAGCATGGAAACGAAGAAAGTCAAAAATGATGAGCCCCTAATACAGTGTGATATGGCAGATATTTTATCTTGAGGGATAGATACTTCGTCTTGAGAATCTCTAGAGAATGATATTATCAACGAACCTCGAGTGCGAAATCTCATACTCACAAGGGAATGCGCGGAAATTTCGCGCTTATCACAGATGTTCTTTAAATGTTCTTTGGTCCGCTATGCGATTTATCGCTTTGTTGTTTAATTATCTCGTTGTTGTTTCAAGTAATCAATACTGGATGAAGTGTAAGTTAGTGGATATCCCAGGCAGTGCTATCCCTGAGGCATGCCTGCGAGTTAACTGCATGTCTGCGGGGCAATTCTCGCACCCCAGCATGAACCAGATGCAATATTGATTGACTAGAAAGTATCTTGCCACTAGTTGAACTAAATCTGAATGAAAGAAAATACCTAGCTTCGCTCATATGAACTTCAGTTTAGTATACGAGCTTAAATTTAGTCGTCGTTGGCCTTATCAAAGTGAAAATTATGAGAAAAGTTTGAAATCCCCGAAATTAATTAAAAACCACATAAAATGGTTGACATCCTCCATTTTCCTTCATTTATACCAATCATAAAGAGCTGAAGGCAGTGTCTCAGCTCATTGACCGCATTCGAAATTTTGAATTCAGTCGAACATATGCGAGCCGCTGAGCATAAAGATGTAGAAGTTTCGTGAGAACGTCGAAAACCCCATAAGTTACGGGTTTCTTTGGACGAGAGGCTTCATTCCGCAACAGGAGCTAGCTGAGGGCGCGGCATCTTTTTTCGACACGGCAGTACTTGATCAGTTGATAATAGCCACTGCTTAGAAGTCCATTTTTATGTGCAACCTTAACTTCTCAGCTCCGCTTTTGCTAGTTTCCTAGCAAGGAAACGCGTCCGCTCCAATAATGAAGTTGGCCTTCAAAATAGGGTTTTCTAAGCGTTTTTCCACATTTCAAGCACATTATTCGAACCAGCATGTCAAGTAGCACCAGATTCCGTTGATATCTCGATACCCATCATGAGGTGAGACACTGCCTTTAAGTGCCATCAGACTTCTGCACTGGAAGTTAGGCAGTCGCGGCGACTTCCACAAGGAAAATTTCGCAGCGACGGCATAATAGGCGGGGCTTACGGCATACACGGCGGAGGAGCTTGCTGACGCTGTAACCTGCTCAGCAGCGCTGATCTGCGCAGTTTCTGGCAGCCGCCGCGCCTCCGCCTAATTAGGTCGGGTACCTCTTGACCGTTTCCCCGCAATGTCGTGTCCGCAGGGGTCTGCCCATGCTTGAACGAGAGCGCAAGCCAACTATCATCCACGTCCTGTAAACATTGGTTTTATTGAGTAGAACAGGCTGAGGAGAACTGAGAAGGGTGGGGGGGGGGCTCATTTAGATGATGGGTGCACGCTGTTTATATAAAACGTTTGGAATTTTTTTCCTATTTTGTGGGTGCCTTTGCTGCGTTGCTTAATTAATGACGCTCTCTTTGCTGTAGATATGTACTCCCTCTCAGATTTCCTTTTCAGCTGTGCTGCTTTACTATAATTTGAGGGACTCTTTCCTTAGTTTCTGACTGTGAGGATGTGAACATGGGGAATCATCAAACCACACTGTGGAAAGCTGAGGCGAGCACTGACCACTGTGATCCATTTTTGATTTTGGTTTAATTACTGATTAAATGATTCTTGCATAACAATCTCGGCCAAAAACAGCTCGAACAAGTATTGTACAAGTTCGAATCATTAGGGCGTCCGCGCCCCGGGGATTTTGATGCGGCTGGTGCTGAGGAAGGGTTTACTAGTTCCTTAGGTATAAAAGGGGCGCTGCACGTCAAACGCAAGTAATTGTTAAATTTGCTACAAATGAGGACGGACGACTTCCTGAAACGACAGACTGGGGCGGAGAAGAGGTGATTTGGTGATGGGTAGGCAGAAATGCTGAGTTCACGTAATGTTCTTGAGTTGAACACTGTTCCACTCTTCCATAACAACTCTCGCCTTCGACATCCGGATTATGTTCCAGCATAAGCCGTTAGATGGAGGAAAAGTCTATAATGCAGTAGTCGCTCATAACTCTGAGAGTTCGTTCCTCCAAGGGTGGTTCATTGCTCTACGGTAGCTTTGCCTTTGCCCTAATACCTTCTTAGGCCTGGAGGAGCTTTCCGTGATTCAAGCACCTAGGAGACAGGGGGTGCAATCGCACTCTCATCAAAGCCCTCTGCCCGCATTGTTGTGAGGCTCACACGTTATAACGTCCATGTGAGTTGTGTAGCCGCATACTCTTGTATGGTTTTTAAATCAGTTCTATTTCGTTTGGTTTCATATACAGTTTTACTCACCTCTACATCTAATCTCATATGAAGCGTCTTAGTGATAAGCGCTTGAGCACCAACGCCTGTACTGTGTGCCTTAACGGTCGTCAGGTCGTGAAGATCTTAAGACTCCCTTTTACTTATCAGTTATATTCGTATTTGTGGTTTTCTCGTAGGTTTTAGAAGAAACTCTGGGCACTTGTAGCGTTTGCTGTTCCTGAGTAGTGTTTGCTACCGTTCCTGCTGATTTCACGCCACTCCGCCCTTTCCATCACTTGGATATTTCAGGTATGGAACGGGTGCTGTACCTTCTGCGGAGGAAGTTCGTGTCCAAGCTATCGGGAGTTCGCAGGAATACTATATGCAGTTAGGAGGTAGACCTGATGGGTTCGAATTCCCCATCAAAACTGAGTGCACTAGAAGAATCTCTCACAAGACCTGTCCTCTGACAGCAATCTTCTATCGCACCTATGTGATGAAGAGGCGCAATCAAAATGTGAAGTTGAGTGGGGTGGGTGCTGTGGCAAGTTCTAATTATTGGTGAACTCTTCTGTGTCATGAGTGTGTTAGCCAGTATTCAGGAGCAAAGTTGCAAACAAATGTACGTCATATATTGATTTACTCGATGCTACGCTAAATCCACAGAGATTACCCAGTTGAGGGTTGAAAAAAGCTGGAATCAGTTGGTAGAGAAGATCGCTTGCTTTTATTCAAAAGTCCGACAGAAGGTGTATGGTCCAAGAATGTACATAGTAATAATTGATGTAATGTAATGCAATAAACCACTCATGTAATTGCAATACAGCACAAATTTGCAAGATTTCATTCATCGTATTACTGCTCAAACGGATTTCGTATAACTCACAATTCAAGTGTTTGGCTTGTATTGTTACGAAATCTGACGAAACAGGGATTGCTAGATAATGGCGAGAAAGTAATACGTGTAGTGCATGCTTTTTGTTGTTTTGATATCTGGCTACGCAGTGATTCCTAAACAACAAAAGAATCCTTTCTATTCCACTACCGAAATTCAGTGGAAAAAGGATTTGTCAATTAGCGATGCGCTTGCTCATATAAAATGCCATTCTCGGATTAGTCAAGGCATAATAGAGCAATGCAGCCTTATCTTGTGGTAAGTTATTTTCTTGTTTAGACGTAAAAAGATTTCACTCATTCAGGTTTTATTTGCCATCCTTAGAATTGTTCATGTGAATAGTAAGTGTTTTGTTCCTGTGAAGACATCTAACAGTTTAAAAAGTAGTAAATTCCATTTACGCAAAACTACGCGAAGAGCTGTCCCTCCACCCCATTCCTCTATCAACCCTCCATTATCCACTTTCTCTGGGCTCTGCAGCGAAGCCACTTCAAAAAAAAGTGAAAATAAAATGAGCTGAATTGATTGGCTCGCCTCGAAACTGAACCGAACCAGTCGCTTAATCAACGACTAACGTTCTGCAGAAACCCACCAGTACTGTTTGTGCGGATAACCTTACGAAGATGTGAGATGCACGCTTGCAGTGAAGATAAGCTGTGGCTTAGCCATCGTATGATAACGCTCAGGTACTAGCTAGATTTATCGGCTATACTTGGGAGTCAGCGTGGAATATGCAGAGGTCAGGTTGATTTTTTTTACATTTTTTAGAACTTTTCGCCATGGTTTCCGAGAAAGACCATTTAAGGAGATCTCCTATCGTGTCCGCAGAATAAAAGAAAAACTCTGATGTCAACGACGTAATGAGGCTTGCATTTTTGAAAATGCACAATGGTTTCAGGTGCGCTGTTTGTTTCCATGCGTCGCTTGTACATAGAATCTCACTTAAAGGCAGTGTGTCACCTCGTTTTCGTGTCTGAGCTTTTACCAGATTCTGAATCTCCTCGACACGCTGGATCCAACGGTATACCTAAAATGTTACAAAAAGGTCTCCAAGCCCTACTTTTAAACTTTTCATTTTTCGGGGCAGGATTTGTAACCGTTTTGTCTAGCCGAGTGGACGCGTAAAGCCGTTGATCTCATCGATCGGACACGTCTAGATGTGTTGGCTAACGCTGCAGATGTGGCAGCCAGCCAGCACATTCACGGACCGCTCCGCCCAGTTGGTCCGTGAACTGCACTTTCGGACTCTCCGAAAACGAAGTTTTCGTCATTTTTATGAGCTTTGACGTACTTCTTCGGAATTAGCGTGACGAGGAGGTCAGAGTCTGCTGGTATTTTCAGCTCACGAAACGAGGTGACACGCTGCCTTTAAGTCTTACAGATCTACACTTGCGCTAGTTCACACTGACGAAAAATATGAAGATTCGTATGACGGTCATTGTACGCTCATAGAGCGTCGAAATTGAGAAGCCTGGTGAGTTAAAAGAGCTACATAGTTGTCCTCCAACTATATTATTCCAGAACTACAGAAAAGCGGCGCTTTCGCCTAAAGAACTACGCCGCATCAACTGTAGGCTGAAGGTGCTTTTGAAAATCGCTTTCGCCAGGACTCCTCTGCGCTTTGTACTGATGATAGTGACTTTTCTTGCCGTGCTTTGTTCTTCTCAGGACTCACATAAAGGTTGGAAAAATTGGCGGCGCTTTGGTCTAGACCCGTATGACGTCTTAATCGTGCCCTTAATCGTGCCCACGAACTCCGCGAAATCTTTTTCGCACACAGTCACTCTTAGTTTTGCACTGATAGTATGATTTTTCCCGAGTCTGTTCCACTTTTTTACTCTGTGATACTTTAATGAAGGCTGAAAAAAATTGGTATTGTGTGCATATATACGTACACGGCCACGACTTCGGCTTACTTCAACTTTCTCGCAAGTAAAAGGTATTAGATTTTTGACTATTTCGACATGAGGTGCAGTTTGTTATATTTTCGAGAACATTGACTATAGGGAAATTTCATTTGCCGCTCGTCGTGGCGGCCGTTGAGCAAAGATGTATGAAAATGAGTCCTTCCATGCTGACGATATGTGGGGAGGGGATTGCATTGTACATCAAGTAAGACTCTGTACTCCAGGAATACGACTGTAAAGCCGAACAATGAGCCTATGATTTATGTTCTACTACTGCCTCTCCATCCCATAATTACGATGAAAACATGCACGTTATCGAGAACCCAAGTGAAGTTGCTGATGTTGTTTTAGAGGTTGATGATTATTTTTCCCTGGATCGATGAGCAATAACGCTACATTGCTGGTTTTCTCGTTCATAGTTTTTAGGCTATTGACGGTCAAGTGAGGCTCTAGTTCTAAATCAAACAGAGGAAGGGATTTCGTACCGTTCCTACCCCAACACATCCAATTTTGCCAATGTTTGTGATATCTTTCGCTCCAAACTGTGCCAAGGGATATTTGTCACGAGAATACAATCCATGAGGCGGCAATATTATAATACATTATTAAGATAGCTTGGGACACTCATATCAAGGTTGGCTGCGCCGTTGCTACATGCGGATCGGTTAAACATGTAGTTTGTCGCTATACGCCAAAGTGAGGCTTACCCTATGCTAAAATCAGCGTTGAGTTCTAAAGTTGCACGAGTAGAAACTAGAGGGTAAACAAGAAAGTGGAACCTATTTACACGGCCATGCAAGATCTGGAGTAGCGAATTCTTCTGTCACCGGGATGTGGGACTGTGTGAAAACATTACTCTGTGAATTCTTGATTAGCAGTCTCAAGACATCTATTCGTGGTAGTACCTAACGAGAGATAAGAGAACAGAAAGTTCTGTCGAGCTACATCTGACTCAGAAATTTGCCAGTGCCAGTTTAACGGAAATTCAGAACATGGCATCACATACACTGGATTCAAAACATGACTTTTCAACTTTCCTTGGCAGATTAGTGAGAAGAACTGTCAGCAGATGCCTAGATAACTGGATAAGGCAAACGCAGCACAACCTGGCAAGCCACACCTCCGAGAAAGGGAAGGCAGACATTGCTGCAAGAGGAAGAACTGCTGTATTCCGACTGCTAAGAACAGCAAAACCCGTGTTTCGGCTGTTTTTTGCCCGATGAACTGTGGTGCCGTTCAACCTGCGTTCTGCCTGCTCCTCGCCACGTGGCGACACGCCCCCTGGGGGGTGTTTATAAGCGGGTGGTTGAGGATCAAAGTTTAGACTTATCTCCGCTTGGGTGGAGACAAGACGAGCCCAGCGAGTTCTATTTCCACACGAAAGTAATATACCTGGTACGACTAATTAATACTAAACTAAAATCTCTTCGCAGCAAAATCGCTGTTTCTGCTGGTAAAGTAGTTAAAATATTAGAGGATTACAAACGTAGCCTAGGGTACATTTTAAACACCGAGAGCAAGCTCTCTTCGAACACGAAAACGTTAATGGCATCTCCGAAATTTCTGCAGCCGATTTCTGCATTCATAGGACGGTCAACTTGTCAGAATGATAAGCAGGAGCTTCCTTTGTATAACAAGAAGATAAAAACTGACTATGTATGTTGTCATTCCTCGTATATAACAAGTGCCATATGCAATATAATTATTTCGTTCTCTCATATCAACACGAACACGAAGTTTCAATTCTGTGGTGCTATTGTTCAACCTCTATGGCATTGTCACGTCCTGTTCAACCACCGACTTTTCAACAATGACCATCTTAGCCAAGCAGTCACTAGAAGATGAAGAACGGCGCACTGCTGAATCCATGCAATACTCGGATTGACGGCGTTGCACTGCTTGGGCAGGCGGAGCATCTCCTAAAACCCAGATACGAGTTGTGTAGCTGAGACCACATCTCGACAACGATTTTGCACGTGAAAACGACATGTCCCACAATCAACGTGCTCCAACATCCACAACCGGGGATGGTTTTTTTTCACGTGCTAGGATGAAATGCAGACAACCTGTGGAGTAAATAAGCCATCTTCACGTGCAAATCTGCGTTATGGATCCAAACACATGAACAATTCTTCTTTGGCAATTGATATCACATGGGCGCTTAGGAGATTTGCTACAAAGTAGGGATCTAGTCCCAAATAATGAGGTGGGGATACACGTTTAATTAGTGCTTTTTTGGCAGGTTAAATTATTTGGTTTTCGATCTGTTCCTCAGTGATTGGTTACAATTTGTTCAGCAAGCTTTTGTACAAGCAGAGCGACTGATTTACTCGAAGGATGGAATCATACAGAAGAGAAGGCCGCGTGCTTCAACTCAAAGGTCCCATAAAAGGAGCAATATTCATAAAGGTATCTGTAATGTATGCAGTGCATAATAGCGAATGATGTAATGTACTGTAATGAAGCACATATGAAATCACAATGCAGCACCAGTTTGCAAGATTCCATTCATGATATTATTGCCAAAATGGAAATTGTATGACTTGCAATTGTTTATGATTTTACGTGTTCTTTTCCAATCTGAAGCAGGGATTTTCAAACTGTAGAGTGGAATGTAGATAACCCTTAGATAATCTAGTAATGGCAGTTCCGTGATATACCGTGTACATGTCCATAGATTTTCTTACTCGATGTTGGCTAGACGACGCAGCACTTGGATGCTGTTGCGAAATCTGAGGAAAAAGGGATCCTAGATAATGATGTGAAAGATTCCCGTGTAATTAGTGTTTTGGTGACAAATCGGATCACTTGAGTTTTGATAATTGGCTGAGCGATGGTGCACGAACAGCATACGCGGTCATAAAGCATTCCTAACGATAAGATGTTCTCCACAATGTGTGAGGGATTACCACTGGTAAAAAAAGTTGCCAATTCCACCGCCAAATTTGAGTGCAAAAGGATTTGCCGAATAAATTGGTGATTTAGAGCAAGAGGAACACTTATTGCCTGATCATATAAAATGCCATTTGCGGGCTAGTCGGAACATAAAGCACCAATGGAGGCTTATCTTGTGGTGAGTTATCTTCTTGTTTATATAGAGTGCAGGAAGAAATCTGGGCAATTCAGGTCTTAGTTGCCATTGCTGGCATAGCTCACTCCAATGGTGAGTGTTTTTTGTCAACACTTTCTACTGAACATCGAACTTTTGAGTTTGAAAAATGATAAATTCCATTCTGATGGGGCAAATACTCACAAGGGAGGTGCAAGAGGACCGGCTTGCAGATCGGAATGAAACCTATCTGGTTTGAATCTCAGTTTGAGTGGGTACTACACTATGTATTTCATTATTGCCCTCGGCTCCAAAAAAAAAGAAAACCCAGCACACCACTATATGTGATTCTACACTCAGCGAAGGGATGGCGGAGTGGGGAAGATAGTGGACTGTTAGGCAGAGGATCGAGGGTTTGAAGCCCGTCATGAATGCCCGTTTTGCATTCTTCTTTTTTCGTTCTTTGGAGTCGAGGGCAGTAATGAAATACATGGCGTAGCACCTACTCGAACAAAGCTTCAAGCCAAATAGGTTTCGTCCCGATCTGCGAGCCTGCTCTCTTGCACCTACCTTGTCAGAAGAGCTGCAGCCTCACTCTCGTCCCAGTCGTGACCCTTTCAAGACTCGACAGCAGAGCAACAATGAGAAATCGAAAATCAGTTGTATGAAATTAAGTAAATTTTTTCGGAGGGCGTCGCCAAAATGGTAGCTTTATGATTGACTGTTGTGCTGCGGAACTCATCTGTAGGGGTCACGTGAACGATTTGGCAAAAATGTGATATCCACACCTACAGTGAAAATACTTTGTCTCTCAGCCAACATATAACTTTGGACAACTCTGGGGGAACCACGCACTAGCCTTCGGGAGGCGCCTAAATTTATCGCTAATACTTCACATAGCCAATACAACACCGGAGATGTCAAGGATGATTTTCCATTTTTTAAAACTTACTGCTCTAAATTTTTCGCGACAAATCCCACCTCACTTTTGTGGTGAAGTCTGAATCCTCTCGACACACTGTTTTCAATGGTGTACATAATAGATTTCAAAACAGCCTCAAATCCTGTTTCCCTTGGGAAACTTAAAAACCATGTTTTGCATGAGATTGAAGGATGCAAATCCCACGATTAAAACATGCTAACTCGTGCACAACACGGTTCTCAATCAATAGTTCTCTATATCAACAATGGTCAAATCATGCAAAGCCTACATATGTATATCCATGCAGAACCTCTGCACGGAATCGAGAGAATCGTGGTTTCGTGCTTTCTTCATCGAATTCGCATCGAAGATGCATGGCTTCTGCATGCATCTGCAGGGGTGTGCATGGTTTTGCATGGATTTATCCATTCTTGGTATAGAACTACTGAAAAAAAAACTACTGCTCTGCTGGAGCAAGCATGTCCTAATAGTGAGCTCTACATCCTTCATTGTCATGCAAAACCCGGTTCCTAGGTCTCCTGAGATCTGGTACGAGATCTCAAACAGCTTGCTGAAGTAAAGTGACTCGTGAAGCTGTTGATCTTATCGATTGGACAGGTAGAGACTCGTTAAAAAAACGCTGCTAGAAAGCCAACACGGCTTGGAGCGACCCGCTTTCCGGATCCAGGGAGCAGCTATTTCGACCCTATCGGAAACGGGGCTTCCGTCATTTCTGTTACTTCTGACTTAAATTACTGGAATCAGTGTGACAAGGGTGTCACGAAGCTGTTGCTATCATCAACGTGAAAAACGAAGCAGCAAGGACACTGCATTTAAGAACACGGTCCGATGTGCTCGCGGAATGGAACAGAAATGCCTGGTTTCACCGACTCGATGAGGCATGAATTTTTAGCAATGCATAATGTTTACAGGTATGTATACGGTTCCTCTACGCTTTACTTGTAAAATAGTTCTAAAGTCTTATAGATCGATGCTTGCGCTAGGTCACATCAGGATATCTGAAGAACCCGAATATTACGATGACTATTCAAGTTACGATTCATTATACGCTCCAACGGCATCGAGAATGAGATATCTGGTGAGTTGAGAGAGCTGGCTGTTATGCATCTACATTTTACAATAACCACCGAGAATCAGCGCTTTGGCTTGAACCCGTGCGCCGTTTTAAGCTTAAATGAAAAGATTTTTTTTTAAAACACGCGTTGCCGTTCGCATCTAATCTGCGCCTTACGCGGATAACAATGATTTTCTACAAATCTGCCCCAATTCTTTACTCTGTATGACATACAAAAAAATTTTCGAAACCTCATTGCTCTCTAAACAATCACACCTTTGCTTTGCTTCATGTTGCTCACAAGTGAAGGATATCAAATGTACCAAAATTCCGATATGAATGTAGTTAATGGTATCGTCGCAAACACTGGCTATTCAACCGAGTATCTTAATAAGCACTTTCTCGACTGCTGGAATACGGTGGGCTCTGCTTCTAAGAAAAACCAGCGACAGCCTGAAAAATAGAGAATCTGTCCAAAGCCTGTGGGTAATGGTGGTATGCAGTGCACGCATAACACGTCATCCGTTCGCTGGCGATGGAGAATTCGCACGTTATGTTTAGGCTCTCTGTTCCAGGAATATGACTGTGAAGCTGAAAAAAGCGCCTACATGTCGGCTAGAAATTGCTCGGACAGTTCTTCTCCACCAGAGGGCTACGATGAAAACAAGTATATTTTCGAAAACTCAAACAATATCAGTGAAGCTGCTCTGAAGGTTAACAGTTGTTGCTTTCTTCTTCATAGGTAGGTGAGCAATGACGCTACACTACTGGCTATTTTATTCATAGTTTAGGCCATGATCTCGTGGGCAAAAGAGGCTTTCAACCTAAATAAAACAGAAAAAGGAGAAGGAGTTCTGTACCGGTCAAACCACGACATATCAAACTTCGCTAATGTTTGTGATTTTCTTCTCCCAGGAATTTTCAAATTTTGTTTTTCTCAAAAATTGTCGCACAAATCCAAACCATTCAACAGCATCGTAATATCATTAAGCTGGCTAGGGACACGCGTGAAAAGTTTGGTTGCGCAGTTGTTAACTGCCCTTTGGGAGAAATCGATGCAACAACCATTTATAATGGAGAAGCCTATGCAACAGCCATCCATGTAGTCTGCCACTACCCAAAAATGTGAGTCTTAACCTATGCTTAAGTTAAACGTTAGAGTTCTGCAAGTTGACATTTCAGAGAAAAGGAAGAAAATCAGATTTACAAGGTAGGGAAACCATGCGACGATTGCAGTGAATACAAAAAAGAAGCAGACAATACCACGTCTGCGGATCCGGTGTGTCGTGCGGATGATGGAGTCTGCAAGATTGGTTCACAAGATGTCGATTTTCACGGTCGCTGGAAATATATTCGTCTATTCCGAGACTTATAGATAAGTCGAGACGTATAAAGAAGTCAAGCAAGCAAGTAATTCTGTTGACTCACATCCGATTCAGAAATATTCCATGTTCGACGTTCAATGAATCTTGGCATGGTCGATAGTTTCTCGTTTCTTTTTTTTGAGCTGTAACCAAAATTGATACAGCGCTTTATTTTATTTTACAGTAACCACTAACGTTAACGCGTGCCTAACTGACCCAAAGTCCTGCTTGACAGCGTACAAGGCTCTGACGGAGGCGAGTAAGCGGAAACGTTAGCCGAATAAAGTGCTTTATCAATTTTGGTCACCGCACAGAAGAGAGAAACGATTCAGAAAGGTTTAAAACTCATTCATGTTCATCCAAGAGAACTGCAGAACATGAAATCACATTGAATTTGAAAAATTTCCTCAGATCATCCAGTTTAAATCTATGAGGTGAACTGTAGGCAGATGTCCCAGAAGGTATAGCATGTGTAGTATGTGATAAGGTCGGCTTTTCTGTGGGTGTTCTTGGGAGATGCGCTGCCATGTTACTAGCACAGGCCAGACGCAGGTAAGATTGGCGCACATACTAGTGCAGAGAAACTCAAGAGTAACTGCAACATAACAGGTACTAGCTCCGCCTTGGGATTGCTTCGCGTAGAATCTCTGCTACGAAATCGCTGTTTCTGCTGGGGCGTATGGTCAGAGCAGTAGAATAATTGTATCGCAAGTGACACCTTGAACATTGAAAGCAAAGACTTTTCTTTCTGATAGCAATTTTGCCTCGAACGATTGTTGTGAAGACGCTGACGGTGTCAGTCGAATTTTGCCGTGCGACAAAGAACCATTTAAAAAGAGCTGACCTCCGTAGAGAGGAATCACATATGTAGTGATTTTTTAATTCATTGTTTGAACGAGTAGAGAACCTTGGTAATCAAAATCTGTAATGGGGGTCATTTTTTGCACCACATAATGGTTCGGTAGTGTAATTTCGGTAGTAGTGCATTTGTCTGTAAGGTCATCAGATTTGAATATTTCATAAATATTTCATATATAAATATTTCATTGGTGCCTGTGGGGATAGAGGAGCCTGTTTGACCAATGAATAAATAAATAAGTAGTCAATTGAGGAAATAAAAGAAGAAACGTAGGGAGAATGATGCTCAATTTGAAACAGTTTTATGGTGGCAAAATAATGATTGACAACGATGAGTATGTGAGCCAGTGATGACCTCCAGTCCAACTCAAAACTTGGAAAAACTCATGTCCATTTATTAGATGGCTTGATGTCATGACCGTGACACACAGCGCTGCCATGAGAAGACCATGCAATAATGTGCTACACTGGAGCTAAGAACGGGACAATTTTTTTCAAAATTCCCAGGTTAGATCTTAAGAAGTAGGCAGATTCTATCGGGTCCGTGGTTATCGAATGAATTTTTTATACACAATTCGCAAAGTATTCGTAAATCTTGCATCCGCAATACCTACGATAAAGGCAACAGTATTGGCCGACATACGTATAGGAAACTCCAAACGTACGTAGACAAGAGTCGAGACCGCGGCGCGGCTCTCTTGGACAGAGACACGGGCGCACACAATGCTGAGCTCCCGTGACTCTGCTCAAGAGAGCCGCGCCGCTGTCCCTTGTCTACTTACGTTTGGAGTTCTCTGCAGGTGACGTCCACGTTTGATGACATCCTTATGCGTTATTTAAACATAACGTACGCGTTTCTACTGCCTTTTTGTCTTTTCTCATTGTGAGTGTTCGTCTTTCCGGAGTTTCCCTACCAGCTGTATGTTGGTGTTATTCACACCCTTGCTTTCTACTTGGCGCACTTCACGTGCATAAAATAAATAAAAATTAGTTTATCTATATCGCGGCTGCGGCTGCAGTCTGGTATAGCTCACCAATGACTCCGACAAAATTCCGCTCGGCGCGCGACATTCTCGCTGGCCACGCAGGTAAGGCCCCGGAGCTAGCGGGATTGGGGCGCGCGCGCGTCTTGCGAGATCGGCGCGCGTGTCCAGCGATTACTTCACAACCAGCCAATACCGGGTGGTCAAGTTCTGAACGTTGAGAACGGTGGGCGAAAAGGGTGCCGCTGCCCTAGAAAATTAAAAAAAAACTAATACCCCTAGTTATTAAAATTTCAAAAGGATTTGCGAAGACTTATCTTTGTAGTAAAATAAAGTATGTCATTGAAATTTTCTAATGAATTAAAACCATTGGCAAAAAAAAACCATGGCATTAGAGAGCATGCAAAATAATTTCACGCGCAAGCTTTTTATGCGAACTACTGGCTATCTTATTCCGAAATTCCTGATGGAGTACAGAGACGTGTACAAATTTGATTGCCTAGCCTTGCTAACAGGAGGAAGAAGTTCGATCTTGTCATGGCTTACAAAATCTTTACGGGTCATGCAGACATAAATTCTTATGACTTCTTCCAATTGTATTCTTCTAAAACCAGAGGAAGCTCGCTGAAGATTAGGCTCCCCACAGCCAAAAGTATGATTAGGTCCAAATTTTTCTCACATAGAACGGCAGCTACATTTAAATCGCTACTCCAAAGGAATGTACTAGAAATGACGCTTAGTAAAATCAGAAGACTTGCAGCTCATGTTTATGACCAGCGATCTACCTGTTAGAATTTGTTATAGTTTTATTTGATTTCCATTTTTTTTACTTGTCAATTTCATAGGCCGATTTTCCTTCTTTCTGTTTGTCATACTAAGTTGTAGGCTATTTGCGCGTTATTGTTACCTTGGATGGTATTGCATTTGGCTCGTTGTCGTATGAGTTACACGTCTCAATAAAGATAAAGATAAAGATAGAGACAAAACCCACATGACCAAACTCATTTAAGTTGTTGCTTCGTATTCCTTTTTGGTGAAGATTTGTTCTCGAGTCGAGCGAACGTCTTTTGTCGTCTGCGTCCTTCAAAAATCGTCCCTCGTTTGCTCCGCGTCTAGCGAAATTCTACACTGGCAGGAGCGACTTTACCCAGCTACGTTAAGAAACTGTACTATTTCCTTTTGTTCAGGAAGAAGCAAAGCAGGGCTCGCTTCTTGCGGAGACCTCAACTACCAGCGAGGGTTTGTCTGAGGAAGAAGAAAACTGATGCCAAAGAGAATGATCGAAAGTTTGGAAGTTTTTAAAAAAGTCAAAATTTGATAATAATGGGGCCCGAATGTAGCTCAAGTGGCTGAGCACGTCAACTACGCCCATACCGCAACCTAATCTGCTGAAAGTGCAGCACAGAAATGGTATAAGCGCTTCAGACAGAGCAATTTTGGATTCGAAGCTGCTTCTCGTTCTGGACGCCTTGTTTTAGTTACGTAGAGCTAATAATCCACGAAGGTTTCTCTAGATGTGAGGAAGAATCACCACTGGTGCTAATTCTCAACAAACAATATGTGAGTTTCACCAACGTACTCCGCCCCAACCCTAAAATGTTCGATATGAGGTAATCGTTCACATTGGGTTCCATTTCTTCGCACGAATTTCACTACACCGTTTACCACGGAATGTGGAGATTTCCACTATTGCCAACTCTAAACGTATGGAACAGTCGGTAATAAATAAATAAGTAATAATATAATAAATGAACAAATAATAGATGAATAATCGAAGTTAGACAGAAAAAAACAACTTGAGTATTTGGGAGTCAACTACGGCAAAAACCTTCTTACTTCACGTGCTATTCTACCGTGTGGTGTATGGTTTTCCAATAAATTTTTTTTGGTCTTATATAGTCTCACTTACCTCTATATCTAATCTCATATAATGCGCCTTAATAATAAGCGCTCAAAAACTACGCTCGTGTGCCTAATCGCTCGTCAAGTGATGGAGACCTTGTGATTCGTTTTTGCATAACAGTTATATTCGTATTTGTGATTTTCACGTGGGTCTTGAAAGAAACTTTGTAAGAACTTGTTACGTTTTCTGTCTCAGATTAGTGTTTTTTTTTTTGCAGTTCCTGCTGATTTCACGCCACGCCGCCGTTTCCATTGACTGGTGTACAGTCTGTCCGAAACGACGAGTCCGCCTACGCACGCGAGAATTCGGCGCGACTGAGACGTATGCTATGAGCTGCCACATCGTCCACGTTACATCTAAATCATTCTGAAGATAACGATGAAACGTGATACGGAGATTACAGATGATGACGTGAAGTGCTCGCCAGCGTGGCAGCCTCTGGATCCGCGCGTGCGTGGGCGGACTCACCGTTTCGGACAGACTGTATCAGCAACTCAACTGGTCCTGCACCTCCTGCTGAGGAAGTACGTGACCCAGTTATCGAGAATTGCCAGGACCGGTTAATTCTTCTGTGCTACGAGCTTGTCAGCCAATAAATCCATATAACGAGACGAGCTATGTGATCAGCCAGTT
The DNA here is from genome assembly GCA_037903475.1 of Ancylostoma caninum. Lineage (NCBI taxonomy): Eukaryota > Metazoa > Nematoda > Chromadorea > Rhabditida > Ancylostomatidae > Ancylostoma > Ancylostoma caninum. The sequence goes on from JBAJFG010000086.1 coordinate 954,744, forward strand.
GAAGATTGTTGTTGCGCAGAGGAGAAACGTGGGGCCGTTTACACAGAATACGTTGTCTTGGGTTTTTTTTTCAGTTTCTGGCAAACTGCCGCGACAGTTATGTTGCGTGAGTACCTTAAAAGCAGTGTGTTACCTCGTTTCGTGGGCTGAAAATACCAACAGACTCTACGCCTCCGCTAATTCCAAAGATGTACGTCGAAGCTCATAAAAATAAGGGTAGCTCCGTTTTCGAAGGGTCCGAAAGTGCAGTTCACGGACCACCTGGGCGGAGCGGTCCGTGAATGTGCTGGCTGCCCGCCACGTCTGCAGTGTCGGCCAACACGTCTGGACGTGCCCGATCGATGAGTTCAACACCTTCACGCGTCCACTTGGCTCGACAAACTGTTACAAATCCCGTCCCGAAAGACGTTTAAAAGTAGGTTCTAAAGACCTTTTTGTAGCATTTTAGGTATACCATTAGATTCAGTGTGTCGAGGAGATTCAGAATCTGGTAAAAGCTCAGACACGAGAACGAGACTCCCATCGCGGAGAGCGCAGATCAGATGCAGACGGCGACTTTTTTTTAAAAAGAAACCTTTGACTTGAGCTCGAAACGGGGTACGGGTTCAAGCCGAATTCATGCCGATTCGGTGGTTATTGTAAGATGTAGGTGCAGAACAGCAAGCTCTCCTAACTCACCAGATATCTCATTTTCGATGCCCTTGGAGCGAAATCGAATAAATCGAAATAAAATAATCGTAATAATCGTAACTTTTGGGTTCTTTAGTTATGTTGACGTGACCGAGCGCAAGCATCGATCTGAAAGACTTCGAAACTATATTACAAGTAACGCGCAGAGAAACCGTGTACATACCTGTAACAATTATGCATAGCTAAAAATTGAAGCCTCATCGAGTCGTTGGAACCGACATTTCTGTTTCATTCTGCTGGCACATCGGGTTGTGTTCTTAAATGCAATGTCCTACTTCGTTTTTCACATTGATGATGGCAACAAATACGTGATCTCCTTGGCAAGCTGATTCCAACAATGTAATCAGAAATCACAGAAATAACAGAAGCCCCGTTTCCGATAGGGTCGAAATAGCTGCTCCCTGGATCCGGGAAGCGGGTCGCTCCAAACCGTGCTGGCTTTGTAGCAGCGTTTTCTAACGAGTCTCAACCTGTCCAATCGGTAAGATGGACAGCTTCAGAGTCAATTTACTTCAGCAAGCTGCTACAGATCTCGTACCGGAGCTCAGGAGACCTAGGAACCGGGTTTTGCATGACAATGAAGGATGCAGAGCACACTATTAGCACATGCTTGCTCGAGCAGAACAGTAGTTTCTTTTTCAGTAGTTCTGTACCAGGAATGGATAAATCCATGCAAAACCCGTGCATACTCATGCAGATGCATGCAGAAGCCATGAATTCACATGAAGAAGCCACAAAAAGCTCACAATTTTCTCAATTCCGTGCAGGGGTTCTGCATGGATATACATAGACTTTCCATAATTTGACCATTGCTGATATAGAGAACTATTGATTGAGAACTGTGTTGTGCACGAGTTAGCATGTTTTAATCGTGGGATTTGCATCTTTCAATCTCATGCAGAACACGGTTTTTAGGTTTCCCAAGGGAAACAGGATTTGAGGCTGTTTTGAAACATATTATGTATACCATTGAAAACAGTTTGTCGAGAGGATTCAGATCTCTAGCACGACAGTGAGATGGGATTTGTCGAGAAAGGTCAAAGCAGTAAGTTTTAGAAAATGAAAAATCATCCTTGACATCTCCGGTGTTTGTATTGGATATGTGAAGTAGAAGCGATAAATTTAGGTGCTACCTGAAGGATAGGGCGAAGTGGTTTCCCCAGAGTTGTTCAAAGTTGTACGTGGCTGAGAGAGAATATATTTTCACTGTAGGTGTGCATATCACATTGTTGTCAGATGATCCACGTGACCCTTACAAATCATTCACGTCACCCTTACTGATGGGTTCCGCAGCACAACAGTCATTCATAAAGCTACCATTTTGGCGACACCTCAAAACAAAGTCACTTAATTTCATACAACTGATTTTCGATTTCTCAGTGTTGCTCTGTTGAGTCTTGAGAGAGTCACGAGTGGAACGAGAGTGAGGCTGCAGCTCTTCTGAAAAGGTACAGTCGGGTCCGGCAGCCACTGCAAATGGGCACCGGCGGGCGCCGGCCGCCGCCACCCTCTGGCGCCCCGATATTAATGAACTATAAATCACTCGAGCTTGAGAGAAAGCGAAGAAAAATACAATTTTAGTTCATGGTAGACAGGGTAGATAAGCCTAACCCTATGCTTAAGAATGGGTTTAAGGCTTAGGCTTAGGCTTCACAGGAGTGGCCCACCCAACTCCCTTTTCACCTAAATTTCTATGATAAACTACGATAAGTGTAAGTGTAAGTAGTAGTGAACAGCATTTGTATGTGGCATCCCGTGCGCATATAGCTCAGTGGGTTGAGCGAATGATCGACGTTGTGGTGGTCAGGGGATCGAATCCTGCCCTGTGCCCCCGTTTTGCAAATACATATAGTATGCTGCCTACGACTGCGGCAGTTATCTAACAAACTCCAACATAAAAAGTAGCCCGGATGACTCAGTGGTTTGAGTGGCAGATTGCCATCTGTCCCTATCGCTGGTTCCACTACGTTGGAGATCGAGAGTTAGATATCGCAGTGTTTGGAGTTCACTGCTTGGAACGTCCCCCGTGATCTCCTTCGGGTAGTCCAGGAAGGCATCCGGCAACGTTTTGCATAAATTTCGAAGATAACGATAAGTGTAAATGTAAGCATAAGTGTGAGTATAAGTAATAGTAATAGTTTAAGTAATAGTGAAAAACCACTTTTTCAAAGTTGAGGGAAACCGGGAGAGAGTAACTCCGCCGTAAAGGGCTGCTACACGAAAGATAAATGACAGCGGTACAACTACTTCGCAATGGATATGGAACAATTTATACGGATTTCAATGATTTCTGAGGATCCCGAATTGGATGAGCTTTATTATTCAGATGGGATAACTGAAGTACTGTGTCCATCTGTAGAAGAATAATGGCCATTTTTGTATTCGCGAAGCAGTGTACTATAGAAGGAAATGGAAGAGTTGGCTTTGCTTACTGTATATTCAGAAATCTTTCCCCATGAAAATCACAAAAATGAAAAAAAGTGAAATTTGTGAAAATGGTCCCCTGCTTTATAGCTTTAACATATCCACTGCACTCTGTCTGCTATGGACTAAAATTGTATTTTTCGCTTTCTCCCAAGCGCGAGTGATTTATAGCTCATTAATACCGGGGTGCCGGAGGGTGGCGGCGGCCGGCGCCCGAGGGCGCCCATTTGCAGTGGCTGCCGGACCCGACTTTAGGTGCAAGAGAGCAGGCTCGCAGGTCGGGACGAAACCTATTTGGCTTGGCTTTGTTCGATTAGCTGCTACGCCATGTATTTCATTACTGCCCTCGACTCCGAGGAGCAAAAAAGTAAGAATGCAAAACGGATGCTCATGACGGGCTTAAAACCCTTGATCCTCTGCCTAACAGTCCACTATCTTCCCCTCTCTACCACCCCATCGCAGACTGAGTGCAGGAACACATATAGTGGTGTGCTGGGTTTTCTTTTTTTGGAGCCGAGGGCAACAATGGAATGCATAATGTATTAGGTGAGTAACTATGAATGTCCGTTTGACCTTCAAATAAGAAACACTACCACAAAAATATTACAAGAACTCCATCCAAGGAGTATTCCCCAAATTGTTGCATGACCCTTCTACTTTCTTCGTGAAATGAACGAGTGCCTTCTTTGACAAAATCGTAGAGCTTTGAGACGTCGTAGCGACCTACCCAAATTTTTGCTCCACCGCAGTTTTTAAGGCTCTTCTCCTTCAGTGAACGCTGCATCGGCAGAAGCAAGTGTTGATCTGATAGCGCTGATCCTGGAGTAGGAGGCGGGTGTGGAAGGGCTCACCACCCTTATTTTTTGGTTCTCTTCTAGGTCATTTTCGCAATGTCTCGTTTGGACCGTGTCGTGGATAAGTTTTCTAGCCGCCGTTATGATACCATGACGATGGAGGACTTATTCCAAGCGGTCCTGATATGGCACAGAGAGATCAGGAGTAAACTTCTGACCAGGATTCATCATCCTTGAATGGAACGTTCCTTTCATATTTTACTGCAGACGCAGTGTCACCTTCTTTCGTGACCATCAGATCTACGTTTTGGAATAGGCTGCTGTACACCGCAGAGCAGGTGTGCTTTTCTGTCTGCGTGCTCAAAACACACTCTTCTATTATTTGATACTATAACGGTTTCGAAGGTACGGCGACTCTTTACACAGAGGCAGAGAAGGATTCAACCGATCGCGGCTCGCGTATCTACAATGTCGACCTTGAGTGGGTGGGCCATCAATTAAAAATAATTTTTCAAAAGTAAAACATTGGTGGATACCAAACGAATCACATATTTTCTGGAGCGCTATGAAGTGTTCTTTCACATGAATACATATGCCCTTCCAAAAATAGTGAAATTGGGGAAAATAGAGGAAGAAAGGAAAACGAATGCAGCGGACATTTATAATTCCTCAACCTAATAGTACCTACTCAAACTGAGATTCAAACCAGATAGGTTTCATTCCGATTTGCGAGCCGGTCCTCTTGCACCTCCCTTGTGAGTATTTGCCCCACCAGAATGGAATTTATTATTCTTCAAACTCAAAAGTTCGATATTCAGTAGAATGTGTTGACAAAAAACACTCACCATTGGAGTGAGCTATGCCAGCAATGGCAACTAAGACCCAAATTGCCCAGATTTCTTCCTGCACTCAATCTAAACAAGAGAATAACTCACCACAAGATAGGCCTCCATTGGCGCTTTGTGCTTCGACTAGCCCGCAAATGGCATTTTATATGATCAGGCAATAAGTGTTCCTCTTGCTCTAAGTCACCAATTTATTCGACAAATCCTTTTGCACTGAAATTTGGCTGTGGAATGGAAAACTTTTTTACCAGTGGTAATCCCTCACACATTGTGAAGAACATCTTATCGTTAGGAATTTGTCACCATTATCATGCTGTTGCTGTTCATGCACCATCGCCCAGCCGATTATCAAAACGCAAGTGATCCGATTTGTCACCAAAACACTAATAACCCGGAAATCTTCCACATCATTATCTAGGAATCCCTACAGTCGCGTCGGTAGAATGTGAAAATTTTTGCGGGATTCGCGGGATTCGCGGGAGTGAAGTGAAATTAAAATGAATGCCTTGGTGTTGGCGTATGAGTTGAAAATTTGATAGATGACATTGAAAACTTGCTATTTTTCAGAATTGGAGAATTATAAAGCCATTAAATAATTTTCACATCAGACTGTTGGCCATCCCCTAGTGAACTGATTGGATCTGATGAGACATCTCCAAAGTGTAGACTGTCAGTATAGAGAGGAAAAAATTATGGAGTTTTCCGCGCCTGACCCTAATTAGTGGGCGGGGTCAGAGCAATTAACGGAGTTTCTGAAATATTTGGTGACAGCCACAAAAGTGAGGTGTGGCCGAGGTACGAATTGATGGAGAATGTCATTCTACATCACATGGTTCTTTTTATTTTAAAAAAATATCAATTCTGGAAGAATTTATACAAAAATCCCGCAATTCCCGCGAATCCCTCAAAAATTTTCATATTCTACCGACGCGACTGTAGGGATCCCTAGATAATGATGTGGAAGATTTCCGGGTTATTAGTGTTTTGGAGACAAATCGGATCACTTGTGTTTTGATAATTGGTTGAGCGATGGTGCATGAACAGCATACGCGGTGATAAAGCATTCCTAACGATAAGATGTTCTTCACAATGTGTGAGGGATTACCACTGGTGAGAGAAGTTTTCCATTCCACCGCCAAATTTCAGTGCAAAAGGATTTGTCGAATGAATTGGTGACTTAGAGCAAGAGGAACACTTATTGCCTGATCATATAAAATGCCATTCGTGGGCTAGTCAAAGCATAAAGCGCCAATGGAGGCCTATCTTGTGGTGAGTTATTCTCTTGTTTAGATTGAGTGCAGGAAGAAATCTGGGCAATTCAGGTCTTAGTTGCCATTGCTGGCATAGCTCACTCCAATGGTGAGTGTTTTTTTGTCAACACTTTCTACTGAACATCGAACTTTTGAGTTTGAGAAATAAAAAATTCCATTCTGGCGAGGCAGATACTCACAAAGGAGGTGCAAGAGGACCGGCTCGCAGATCTGAATGAAACCTATCTGGTTTGAAACTCTGTTTGAATAGGTTACTACATTATGCATTTCATTATTGCTCTCGGCTCCGAAAAAAAAGAAAACCCAGGACACCACTATATGTGTTCCTGCACTCAGTCAGCGATGGGGTGGCAGAGTCGAGAAGATAGTGGACTGTTAGGCAGAGGATCGAGGGTTTGAAGCCCGTCATGAATGCCCGTTTTGCATTCTTCTTTTTTTGTTCCTTGGAGTCGAGGGCAGTAATGAAATACATGGCGTAGCACCTACTTGAACATAGATTCAAGCCAAATAGGTTTCATTTCGATCTGCGAGCCTAGTTCTTGCACCTACCTTGTCGGAAGAGCTGTAGCCTCACCCTCGTTCCATTAGGTTAAGTGACTTTGTTTTGAGACGTCGTCAAAATGTTAGCGCTCTATGACTGACTGTTGTGCTGCGGAACCCATCAGTAGGGGTCACGTGAATGATTCGGCAAAAATGTGATATTTACACCTACAGTGAAATTACATTGTCTCTCAGCCAAAGTATAACATTGAACAACTCTGGAGAACCACTACGCACTATCCTTCAGGTAGCGCCTAAATTTATCGCTTATACTTCACATAGCCAATACAAACACCGGAGATGTCAAGGATGATTTTTCATTTTTTTTAAACTTACTGCTTTGACCTTTCTCGACAAATCCCACCTCACTTTTGTGGTAGAGGTCTGATTCCTCTCGACAAACTGTTTTCAATGGTATACATAATATGTTTCAAAACAGCCTCAAATCCTGTTTCCCTTGGGAAACTTAAAAACCGTGTTTTGCATGAGATTGAAAGATGCAAATCCCACGATTAAAATATGCTAACTTGTGCATAACACAGTTCTCAATCAATAGTTCTCTATATCAGCAATGGTCAAATCATGGAAAGCCTATGTATATCCATGCAGAACCCCTGCACGGGATTGAGGAAATTGTGAGGTTTTTGTGCCTTCTTCATCGAATTCGCATCGAAGATGCATGGCTTCTGCATGCATCTATATGGGTTTCGCATGGGTATGCATGGGTTTTGCATGGATTTACCCATTGTTGGTATAGAACTATTGATTTAAAAAAACTACTGTTCTGCTCGAGGAAGCATGTCCTAATAGTGAGCTCTGCATCCTTCACTGTCATGCAAAACCCGGTTCCTAGCTCTCCTGAGCTCCAGTACGAGATCTGTAGCAACTTGCTGAAGTAAATTGACTCGTGAAGCTGTTGATCTTATCGATTGGACAGGTAGAGACTCGTTAGAGAACGCTGCTACAAAGCCAGCACGGCTTGGAGCGACCAGCTTCCCGGATCCAGGGAACAGCTATTTCGACCTTATCGGAAACGGGGCTCCTGTTATTTCTGTGATTTCTGATCACATTGTTGGAATCAGCTTGCCAAGGAGATCACGAATTTGTTGCCATCATCAATGTGAAAACCGAAGTAGGACACTGCATTTAAGAACACAAACCGATGTGCGAGCGGAATGAAACAGATATGACCGGTTTCAACGACTCGATGAGGCTTCAATTTTTAGCAATGCACAATGGTTACAGGTATATACACGGTTTCTCCACACCTTACTTCTAATATAGTTTCAAAGTCTCACAGATCGTTACTTGCGCTCGGTCACATCGGAATAAGTAAAGAATCGCTCGGTGATGATTACGATGATGATTACTACTATTTCTATTCATCATACGCTCCAATGGCATCGAAAATGAGATATCTGGTGAGTTGAGAGAGCTGGCTGTTATGCATCTACATTTTACAATAACCACCGAGAATCAACGCTTAGGCTTGAACCCGTATGCCGTTTTAAAGTGAAAAGATTTTTTTAAAACAGACGTTGTCGTCTGCATCTAATCTGCGCCTTACGCGGTTAGCAGTGATTTTCTACAAATCTGCCCCAATTATTCGCTCTGTATGACTTATATAAAATTTTTGAAACCCTATTGCTCTCTAAACAATCACGCCTTCATGTTGCTCACAAGTGAAGGATATCAAATGTACCAAAATCTGTATATATAAAAGTGAAAGTTTGTTTGTGTGTTTGTGTGTGTGTTTGTTTGTGTGTGTGTGTTGTGTGTGTGTGTGTGTGTGTTCCGAATAGAAATCGCGGAGGATGAACCGATCGGGACCAAATTTTGCAGGTAGACTCTCCACTGGCCGGCGGAGGTTATAGGCTACTTTGCACCTGGGATTATCGATTGGTTTATCGATTATATCGATTTTATTGATTTTTCGCTCTTCTTGATCATGGGGTGGTAAAGACATGTCTACTGGGGTACCTCAATGCGCTGAACACGAATATGACAACCATTTCGTGCCAATTCATCGATTTATTGATTTTATTGATTTTTCGCTGGTCATGGGGTGCTAAAGACATGTCTACTGGGGTTTCTCAACACGCTGAATAAGAATGACAACCATTTTGCGCGAAATATTGATTTATTGATTTTATCGATTTTTTCCTTATTTTAGCTCGGGGACGGACAAAGACATGTTTTCTTGGGTTTTTCAATACGCTGAATAGCAATATGACAAACATTTTGCATGAAATATTGGTTTTTCGATTTTATTGATTTTTGGCTCTTCCGCCCTATGGAGCGGTGAAGACATCTCTCCTGGGGTACCTCGATATGCTGAGTATGAATATGACAACCACTTTGTACGAATAGGTCGATTCAATGTCAGCGAAATAGCTTTGCTAACTTTTCGCCCACAAGTCGATGGGAAACGTCACCTGGGCTTCGCTAACATGCTGATCACCAAAATTATGGAGATTTTAATGAATTTGTCGATGATAGTAATTGGCCTCAGCAGTATGATGTAGCCAAGGTAATAAAACACCCGAGCGAAGCCGGGTACGGCAGCTAGTTCCGATATGAATGTAGTTAATGGTATCGTCGCGAACACTGGCTATTCAACCGAGTGTCTTAATAAGCACCTTCTCGACTGCTGGAATACGGTGGGGTCTGCTTCTAAGGAAAACCAGTGACAGCCTGAGAAATAGACAATCCGTCCAAAGCCTGTGGGTAATGGTGGTATGCAGTGCACGCATAGCACGTCATCGGTTCGCTGGCGATGGAGAATTCGCACTGTATGTTTAGGTTCTCTTTTCCAGGAATATGACTGTGATGCTGAAAGGAGCGCCTACGAGTCAGCTAGCAATTGCTCGGACAGTTCATCTCCACCAGGAAACTACGATGAAAACAAGCAAGTTATCGAAAACTCAGGCAATATCAAAGAAGCTGCTCGGGAGGTTAACAATTGTCATTGTTTTTTTAGGTAGATGAACACTGAAGCTAATTACTGGCTAATTTACTAATAGTTTAGGCCTTTCTCTCGTGGGCAAAAGAGGCTTTCAACCTAAATAAAACAGGAAAAGGAGTTCTGTACCAGTCGAACCTCAATATATCAAACTTTGCTAATGTTTGTGATTTTCTTCTCCCAAGAATTCTCTGTCACAAGAGTCCAAACCATGAAACAGCATTGTAATATCATTAAGCTGGCTTGGGACACGCGTGAAAAGTTTGGATGCGCAGTTGTTAGATGCCCTTTGGGAGAAACCGATGCAACAACCATCCATGTAGTCTGCCACTACCCAAAAATGTGAGTCTTAAGCTATGCTGAAAATAAACTTTACAGTTCTGCAAGTTGACATTTCAGAGAAGAAAAGGAAGAACAATCGATCTACAAGGTAGGGGAACCATGCGAACATTGCAGTGAATATACAAAATTAAACAATATCACGTCTGCGGATCCGGTGTGTATTCGGGATGACGGAGTCTGCTTTATTGGCTCGGAAGACGATTACATTAGCAAGAAGTTCGATCGATTCCCAGAGTTATGAAGTCGAGACGTATAAAAAAGTCAAGCAAGCAAGTGATTCTGTTGACTTACATCCAATTCAGAAAGTAGATTCCATGTTCGACGTTCAATGAATCTTGGCAAGGCCGATAGTTCCCGTTTCTTTCTTCTGAGCCGTAACCAAAATTGATACAGCCCTTTATTTTACTTTACAGTGACCATTAACGTTAAAGGGTGTCTAACTGACCCAAAGTCCGGCTTGGCAGCGTACAAGGCTATGACGAAGGCGAGTAAGCGGAAACGTTGGCCGAATAAAGTGCTTTATCAATCTTGGTTACGGTACAGAAGAGAGAAACGATTCAGAAAGGTTTAAAATTCATTCATGTTCATTCAAGAGAACTGCAGAACATGAAGTCACATTGAATTTCAAAAATTTCCTCCAATTACCCAGTTTGAATCTATGAGGTGAACTGTAGGCAGATGCCCCAGAAGCTATAGTACGTGATAAGATCGGCTTTTCTGTGGGTGTTCTTGGGAGATGCGCTGACATGTTACTGGCACAGGCCAGACGCAGTTAAGGTTGGTGCACATACCTAGTGCAGAGAAACTCAAGAGTAACTGTAACATAACAGGTACTAGCTCCGCCTTGAGATTGCTTCGCATAGAATCTCTGCGACGAAATCGCTGTTTCTGCTGGGGCATACGGTCAGAGCAGTAGAACAGTTGTATCGCAAATGACACCTTAAACATTGAAAGCAAAGACTTTTCTTTCTGATAGCAATTTTGATTGAACGATTGTTGTGAAGACGCTGACGGTGCCAGTTGAATTTTGTCAAACAAAGAACCATTTAAAAAGAGCTGACCTCCGTGGTAAGGAATCATATATGTAGTGATTTTTCAATTTATGATTCGAACGAGTAGAGAACCTAGATGATCTACATTTGTAATGGGTGCCATTTTGCCCCGGGACTGGCGAGATTGGGGCGCGCAGCCAGCGAGATTGGCGATCGCACCTTGCAAGATCGGCGCGCGCTAAGCGATGACGTCACATCCAGTCAATACCGGATGATGTTCAAGTTCTGAGCGTTGGGTTCACCACATAGATGTAGTGATGAGGGCATGACCATCTTTACATAATGCCTGCTATGGACATTACTCCAGTGGAGGCTACCGGTTGAAAGAGATTAGCTTCACGCCGTCAGAAAAAAAACCTGATAGCCGACTCTGACCGTCGGAGTCCTGATGCTGCTTCGTATTTCTTGCTGGTGAAGATGTGTTCTCGCGCGCGCCAATCGAACGTGTTTTGTTCTCTGCGTCCTTCGAAAAACGTCCTTCGTCTGCTACGCGCCCAGCGAATTTCCTCTCCGGCAGAAGCGAGCGACTTTACCGACATATGCCTTCGAAACGGTACTATTTCTTTCTGCTCCGTGCTAAGCGAGGCAGGGCTCGCTTCTCGCGGACACCTCAAACAAGTGCGCGCGATCACGAGGGTTTGCCTGAGGAAGAAGAAAACTGATGCCAAAGAAAACTACCGGAAGTTTGGAAAAGTTTTTTTTAAAAAAGTAGGGATTTGAATAATGATGGGGCCTGGGCTGGGATTCATGGAAAGATAACCAAGCAAACCAAGGATGGCTAGCGTGATTGGTTATCGTACTGACTATGTAGTGCTAAGAGACGCAGACGGCAAAACTTGGTTTGCTAGCCTGGGTTTGCTTGGTTATCGTTTCATGAATCCCAGCCCTGAATGTGACTCAAATAGCTAGGCATGTCAACTACGCCTATACAGCAACCTTTACTGCTGGAAGTGCAGCACAGAAGTGGTATACTCGCTTAGACAGAGCAATTTTGGATTTGAAGTTGCTTCTTGTTCTGGACGCCTTGTTTTTGAGACGTGATAATCGGCGAAGGATTCTTTAGATGTGAGGAAGAATCATTACTGGTGCTAATTCTCAACAATATGTTTAGCCAGCGTATTCCTCTCAAACCCTAAAATGTTCAATATGATTTAGTCGTCCACATTGGGTATGTTCCACTTCTTCGCATAAATCTCACTACATTATTACCAAGAAATGATTACCAAGAAATGTGTCCAGTATTGCCAACTCCAAACGTATGAAACAGTCGGTAATAAATAAATAATAATATAATGATACAATGATAATAAATAAATAATAAATGAATAATCTCAGATAGAAAGAAAAAAACAATTTGAGAATTTGGGCGTGAACTACAGTAAAACCTTTTTTATTTCAAGTGCTATTCTAATGTGTGTTGTTTGGTTTTCCAATAAATTTTTTTTGGTTTTATATAGTCTCACTTACTTCCATATCTAATCTCATAGAAAGCGCCTTAATAACAAGCGCTCAAAAACTACGCTCGTGTGCCTGATCGCTCGTCAAGTGATGGAGACCTTGTGATTCGTTTTTGTATAACAGTCATTTTCGTATTTGTGATTTTCACGTGGGTCTTAAAAGATATTGTGTAAGAACTTGTAACGTTCCCTGTCTCAGAGTAGTGTTTTTTGCAGTTCCTGCTGATGTTACGCCACGCCGCCCTTTCCATTATCTGGTGTATAGTCTGTCCGAAACGACGAGTCCACCCACGCACGCGGGGATCGAGAGGCGCCGCGGCTGAGACGTATGCTGTTGGCTGCCACGTCACATCCAAATCATTCTGAAGATAACGATGAAACGTGATACGCAGATTAGAGATGATGACATGGAGTGCTGGCAAACGTGTCAGCCTCTGGATCCCCGCGTGCATGGGCGGACTCGTCGTTTCGGACAGACTCCTCTAAAAGGAACACAGAAAAGAAGCTTATCAGGTTGAAGGAAAGAAACCCACCAGAACAGAAGTTTGTTAGCTTGAAGGAAAAGTTTGGAAAACTCGGGTTCCCGCGCAGCGAGTGGATTGGATCAGCGTTCTGCTTTGGAGCGCGGCAGCACTCCACTAAACGGTCTGCGATAGTACCTTGGAGCGAGCATATGGGAAGAAATACTCGGAAGTTATGAGGTGATTAGTGATAAGATGTGCGGCGTGATAGCACATACCTACCACATAGTTTGGGTGTATGATGGGAGGTTGGAAACTTATGCATTTAAATAGGAAAATTATGCTCCAGACAGGCTCAGCTTCTATGCCAGCCTGTCGTTAATTGGATGGCCTCTTCACCGAGCATACAATTTGTTGATTCACATAAGTTTTGTGATCTGACATCACACATTTATCGTGAGTGTCATGACGCTTCTTTACCCAAAGCTGGTCTCTATCTGTTAAGCCTCGAGTTAACGGGAGAGCCTTGCAATCACTTAAACACAGAATTTAAGCATACACTTTTTTAGTTTACATAAGTTTAGATTGTCTTTTTCAAAAACTTCTAGTGTTCCCTTAGCTCTTGTCTCACTGAAGAAACGAGCTCAATCCCTGCAGATTCCGCAGAGCAGGAGTCGTTTAAGTCCTCCGAATTATGGGAACCTCTACATGATCTGCTCCAATCGAGCTTCTCGATCTGGATCGCTCTGCTCAAGCTACAAGCAGGTCTTTTGCAAGCCTTTTTCGTCTTTCATCGCCTTTATCAACGCATTCCTTTTCTGTGGACCAACGAACACACCAAAGTTTGTTCCGGGACTCGGCCCCGAACCCCGTATGAAGCCCCTTTTGGCTTTTCGACCCCTTTACGAAGCCCAGCTTGCCCACCGACAAGCCATGCTGGGGCCTGACTGTAGTCGAAGTGATGAAATCATCCAGAGGAGAAGACCGCATGCTTCTTTTGGAAGTTCGACAAACGGAGCAACGTTCAGAAAGGTACATGTAACGTACATAATAGCAAATGATGTGATGTAACTTAATGAAGCACTCATGCATTTACAGCACCAATTTGCAAGACTTCATCCATGATATTATTGCCAAAATGGAAACTGTATCACTCGCAATGATGCATCACTTCACGTGTTTTTCCCACAGCTGAGGCACAGATTCTCAAAGAGTAAAATATAGAGAACACGTAGGTAATTTAGTAACGGAAGCTCCTAGTAACTGTTTTTTACCGTGTATATACCCATAGATATTCTTATTCGATGTTGGATAGGTGACGCAGAGCACGGATGCCGTTGCGAAATCTGAGGAAATAGGTACTCATAGATAATAATGTGGAAGATTTGTGGGTAATTAGCGTTTTTTTTTCTTTGTGACAGGTCGGATGTTCTGATATTTGGCTAGGTGTGGTTCATAAACAACATACGTGGTAATGCTGACAATTCCTAACGATAAGATGTTCTTCACAATGTGTAAGGGATTACTACCGGTAAAAAGTTCTTCCACTCCTCCACCAAAGTTCACACAGCCAAAGGATTTGTCGTATCAGTTTATGGTTCGAAGCAAAAGGACTGCTTGCCCATATAAGATGGCGTTTGGGGGCTAGTCTGAGCATAGAGCGACAATGAAGTCATATCTTGTGGTGAGTTATTTTTTCACTTAGATAGACTGCTGGAAAAAATCTCGGTTGTTCAGGTCTTAGCTGCCATCGCTGGCATAGCTCACGCCAATGGTGAGTGTCTGTTTTCGTCAACACTTTCTACCGAACATACTAACCGTTTGAGATTGAGAAATATGTAGTAAATTCCATTCTGGCGAATATTCAAAAGAGCTGCACCCTCACCGTCATTCTACTCGTAACTCGCCATTATCTGCCATCTTGAGTTTTGAGAGACTCTAAGAAATCGAAATTCAATTAGATGTATTCGAGCGACTTCGTTTCGAGGCCTCTCCAAATCAACTACATTTATTCGACATCCAGCGAATCATTTATCAGTGATCGCTGTTCTGCAGAACCCATCAGCAAGGGCCATTTGGATCATATGACAACAATGTGATGTACCCCCAGCAAATATGAAAATATATTAGGTTTTAAATGGAATATGACTTTGAGAAATTCTCGCAAAGATCTGCATAGTAACCCTTAGGCAGTAGCTCAATTTATCGCTTGTACTTCGCATTACAAGTAGTACGGACACCACCTCTGCCAAGGCTAATTTTTCATACTTTTTTATGTATTTTTTTCTCAACAAACCAACCCCTTAAGAACACGACCCAACGTGTCCGCAGAATGGAGAAAAAATGGAGAAAGGTTTCGACGACGCAATGAGGCTCAAATTTTTGGCACTGCACAATGGTTACAGGTATGTACATGGTTTCACTACGGGTTACTTGTTAAATAGTTATAAAGTCTTACAGATCGAGACTTGCGCTAGGTCACGTCAGCATAACTGAAGAATCCGAAGATTACGATCTCTACGATTTATTGTACGCACCAACGGCATCGAAAATGAGATATCTGGTGAGTTAAGAAGGCTAGCTGTTACACATTACAGGATAAATCCCGGAAAGCAGCGCTTTGATTTAGAAGCGGACTCCGCTTTAACTTTAGTTTAGATGAGCAACTACAAAGAACATTCAAAAACTGTTTTCCGCATCAACTCTGCGCTTCGCGTAGATGACAGCGATTTCCTTCAAGTATGCCCCAGTTTTTCATTCTGCGGGAACTACATAACATTTTCGACTAGCCTTTTTTCAAAGTAAAACTAACATTATTAGTCTTCAAACTATCACACCTTCGCGTTGCTTCATGCATTGTAGCTCACGACTGATCTTAGATTTCGAGCATTCCGAAAAGTGAGGTGTAGTTAATAACATTGTTGAGAACCTGACCACTAACACTGCCTATTCAACTAAAGTGAATCCATAACAACGCTTCCCGTTGGGAGGATGGCGGGAGGGAGTAGGGTCTGCTTCTCAGTAAAACTAGCGAAAATAGCCTACGAGATAGAAAATCTGCCCAAAGCCTGTGAGTAATGGTGGTCTGTAGTGCAGGCATCGCACGTCATCCTTTTGCTGACGGCCAGGGATTCGTATTGTGTGCCTATGATAGTAAGGTTTTACATTCCAGAAATATGATTGTGAAGCCGAAAAAAGCGCCTACGAATCGGCTAAAAAATGCCAGACCACTGCCTCTTCATGGGAGAAATATGATGAAAACCTGCAAGTTATCGAGGACCCAAGGGATATCAATCATGCTGCTCTGAAGGTTGACAGTTGTATTATTTTCTTTAGGTAGATGAGCAATGACGCTGCACTACTGGCTATCTTATCCATAGTTTAGGCCATTATCTCGTGGGCAACAGAGGCTTTCAACCTAAATAAAACAGGAGAAGGAGTCCTGTACCGGTCGAACCACAACATATCAAACTTCGCTAATGTTTGTGATTTTCTTCTTCCAAGAATTTTCTGTCACAAAAGTCCAAAGAATGTAAAAGCATCATAATATCATTCAGCTGGCTTGGGACACCCGTGAAAAGGTTGGATGCGCAGTTGTTAAGTGCTCTCCGAGAACCACCCATGTAGTCTGCCACTACCCAAAAATGTGAGTCTTAATCTACGCTAAAGTCCAACTTTAAAATTTTACAAGTTGAGATTTCAGAGTCAAGAAGGAAGGAAAACCAATTTACATCACCGGCAAGCCGTGCGGCGGTTGTGGTGATTACGCAAACAAATTCTTCTGTCACGCCGATGAGGGAGTCTGCATTATCGCCTCTCGAGACCTCGACATTTACGGCCGCAAGAAATATTTTTATCCGTTTCGAGAGTTATAACTAACTCAGGTTGTATAAACATGTTGAGCAAGCAAGTAAATCTTTCGGCCTACAATTCTTACTATTCAGAAGGGTTCAAGACTCACTCGTGTCCACTCAAAAGGACTGCATAACATGAGATCACATTGAATTTAAAAAATGACCTTTGATCATCCAGTTCAGCTATGTGGATCTAGGTGAATTGTAGGCAGATTTCCCAGTAACATGTTCAAAACGCCTCCGAAGCAATAACCTACAGAGATAGTAAAAAATATTAGAATTAGAGGCTGAACGATGTGGAGTTGTCGTTCTCTTCATGATCTTGACGTACATCGCTGCCAAGGCCGTCCCATAATTTCCTGCACTAAGCTTTTACATTCATTTGATGAAAGGAGGTTTAACGACACCCTAACCGAGAAAAGAGTACGTAGAAGCAATGGCTAGGTAACTTTCTTTCACAATTTTCGGATAATATGATATCTTAGGAAGCAGACAGATTCTGTCAGGTGCATGGCTCTCACGGCTAAGTGAAATTTCCGGATACGCAATTCGCAAGATGTTCATGAATTTTTCGACCTCAATAAGGACGATCATTGCAACTGTATTTGTCGATATAGGTGGCTTCGAAGTTTCATGACGTAATCGTGGTGCAATTATCTACTGATTCACTCGCGAGCGCATTTTCATGAGGACTAGTTACGGTAGTTTCATTTGCAGGCGAAATATATGTGTATTTCATGAGTGACTAGGGCTAAGACTAGTAAAGCCTCATGTGGCTCATCCACAAAACGTAGTATTAATGCCAAGGAAGATGACCAAAAATTCTGGAAGGAAACCCAGAAAATTGAATTTAGATGACAATAAGGAGTCAAGCATCCTTTGTGTAGGCAGTGGCCTGACGGTTTGTTGTGAGAGTTGGGTATTTTGGATGTCGCTCACGAAATTGAGCTAGATTTTGTAGCACGACCCCCCATTTGGAGCGGTTACCATACCCTCCGCTTCAGTGAGGTTAGGCAATGTACCACAATGAAAGTGTACAAAGAACGTTTCCCTTCTTCATGAACTGCAATTAAGAAGCAAGGAGCGTCCTTCTCTGCGCATTCAGGTTCATGGAAGAGTTGTCTAGCGGCGACTATGATTTTCCGGAATTTTTATGTTGGAGAAAAAGGTATTCCGGATGTTGTAGTTCGATTTTAGACACGTTATTCCGCAACCCCATTTTGGAAAGTGATGCCTCAAAACTGCACAAATGTGCATATATCCCGGAGCATGCTCGTACCTAATAAAATTTTGAGATTCGTTATAGCTGAAAGAGCGAACAGCAACAACAACAGTAAGATCAGCATCAAGGAATTATTTTTATGCTCGTGAATTGTGGCGAAATTGTGTGCGAACATGAAGAATTTTCGCTGCTATAAAAGTAACCTTTCGTCCTTGTGAAAGTGGCACTTATTTCATGAGCATGGAATTCCATAATATGCGGAAAATGTACCATACTTTAATATTCACTGCACTTCAAAATTGCTGCTCAGTGAATACGTACGCGATACATGGGTTTATACTATGAAAGATAGGTCGAGATGCATTTGTGACGCATCTGATATTATCGAAATACTGAAACAACATGTTTGCGACTGTATGAGCTGTGCTCGAAATTTAACAAAGCCGCTCGAGAACTGTTCATTGGTGTCAAATGTTGCGAGCATTATTCAAAACAGTAACATCCACCGGCCGAGCTTGCACTTCCATTATTTCAAAAGTAATATAAATATTATTGTATATTCGAGTCGTCCGGATAGTTCTGGATTTCATCTGCGCACCACACATCAACGGACACCATATAAGGGGTGACAGAACTGTGACATTGCACAGCACCAGTGTGATCTGCAACGGACTACACTGGACTGATTATTCAGATGCTCGTTTTCTTTGCTTCTGTTGTCTTTTAATTTTATGCTTCTCCTTTCTTGTATACATAGTATCTCTTGGAGTCTTCTGGCAGTCAAAATAGTAATAATCACAATGAGAAAGTGGACCGGGAGGGTCTGAGGTAAAACTTAGACCTTAAAAATCATAGGTTCAATCATTGGTAAGCGCTGTGTGTCGTGAGCTTGAATCGACATTTAGTTGCAATGTCGTCCTGTCGAACATTTGGGTGGAGCACGTCAATCAACCACCTTTGGCAGAGTTTGGGCGAATTTTTGGTGACCTAGCCAAATAAATAGTAGCCTGCTAACGGGTTACGGATACTATTCGGCTAGTTCACCATTAAAGTTCGCTTACACAGTGGTTGATTGGAGCGCTAAACGCTAATATCGTATCCGTTTAGCCCAGTTTTTTTTGTAGGGTTACGCTACGTATCGTATCTAGAGAAGTCTTCCCAAATTCCGCGTAAGGGCTTATTCGAAGTACTGATCATAAATACTGCATCTTTTTTGTATCACAACTGTATTTTCGTGGGTATACAGTAGCGTAGGAGAGAAAATCAAGAGGAAATGCTAATTTCTGGGTGGAAATGGCGGTGCGTGCAAAGTAATTTTGACAATCGTGATCAGCATCTGAAACAACCTCTCAACGCAAATATTGAGAGGATTCTGGGAGATACGTAATCTGCAGTATATCTACAGTAGCCCGGCATAAACTGGGTCATGATGCGAAACAGATACGATATTCGTGTTCAGCACCTCGGGTTATCCTCTAGGGATGACGTTTGCTCGATAAAATAGACATAGCGATGGTGCATCGGCAAGATATGCAGTTGTTAATCATTCCCAAACAAAGTCCTCTCTAAGGCGGAGTATCACTAGCTCTTGAAATCCTCTGCAATTCGTAAGCAAAATGCATTAAAAAAAGAATTTGTCAAACTCATTGGTGTTTTAGAACAAGAGGATCATCAAACGTATAAAGTACCAATGAAGTACTTCTTTGTGGTGAGTTATTTCTTTGTCCGAATAGGCTACGGAAAGATCTTCATTATTCAGGTCTTATTCACCGTCGCTGGCATTGCTAATGGTGAGTGTTTTGTTTTCGCAAACTTTCTACTTATTTACAATTCTAGAGTTTAGGAAGCTATTAATTTCATTTAGTACAAGCAATTGGGCAAAACAGCTGGCCACCAACTTTCTCTTCGATATCTAGCACTTTATTTTCTTTTTTTTCTTTACTACATAGGTAGCAATGTCACCCTAAGAAATTAAAATACAACAGAATCAAAATAACTACCTTGGCTTCAAAGTGTCCTAAAAGTTACTGCTTTATTAGTGACTGTTGTCGTATAGAAAGCTGTCAGTAATGGTCACCTAGAAAATTTGAGATGCAAACTCACAGTGAAGATACATTGCGCCCTTGTCGTAGTACACTTCAGCTTGAAGCTGGGCATGTGAATATATAGTGGCTCATAGATACGTAGCTACACTGTTTTGTCTTCTATATTTCTGGTGAACTCACATATTGCAAAGACCAGGCTATTTTTTTTCACAATTTTTGGGCCATATTGTCTTCATCTGCTCGAAACATTAACCACTTCAAGGTTACAAGTGTTCACAAAAGCCTGGAATCGACGACGAGCTGAGGGAGAGCTTTGTGGAAACGCACAATGGTTATCGGTACGATTTTTGTTTGTTTATGAAGTATTTCTTGGATAAAATTGAAACCTTACAGTTCTCTACTTGCAAAGGGCCGTGCTTTCATGCAAGACTATGCAGACTCTCTTCCAGCATCGAAAATGAGAAGCCTGGTGAGTTTTAGATAATTTTGATGTTCTCCAATTTTGTACATCGTCACAACCAAGAGGCAGCGTTCTGCTTCAGCGCTCTGGATTCTCTATACATTGGGTCACAAGTATATGTAGCTCTTTTCCTTGTTCATTTACGCTGTCAGAGACAACCACCTACTAAGCTTCTGTCTACGAAAGCTTCTGAAATGTTGAAAGTCAGAATGTCCAGGAGAAAGTGGGCCTTCAGCTTTGATATAAAGAAAGGAGAGACTGTAAAGCTATCGGTTTCTCTGATATCGAAACTATTTGATAATTAATCGACTTAGATTTTACTCCATGGCTACGGTAGCCTTTGTTTTCATGTTGGAAAAAGATGTTGCAATACCAATAAAAGCATGACACAGCTCCTCCTCCTTCCCCTCCCCGCCCCTTTATGCTCCATATTTAGCGAGATTTCTTATTCTAGGTATACGACTGTGCCGCCGAAGATAGTGCTTACCAGTCGGCTAAGAAATGCTCGACCACTGCCTCTTCAACAGGTAATTACAATGAAAACCTGTACGTTTTCGAAGACGAAGATGGAGTTGGAGCTAGTCCTATTGTAGAGGTGAACAATTATTGCATTTCTGCCTAAATAGAGATTAACGCTGCACCGGCGAATTTTTAATGATGTTTTAGGCTGTTAACTCGTGGACGAGCGAGGCTCTCGATCTGGATCAGGCAGCGACAAAGAATCTGTACCGCTCAAGTTACAAAATTTCAAACTTCGCTAATGTTTGTGATCTGTTTCTTTCTCAAGAACAATCTCGGCTTATAGAGCTTCAGAGGAAAAACTCTATATACATGATCTAGGTGGCTAGGGACACTACCGAAAAGGTTGGCTGCGCTGTTGTTAAATGCGGCTCTAAAACTCACCTAGTGTGCCACTATTCTCCAAAGTGAGTCTGAATCTATACCATAGTTGCAGTTTAAAATTGTTTAATTCGACATTTCAGAGTAGAAGCCGAAGGAAAACCAATTTATGAGCAAGGCGAACCATGCTCACGTTGCAGTGCATACGGCAGCTCCAGCTGCGAGGAGGGACTCTGTGTTGCTAATTAGTCGTAATACATCTATTTGCGACAATGTCTGGCGGTGAATAAACCTTCTACAAGCGCACAATTATACTATCATATAACCGATTCAGAAAGGTTCGAGATTCGAGATCTAATGAATTTGATAAACATTGAATTGCATCAAATTTGAAAAATTACAACCAAATCCGCGAGGTTGGGCATTTGTACTCTGGAATGTTACTGCGTCATCTATATTTACTTCAGTAATACCTCTGTGGAATGAAGCTACACTGCGGCAGGTTATGAGGCGTGGATAGGGCAAGGAGCCGGCGAGCATCCACCTAAGGTTACGCCTGAGGTTCGTACCAGGTCAAAGAGGCGCCTCAGCGCCCGCCCCAGAATGGATCTTGCAGTTGCGTTCTTAGGGAGTGATTATCTCAAAGCACTGATGCCTTCATCCAGCCACTATGCCCTATGTATGTGGAGCAGCAAGGCTTTAGTAAAGTTCGGCCTAGTAACAGTCTGTTTCTAGACAGACTTTTCACTGACTAGTCCTCATTACCACCTTGGAATTGAGTCCGAAACTAAGGGTACAGTCCACTTGGGCCAAGTAAAATGATGCTAGTTAAATAGCTTGAGTTTTGGAGTTCTGACTTGAAATCCGGTCTTTTGTTAATTTTTCTTGTCTGCATATTTATAAGATATTGGATGGCACGCCCGTGAGGGTGTAATAAATATATAATTAAATCCCTATCATCATCGCTAGCAGGACCACTGTCATCAACTGCCCCAACAACGCGCTCAGAATGCCCAAGAAGTTGTCCAAGGTGCCAGGATAAACCCCAGAAAAGTCATAGCTTTCAGAGTCAGTCTCAGAGGGTCTACCAGAATCCGAGACCAAATTACGTAGGAAGGTTTCTACCTTGTACGTTGATAACCTTAATTTCGTCAAAGTGTTGCCGGATATTTTAAAAACCTATTATTTGCTGAATATTTTGAAAACCTATTGTAATTCCCGTGAAGAGAAAGAGCAAAAAGTCAGCGTCGATGGAGCTGAAGATTCTGCGGTCTTGAGCGCCCACCGCAACGCGACCGCGCCGCCAACTGCGGCCACTATACGTTATCGCAGTGGCTGCTCGTAAGGGGAGCGGTCAAGATGTACGCCGCGACAAGGCTGCACCACACGCCTATTGTTCTTAACTCCAGGCTGGCTCTTCAAATTTGACGCTTTAAATGATGACCACTTCATCATAGTTGGTGGGTTCCGACAGCATTCATCTGCCTCAGTCAAGCTTACGAAAGTTGTTCATTTCCCCGCAAGACTGCTCGTACCCTTGAAGGCTGCACCCACGATGCAGTCATGAGTCGACCAATCACAGCCCAGCAACATTCCTCTTGTCAAGCTGGCACTAAGTGTGTTTATCGTTTTTTTTTCCATCTCGTTTATGCATTTACATCGATGCAACAGGGAAAAGTATGTACTCTGGTTCTTGCGTGCACCTCTTACGCACCTCTACCTATAAGCAAATGAGGCATAATGTGGCTTTATGGTCTATTTATCAAGCTGACAACGAGACTTTAATCTCAATGATTTACTGACGGTTCGTTCTTCTGCGTACGTGGTTCTAACTGGTTATCTGGAGATATAAATCATTTCCGTTAAGGGCACTTCATAATAGATGTATGCGTGTCGCTCGTCAGACGCATGCATCCATTTGCGAATGATTCTCCATGAGGACCGGCTAAGCCGCCGTGTACATCTTCATTAAAAGAAGCGTGGCCGTCACGAGGTCGCAAACGCGTGCGTCTGAGCTGCGTCAGCACTGCGTCTCGTTCTATTCTACATCATGTAGACGTACGCGCGTCAAACGGACGTATCTAGTATAGAATGCCCTTTAGTCAAGCCTCTTTTCCAAGTGTGGTGCTTGTCTTACCTTATTCACAAGCAGCAAGGAAAGTTCTGTACCTTTACCCTGCCTTCCACATGTGTGAATACTATGAAAAGGACCATCTTTTTTTCTCTTCACTCATCCCATGCAGTTGTAAAGAGAACTACATAGTTGAGAGGAAACTGGGTACTGCTTTAATGGTATGAATGCTTGCTAATATCTTTGCTGTTTCATGCGAAGTTCTCAGACAAATTTCATGGATCGAGGTATTTTCGAATGCTTATGTTCACAACGTTTTTGATGCTTTCACTGCCTTTTGTAAAGCATGCCAAGAATAAGAATGTTGTTTTATTTATTGGCCTGCTATCAGCAGTATACACATCACTCGGACAAGATCATAGGCTAGATTCGTAGAAATTGAGCAGATCAGTGTTTAGAGCGTGAACGCGATCGCAGTGGTGGCCAGCGCCATCAGCGCCGACGTCGTTGCCACGCCGTTAAATTGTCCATTCTGGTCGAACTGTCGGTTCGTTCCGTACTGCTGCGTCGTGTAACCGTACTGGTTGTTGTTGGCGCCATAGTACGACGGTGTTGTCGACCCGTAACCATTGTTGTTGTAACCGTTACTGTAGGTGGTTTGGCCGTATTGTGTGTTGTAACCGTTGTTGTAGTTGCTGCTGCTGCTGTAACCATTGTTGTTGGTGTTTGTTCTGTAA